>JAGFMF010011399.1:960130-984386 GCA_019455555.1 Galemys pyrenaicus
GGGGGGGGGGGGGGGGGGGGGGGGGGGGGGAACCAGGCAGATGTGAGGAGACAGAGCCTGGGGAGCATCCAGCGCCCCTCTGAGGACCAGCAGGGGATGCAAAGTAGGAGCTGAGATCCTTCTAGGTGACAGTGCCCTAGGTAGGACCTTAGGGAAAGTCCCTCAGGTGGGCATTATCTCACCCACTTCACAGATGCAGAAAGAAAGTCCCAGCAAGCTCACATAACCCTGAAACACGCAGATTCCATCCCAGGCACGCTGAGTCAAAGCACGTGCTGTCCCACTGCTCCCCGTGCTGCCCTGTGTGGGAAGGACTGAGAGACCCAGTTCGCTGTTAATCATCGCTGGGTATTAGCCTCTTGGGACACTGACCAAACAGGGCCGTAAAATACCTGCCTCATCCCCAAATTGCTGTGAGATCACAGTTGTGAGATCACATCTGTATGATTATTATCAAAAAGGACAATTTTTAATGCTCTCATTATCCAGAAATGGGTTCAACTGTCTACTTAGAAAAATGTCTTTGCCTCCTTTGGTATGTTAAACTTTCTCTCCTGAAATATTATAATTACCCTCGTTTACACTATCGACTAGCCTTTTAAGGTCTTTCTATGTAAATACAGCAAAGATAAATTTCAAGCAAACTCCCATCTGACTTATTCCAAGACTGAAATGCTGAGAAGTCCTGGTGAATGGGCTTGGCCTGTACCTCGCGTCTGGGGGAGAGGAATACATTACGCCTGACCTTTCCGAGAAGAACCTGGTGGCCGAGCCCTGGCTGCGGGGAGGCTTTCGGATTGGAAGAGTCTTTCCTCATCCCCTGTTCAACTTTGTGACCTGAAGTGGGCTCCCCAAACCTCAGGATGAGCTCCTGCCCAGAAACGAAGGCACAGGGAAGTTTTGCTCCAGTCTGTGCTGCTCTCAGGGCGCAGCCTCCCTCACCCAGCTCTCTGGCCCAGGACACACGCCCATCTGGGTGGAACCACCTGGCGCCCTGGCCCTCTGCTTTCCTGTGGGTTTGACCATAGGACACCCCAGCAGAGGATGACGGAGGGGACTAAGGGGATATTTGTTTCTCTTAATGGGTCCGCCGGGCTAGCAGCCTTAATGCAGTTCCCATTCCCTCCCTCTCCACCACCCCCTGCCTCTAGGTGGCAGAGTCTCTCAGTGACCCCCCTGGGATAAGGTACTAGTCCTAAGGTCTCCCCACAGCCTGCTGGGCCTGCGCAGTGCCGGCCACTCTCCCCTACACTGGATTGCCGGCTGCCTCCTGACCCAAAGGGCTCCTCACCCAGCAAGCTCAGGTAACAGTAATTGGAGCTACTGTTTGCAGAGCGTCTCCTGGAACCTGTGTGATCTGGTGAAATGCTTGTGAGAAGTCTTGGAGGACAACATCCCCACTTTTCAGGAGAGAAAGAACAAGTAGGAGAAGCTAAGTAAATGTCTGCTGAGCACGCCGGTGAGTGGGGCAGCAGTTAGAGAAGGCTGGTCCCTGTCGGGAGCCGGTGCTCTGTGCTGAGCTGTACCTCCTCCTGAAGGCGGCGCACGCGGTGGCAGCCTCGTGGGCTCCAGCGGCATCTGCCAACCCTGTTGTCCACCTCTTTGTCCCAGCACCGTCGGGATGCTCCTCAGACACTCTCACTGCCACTGAGGACCCAGGGCCAACTGGGTCTCCCCGAAGACTGGAACTGCCATCACTTCCCACCCCTGCCATGACCGGGGCCCGTTGCTTGTCTGAAACTCTGGCCACCCAGCTGGGAAGCCGGCTATTTTGAACTCAAGGGTATGTGACCGTGACTGTCTCAGCCCCTTGCCCGCTTCAGTTTCTGAATCACTGGAGCTTCTCCGCACTGACATCGCCTCTTTCTTTCTCTTCCCTTCTTTATTCATTTCACAAAATTGTTCACACATTTCTGAGAGTAATACACATACACACGTATCAATAATATTCAGCAGAGTCAGCCAACACAACACAGACATTAGCACTGAGAAAAAAGGTACACTTGACTAACATCTAATGAAAGAATTAAATCATCTTATGGGACCTCCTTGGTAGCACAAGGGGTTACGTCTCCACACTATCAAGCCATGGGCAGCCACTGCTGCATGAGTTCAATCTCCGGCCAGGGAGGGGACCCACATGGCGCAGCAGACCTCTCCTGCCTCGCCCACTGCTCCCCTCAACAGTATATTTCAGTCTATCTGCCTGTTCTGCTCCCCACTCTGTCTCTGGTGACTCCTCTCACCCCCCCCACATCTCTGGGCTGTACCCCAGTTCTCTTATGCATAAATAAATAAATCTTTTTTAAAAAGGGGAAGTGGAGCCTTGCTGGTGATTTAGGGGTTAAGCCTCATTGTTATCACTGCTGTCTGAGTTTGATCCGGGTTCCCAGCCAGGGAGCTAACCTAATATACGGCACAGCAGCCCTCTCCTGTCTCACCCGCTGTTCTCCTCGGCAGTGTATTTCATTACATCCTCCTGTTCTGCTCCCCACTTTGTCTGGTGAATCCTCTCACCCCAGCACCACTGGCCTGCACCTCAGTTCTTATATGCATAAATAAATAAAAATAAATCTTAAAAAAATAAATCACTTTATGACATTTCTATCTATACAAAGTGACCAAGAGAAATTGAACTTGGTAGAAATAGTGACTGCACACACGCTCACACACACTTACCTCACTCAGCCAGTCATACATACAAGCACGAGAATACGCACACACACAACAGCAGAACTAAAATTATAAAAAAGTACAAAAAATTGACCTGTGAATTAGTTGTAAAATTCAGTCATAAAGATTAAACACAAAAGAACTTATTTAATGAATATAATGTCAATAAAATACCAACAAAAACCAACAGAAATGGTAATTGTGCTGTATAAAAACCTAGAATTAAATTGGCATGGTATTTGGTGTAAAAAATAGTTTCACAATAAGATTCCAGCAGTGTTGACATAATCCCATTAAAATGTTAAATTCAAATTATTTTAGTATCAAAATATCCTCAGTATGAAAGGGGCAGAGTCCAAGTGTCAGAGCCAAAGGCTGAGGGCTTCATACTTCATTTCACCACCACCCACCCCCTTGCTAGGGCCAACAGCACCACGCACAGCCACACCTTCCAGCTCAAACCTCTTTCCCAGCCCATTTCTTGCCTCCCACCCTGTTCCTCAGCCAGGCCCCACCCCAGTGACGGACCTCCAGGCTCCAGGCTCGGTTCCCTTTCAGTCTCCTCTCACACACTCACACATACACACCCCACCCACGCCTCTCTGTCTCCTGTTTCGCTGGCCCAGACCCACTGCTGCTGTCTGAAGCCTCTTGGCTTCTCATTGCCCCGTCTCAGACCCAGACGAGGCCCTCAAATAATTCAGCTCAAATAATTCAAGTTTCGGAGTTATTCTGCCTTGTCTTTCTTACTCTCTATACCCCATCAGTTTTTGTTTCAAATTACTACTTTTAAAGGATAATTATGCTCAGACATTAGCCTCATGCAACATTAGTGAGAAAGGAGGAAACCTTATTTCAGGGTTCGTGGGAATTATGAGGAGGGATAATTTCTCTTCCCTGGATAGTAGCCTGTGAGGTCTGGAACTGCAGCAGCTACTTTGTGAACATAAAAGAATAGTCTTGGGAGGAAGGTGACACCACAGACATAGATAAAGTCATTAGCTCACCCAGCTATGGCATGCCAGAAGCCAACAACACACACACACACACACACACACAATCTCTCTCACTCTCGTTCTTGCTCTCACCAAATGATTATTTGGGGCAATACATTTCCTTTTAAGTCAGTTTGAATAAATTTGTGGTCACTCGTAACCAAAGCTAGTGGAAGTGATATAAAATTTGGGAAGTAAACTGATTTCCAGAAAGTTTGAAACATTATCTACTCTGAAAGGCATGCCAGGGTCTCTGTACCCACTCCAACGTTCAGCATTGTCAGTTTGAAATCTTCTTCTAATAGGCAAAGCAGGAAAAGGTTGTCTTTAGTTTTAATTTGCCTATATTTGACTCGCAATGAGGTTGAATTTTGAATATCTTTAGTAACACTTGAATTTCCTCTCCTGCATTGTTTTGTTATAGGGATGACTTACTAAAGACCACAGATTCCCATTTTTCCCCTTTGTATCCATTGTTCAATTTAATTCAATAAACAAATGATTATTTTTTTCACAAGCCTCACCAGAATGGGATCAAGAACTGAGCCGCCTGGGGCAGGAGCCACAAAATCCTGTGGAACAGGCCTCTGTCCTGGAGCGACTGTCCTTTAGTTGGCAGACAAGGAGGCAAACATCTGGCCCAAAGGACTGATGACAGGCAGGGATGGTGGGAAAAATCAAACTTGCATTTATTTCTAGAATACCCTTACATTTTGTGATCACTATGTTATTTAGAATTATTTCCACCATCTAAGTGTGTGCTTTCTTTGTATTTTTCTTTTTTAAAAAAATCAATCTTATTTGGACTTACCAACCTGCTTACTAATTTCTTTACTTAGCTTGTTATCTTTATCACATCTTTTCTTCTATAGGCCATTGCCTTACTATTGAAGAAAACCCTTTATTAATTCTCAAGTGAGAGGCTGTAAGTCATAAACTCATTCCATATTTGCTTGAAAACTGTCCATTTCATCTTCACTCATGAATGATTGCTTATCTGCACATCAGTGAGAAAGTTGACAGTTTCTTCTCCACTTCTGGGAGGCTGTTTCCCATCAGCTCCTGGCATCGTTTTTAGGGCCGAGAGCTCTGCCGTTGGCCAACATGTCATTCTTTTCCTGTTAGTCTGTCTCCCAGGTCTGGCTGTTGTTTACAGCTTTACAGTAATGGGCCCAAGTGTTGATTTCTTTCTTTTTCACCTGTTTGGCTTTTCTTCAACCTTTCTTCACAACTCTCTCATTCCAGAGAGACTATGTATTGGGACGATCGCATTTGGTTCACCATCACTTCCACATTTTCCTTCTCCTTTTCTTTTTGCTGCAATTTTCTCAGGCCTATGCAACAACTCCAGACTTTTCTCTTTTTTCTCTGATCCACTGAGTCATTAGTGTTATTATTTCTCTTTTTTTTTCAAAGATTTATTTATTTATGCATACAAGAGCTGGGATACAGGCTAGAGTCATGGGAGGTGAGAGGATTTACCAGAAACAGAGTGGGGAGTGGAACAGGCAGACTGACTGAAACACACTGCCAAGGACAGCAGCAGGTGAGGCAGGAGAGGTCTGCTGCACCATGTGGGTCACCTCCCTGGCCGGGGATCGAACTCGCACTGCTGTGCTGTGCATGCTTCACAGTGCGGCGCTCAACCTGCTGTGCCACCAGGGAGACCAGTGTTATTATTTCTTAAGAGTGAGATCTATTTGGTTAGTGTTCAAATTTGTCTCAGTTTATTTTTTCAAAATGTTTTAGTCATGTTTATTTT
Organism: Galemys pyrenaicus; assembly: GCA_019455555.1. Taxonomy (NCBI): domain Eukaryota; kingdom Metazoa; phylum Chordata; class Mammalia; order Eulipotyphla; family Talpidae; genus Galemys; species Galemys pyrenaicus. The sequence goes on from JAGFMF010011399.1 coordinate 965,561, forward strand.
GGAGTCTCTTTTTGTTCAATTATTATTCAATTCTAGATTGTTTAATTATTTCTACTTCATGGAATGGGAATTTTCTCTTCAATGATTCTATTCAGGACCACTTTGATTGTATGGGACCTAGCATCTCACATAAAACGGGCCTAAGAAAAAGTAAATTAATTGACTCACTTCACTGAAAAGCCTAGAATTACAGCTACCTTTACAGCTGCCTTTCGTCACAATTCAATTCAGGACTGAAACACAGGGCTTCATTTTTCCCTTTTTTCTATCCCTTGGATCCACTTCTCCTCTTTCGGCTCTGTGCTCGGACATATGACTCCTCACAATGACAAGAGAGCTGCAGAAGCAAAAGCTCTATTATCGTCTCAGATGTAAATCAAGCTAGCAAGAGAGAACCTTTCTCCCAAAAACCCTGCATTGGCCTGACTTAGATTATGTGCCCACCTCTGCACCAGTGACAGTGGTCATGGACATGAGATGTACTGATGGCTCGTCCTGGGCTGGAATTGCTCTAGCACAGGTTGTGTAGAGGGAGAGGGACCAGCAAACAGGCCATCACAGGAACAAAGGACAGTGAACGCTGGGTGACAGAGTATGTGCACAATGATAAGTTTCATTAAAGACTGGAAAGAAGGGCCTCCCTGGTGGTGCAGTGGGTTAAGCAACACACTATGAAGCTAACCGCAGCCACTGCAGCACGAGTTCGAGCCCTGCTGCCAGCCAGGGAGGGGACCCACATGGTGCGGCAGACCTCTCCTGCTATGCCTGCTGCTCCCTTCAGCAGTGTACTTCCGTTGATCTGCCTGTTCTGCTCCCCACACTCTGTGGTGAATCCTCTCACCACCCCCCACACCTTTGGCCTGTACCCCAGTGCTTGTACGCATAAATAAAATAAATCTTAAAAAAAATTGGAAAAAAATCAATGAATTTATTCAGAACCTTATCTGAATCATGAACACCCCCCCTTCTCCAGCCTGACCCCCACACTAATCACACACACATGTGCATACACCAACATGACTGGCCTCCCCAACAGTTATATCTCTCTTGATAGATGAGCGAGTTAAGCCTAGAAATCCCCTTCCCAGTGGTTTGCCCTCCAACCCTGGGGCTGGGTCTCTCTGGATTAGGCCCAGGCCTCTCTGAGCTCAATATGGTCACTCTTCCTGGCCATGCCTGAGTCCAGCAGCTAGGGGCAGGGGAACCCCACAGAGCCAGAGTCTGAGAGTGTAGGGGACATAGTCCTGCCCCAGAGCACTTCTGGGTGATTATACCAGAGAAGGGAGAAGGATGGTCAGATAGACACCCTGCAGTTGATGAACCCACCAGTACCCACCAGTGCCAGCCTGTTCCCGCTGGCAGCTCATCCTCCCGCTGTCAGCCTCCCCGTGCTGTGGACTCTTCTTGGTTCCTCTGGAGTCTCAGAGTCATGGATTGACTTTGTGCCTCTTCCCTAATTTCAGTCTGTGCTATTTTCTAGAGCAGCAAGTTTCAAAATATGTCCTCACTCTCGAAAGTAGGACTTTGTTAGTTACTGGCATCATTAATTCTCCCTGGCGCCTCTTTAGAAATCCCTGATCTAGAATATGATGGATTTCAAATTCTTCTGAGCAAACTCAGTAATGACTCCACAGCTCAAGCATGAGCCTCCTTTCATCGGAGTCCCTCTCAGGATACAGACGCTCCTCCTTGTGCTCGTGACCTGCCTTCTCAGTCCCTGCGCTGGCAAACTGTCCCTTCTGGCCCCAGCCGTCCCTTGGAGGTTGTGAGACTTTTGCTTATTCGGTCAGGTCCTCACCTGCAGGATAACACAGTGGTTATCACCTCCCAAGGTGGAGGGAAGAATTACTACTGAGACTACTGGCAGGGCTGCCAAAATGCGAGTTAGCTCTCCAGGCAGGAGTGCTCCCTTCTCTCCTCTTGCTCTGTGAGGTTCTGCTGTTCTTCAACCACTGGCCCACCCAACACCTGCTAACTGCTCAGTCCTAGGATTTAAGTCACATGTCATGTTTGTGTTGACATAATTTTCCATCTGACCTGTGATCTCTGACTTATGACACCTGTCCCCCCTCCCCCCAAGATTCCACCATTGCCTCCTTTGACCCCTGACCCATGAACTCCAGGTGTGGGTGCTGCCCCACGGAAGTGGGGTGGGGGATGAAGCAGGGGATGGGAACAGGTGAGGTGTGGGAGGTGATGGAGGTCACACCAAGAGATGTCCCTGGTAGTTCTTCTCTGTCATCTTGAGAGAACAGCTGTGGCTTCCACGTTGTCACAAAACAAACAGAAGTGAGTCTTATGTTTCACAATCCATGCAGCTCGTTTCATGGATCTTTGACAGTTCTTTCATGTCCCTGACAGTGGCAAGCTTTTTCCCCTGGGAAGTTAGGGGTATGTGCCGCACCCCCGCCCCCGACCCCCCGGCCCAGTGATGTCATGCTGGCACTCCCACTGCTCGCGCACTGCAGTCACCTCTCATGTGCGAGCAGATGTCGCAGCGTGGGTTTCCAGGTGGCCCAGCCATGTCCCTGCCGCCTCCCCTTCCTGCCTCGTGAGGACCCCAACCCGCTGACTCACGGGTTCTCCGCCCACGAGGGCTTCCCGCACGGCCTCTCTTGGGCAATCTGCCCAGTTTTGAATGAACGCTTTTCTGCTCACAACAGCCTTTCCTGGGGCCCTGGGAAGACAGGGCAAAGGGGGCAGGTTTGCGCCTTGCTCTACTCTGAATCACGGCTCACACACGCCCAGCTCTACAGTGAGATGCGCCGAGCCCCTGATTCGGGGTTCATACGTGTATCTGACATTCCCTTCTGCCTGCTCCCCTCTACTCCTCCTCCAGAAACTACCTGGACAAGGCTATGGTGATCAGTCACCTTGGAGGAGGTGGGGCTGTGAGGAGAGCTGGGCTCACACCTGACCTCTCCCGACCTCAGCCTGCTTTGCTGTATTTCTGACCTCTCCTTTGCAGAGAGGTGTAGAGGTGGCAATAGTTTGGAGCCAGAAGGAAACTTTGTAAAGCCGTGAAGCCTTGGGCCCTCTCTGAGCCCGTTGTCCTCATCTGCAGAGCAATACCCACCCTGCAGAGTGGCAGCGAGGGTCAAGTGAGAGAAGGCGTGCAAGGCGAGGGTTTGCAGTATGTCATTATTCTACTATAAGCTAATAATGGTGTGCACATATGGCAGGTTCACAGGGTGCTCGGCACACGGGTCACTGGGTAACTTATTCGATCTTCACTGCACAAGGAAGAGCCCACAAGGGGCTTGTCCTGCAGAACAGCAAATCACTGCACAGAGCAGTTAAGTAATTTTTATACGGTCACACAGCCAGGACTGACTGAACTTTCTGGGAGCCCCTTTCCCTCCAGGAAGAGGGCATCCGCAGTCTCCAAAAATGCTCCTTTTCTATCTTGAGGGGCCATCAGGGGGTTCTGGTCTCTGGAGGCTAGCCACTCCCTGATGGCCAGTGTCCCGTCACTCTCTGAGCACCGATGTCCTACTGACTCACTGGGCACTCACACTCCCGTGTCCCTCAGTGTTGGCGAGGCAGGCAGCTCAGGTCTTCAGGTCTCCATTGAACCGACAGGGGACTGGGTTTCTGAGGTGTCGCCATCCGAACTGGGATGGGGGCCAAACAGTGGCGCTCGGCCCCCACTTCCCCCTGACAGGTGGCTGTGGGCCCAGCAGTCAGCGGGAGAAGGCACGATTGTCCCTGGGGCTGGCCCCCTGCCCACAGGTGCTCACTGAGGGACACGTGAAAGGAGGGGCAGGGAGCTTTGAGGGGCTCCCCCAGGCAAAGAGCCCTCAAAGAAGGTGTCTGTTGTTCCTTCTTCATCTCAGAAACAATTCGCCTTTTGAGCCTCTTGGCTGAGAGATTCTGTCTCCAAGGCTTCTTCTTGACAGATTGATTTATCTGTTTCAGTAACTTGGCCTTCCTGAGAAAGGCAGGCTCCACGCCAGGGCTGGCACAGGGGCCAACCTGGGGGTGAATGAGGGCCCGTCCCAACCGCTGGTCGCCACAGACAGCCTCAGACCCTCGGGCTGAAGAGCAGCTCTGGCCCTGCCCCTGGGAATTGACCCATGATGGACTGAGAGCCAGGAAGGTACAGGACCCCCACAGACAGGTGGGTGCTCTTGTGCTCCTCCATACCTCTGCTCCCCGGAGTAGGTCTTCTCAGACCCGTTTGACAGCTGGGCAAGTTGAGGAGGTGACACACGCTGCCCAAGACCACAGCGAGCAGATGTGAGCCCGGACCTCGGCCTCCCTCACTCCGGCCCTCCTGTGTGTGAAGAAAAGGCTTTGCGCTGTGACCCACGGGGGTGGGGGATGGAGCGTTCAGGGTGCCGCAGAGCTGAGGTAGGTGTGCCTGCCCTCAGTGGGGGGCTCCTCAGGCTGAAAGTCCTTCACAAGCACTCCCACCGGGAAGGCTACTTCCCGCCTCTGCCTGGCTGTCCCCTCTTCAGTGCCCCAGTGTGGTCTCTGTCTGCCCTACACATTTGGCTGTCTCCAGTCAGCCTGCCTACTCCTCCAGGCAGGGGACCCAGGCCGGCAATGAGGGGCTCATGATGCCTGGAGGAGGAGGGAGGGAAGAAGGGGGAGAAAAGCGAGGGAGGGCCGTCCCAGCCCCCGCCCTGATGCTCAGGCACCCGAGGGCCAGGCCGTGCATTAATAAGGCCAGTCAGGCTGTGTCTTCAAAATTGAGCCTAAATAAAAATAAAAGCAGGGGCCTCCCTAGTGGTGCAAAGAGGTTAGGTCGCAGCACTATGAAGCTATCTGGACCCACATGGCGCAGCAGACCTCTCCTGCCTCGCCCGCTGCTCCCCTCAGCAGTGTGTTTCAGTCAGTCTGCCTGTTCTATTCTCCACTCTGTCTCTGGTGACTCCTCTCACTCTCCCCCCCTCCACACACACACACCTCTGGCCTGCACCTCAGTTCTTGTATGTATAAATAAATAAATCTTTTTTTTTTAAAATGAAGCCACTGCAGCACAAGTTCGAGCCCCAGCCAGGGAGCTGACCCACACGGTGCAGCAGACCTCTCCTGCCTCATCCACTGCTCCTCTCAGCAGTGTGTTTCAGTAGATCTGTCTGTTCTGCTCCCCATTCCGGTGAACCCTCTCACCGCACACCCCCCTGTACCTCTGGTCTGCACCAAGCTCGCGTATGCATAAATAAAATAAATCATTCAAAAGTAAATAAAAAGAAAGTCAGGCCACAGGTAAAGCAGTTTATTTCCTCTGTGTGGACACTGGAGGCTGTGCTAATCCTCAGCTTAGCAACACAGGCATGTCTGCTCCCTGCCTGGGGGAGGGAGGTGACCATGAGGTTGAACCTATGAGTGGGAAGCCGAAGTCCAAGCACCCCAAATTCCTCCAACTGTGTTGTGTGCCTTTGAGCAAGTCTTTCTTGCTCATCCCGATTTCCCATCCATGTAGCTGGGACAAGAGTGACAGAGGTGACACAAAGTAGCCCCTGCTTATCTTACGTTTCAGATCCTTTTGGGAGCCAGGCAGGAATTCATGGATAGAAATGAGATATTTGTTCAGTGGCATCCGCTGGGCAGGCGGAGCTATCTTTTAGGTTCTTTGCCACCACAGGAAACTACGGTTTGAGACCCCCACACTGCCCCTAGAAACCTGACACAGCTGTGTCCCTTGCAAGGGAGAGGTTGCACAGGCAGCAGCTGGGGCTTCCAGGGCGGTTCTGCTCCTGCCAGTGGCTTTCAACAGTGGGTCTCTCTCTGGTGCCCCTCAGGGCCCGCTCCCACTGTTCCCACTGCACAGTGGGGAGCCCGAAGGCAATCGTGTGAGGAAAAGTCCTCCGCTCACACATGAGAAAACTGACACCCAGTGCCTCGGGGATGTGCCCACACCACACGCCTGGAACCAGCCCCGGTCATCTGTCCATGTGGCCTCTCACACCTGGCCTTCGGGATTCTCTCTCTACCCCTCTGTGGTTTGCTTTAGTTCCTGTGTGTGCCTTTTTTTTTTAAACGCACTTTTAAATTTATTTTTAAATTTGAAAAAATTATGGCAAAATAAGAATAACATGAAAATTACCGCTTTAGCCATTTTAAGCGTGTCCTTCGTTCGAAGTCTTGCACATGCACCATCTCCCCCATTTCAGGACTTAGTCTCACGCAACTGAAGCGCCTCCGCCCCCTCCCAGCCTGACCACCTCCGGGCTCTCTGTCTCTGCGAAGGTGACTGCTGAGAAGCAGAGTCACACAGCACCTGTCTTTTTTGTGACTGGCTTGTTTCATGTAGCATAGGCCCTCAAGTTTCATCCAAGTAGCTGCTCTCAGGGAATGGGTGAATGACCCTGTGTTAATCCGTTCATCCCACGATGGCCTGTGTGCAAGAGCCCCACTTGCCCAGCTGGGTCCTGCCCTTTGAACTGAGCTCTCCCGGCTGCCAGCCTGTCCATCCCTGCCCCTCAGGCAGCTGCCCCCTTGGTGCACCTCACCCTGGCCTCTCCTAGCAATGGGAAACTGGCTAGGCAAGGCCACTCTTGCTTCCTTGGCCCTTTGGGTGCTGCTGCTGTGCATCAGCCCCCACCTCTGCTCGCTGCCCCTTCCCAGGAGGTTCCGACCCACCCAGGTCCCTCAGCTGCTGGTTTCCCCCCCTCAGAGAGCCTTGAGGAGGATGCCCATGTGCTGACGAGTTCATCTCCTTGAGATTGCAGGTAGAGGAGGAGGACGCTAGCAGAGGCCCGTGCACACCCTGAGGACTCAGTCTCTCATGGTGAGAGGCCAGGGGCACACGGGTCAGCCCACAATGTCCCTTGGCCACTGCTGGAGGCCTAGATCAGCAAGGAAGCTCCTGTGGAGCTGCCCACCCTGTGGCGCGTGCAGAGAGCCCTGCACTCTCACTGCAAGAGCCCAGGCGACAGTGGTGTCATACGGCAACCAGGAAGCCCTGAGCATGGAGCATTTGATACCTTAAGTTTTAATATTTATCTAACTGCATGTTATATCATTTAATTTGTAGAGCTGGCTCCTGAATATTTAAAAACCAGTTGGTAGCAGCCACCCTGGCACCCCACCGCCCACCCGCAGGCTACTGACCCTCCAGACCCAGGGTTTCTGGCCAGGGCCAGCCTCATACCTGGGCTCTGAAGGATGCCCCTAACCTGAGCATCCCCAGCTCCATGATGGATGGAGGACCAGGCCCGGGACCTCAGGCAGCTGAGACTTGCTCACACGGCACCCTCCAACAGCCCTGTCCAGCAGGTGCCACCTCAGTAAACCCACAGCCCAGAGAATGCCCTGAGGCTCAGCTCTCAGTCTCACACACAAGTGTGAAGGACCAGGCTGGGGTCATGGTGCCAGGGGGTGCCAGGGCAGTCAGCGAGATCACTGTGAGCAGTGCCCAGCCCATCTCCAGCTGATAGAAGAGCAGCCCAGGCCCCACAGACCGTGGAGACCGTGACCTTCTGACCCTGCTGGGTCTCGATCCCAAGTAGCCTCAAAGTATCACTTTCTCACACTGATTTCCCCACAGGAAGAGACCGTGTCAGCTGGAGACTCCAAGCCGGGGTCCCTTGGCAGATGCTATAAATTAATAAGTTGGCATGTGGGCTTCCCAGCCAGCAGGCCGTGAAGCACATGCTGGGAGTGCCCATGGCACAGACACCCGTGGGGCCCGCAGGTGAAGTGGGCACCTCCTCTGGGAGGCTTGAGGTCCCTCACTTTGGCTGTTCTCCATTTGGGCCCCATCCAGCCTTCCCCGCTCAAACCTTTACTCTGCAGGGGAACTACTGGGAAAGGGGCAGAACGGACAGACCACGGGCTGCTTCTGCCAGGATGCCACGTGAGCAAAGAGAATGCCCACCCCGTGGAAAGAGGGCACTAACGCCGACAAGACAAGGCGTCGGACGGGCATGGCCCTTGTTTAATAACTATGCTTGACTTTCTTATAAAAACCATCCTCGCCCAGAACAGAAGGATTTGCAAAATCAAAATTGATTCTTTTTATTCATTTATGTATTTTTTATTACATTATCATTGGCTTTTAAAAACAGGAAGTTCTTATTCAAGATACACAGGCCATCACTTCTCCACATTCCAAACTCAGTGTGCGTCAGACCAGACCTGGACAAAGCAGAGACGCCCAGGGCAGTGGAGAGAGGAGGTAAAAAGACTGGCCGGGAGAAGATCCAGCCACCACACCTTTGACTAGCGTCCATACCTCCAGTCCCACAAGCCTGACTGCGGGGGCTCTGACCATCCTCCTCCGAGGGGTCACAGACATGGCCAGGCCCTAGTGATGAGGCTTACCAGGAAGCGCCGAGGTGGGGGAGGAGCGAGCGGCAGTCCTGGGAAGGTGGGCACAACCTACACCTGGAAGGCGGAGGAAAAGACTGATGCCAAATCAGCTCTACGCAGGTAGGCACAGGCAGCGGGAGGTAGACCAGCTCGCCCGCGAGAGCGACTTTTCTTGAAGTAACACCTCCCTCTACTGGTCACGGCAGTCACTGCAGTTAGGAATTGCGGAGCCGGTTGCATTTTCACAATTAAGTGGCCGATAAAAACACCTTCCACCTTAGCTCCACACGTTGGAAAGGGTGAAAGGAAAGTGGATGGGACCTATATGTTTTAAGGAACACAACGTGCATATCCCCAGATTTATCTGAGACACCAAAAAGGTCACCTGGCGGGTGAAACACCCATTTTTCCAGAGCCCTCCCTGGTACAAAGGGGATTCATCTAGCCCACCAGCCACCTGGCGGTGTCTGCAGCGTGCACAAGAGCTGGCCCACGCTGGCTCTGCCAAGGATTCCTCTGAACTGAGCCTTTGCCCATCAGGCTTTGCCTTTGATCAAGCTTCTCGATGTCATTACCAACTGAAGAAAACGCAGGGACAGAGCAACTTGTCACACTGTCCCATGGGGATGCAAACAGAAAAATCCAGACTGTGAAACTCAACAGGGCAAGCCACCAGCTTTTCCAGTAAAAGAGCTGTGCAGGGCCTCTCTGGTGGTGCAAGGGGTTGAGTCTCAGCACTATGAAGCATCTGTCCTACTTGCTGTGAGTTCAATCCCAGCCAGGGAACTGACCCACATGGTGTAGCAGACATCTCCTATCTTGCCTGCTGCTCCCCTCAACAGTGTATTTCAGGAGATCTGCCTCTTCTGCTCCCCACACTGGTGAATCCTTTCACCCTCCCACATCTCTGGCCTACACCCCGGCTCTGTGTGCATAAATAAATCTTAAAAAAAAAAAGGTTTTAAAAAAAGAGCTGTGCAGGAAAAATAAGAGGATGCAGAGGAATATATGGTCTAAAAGAGATGAGAATGAAATGATTATCAAGCTATACTGTTGAACAAAAAGGCAAAGTATGAGAGTGTTTTTCACCTTTCTGAAAGAGAAGGTGAGAAAGGAAACATGCATATACCCATCGGTGTGTACAGGCTGACACAGAGAATGACCCCAAATGAGGTAGGTGACCTGCAGGCCTGGGGTGGAAGAGGCTGGGTGGGGATGGAGTGGAACTGCGGCAGGAGGGCACTGCGCATACTCATCCTAATGGTCCTGGCTTTGAGAATCATGCTATACTGCATGTACTCAAAAAAGATTATGATCAACAAGGATGAAAGTATACCCAGCATGGAAGGCAGCCAGAAATAAATGGAACTAATATTTTATAAATAATGACACACCTCCCTTGAACAGGAGGGAGGGGGAAACTAACCTAGGAAACTAGGAGTAACAATATCTATTAAATCCTCTAAGGCTTAGGACAAGAAGACCTGTATGCCCTAGTTAGTAGGTACATTTTTCACAGGGACGTGGGGAAGCATTTCTGAAACCATACTGTGCATCCTAGAACTGAGCAAATGAGCAAATATACTGCAGGGAATGAGAGCCAAGTGATTGCACATTGGAGCAAGAATTTGTAACTAAGGGAGAAGCTAGAAGGAACACGTGTGGGGCTGAAGTTGGGATTATCAACATGAGTGCAGGACTTTTCTCATGTATGCGGGCAGGCAGGTCCAGACAGACACACAGATGAGCGTACATGTGGGCATACTTGTGTCTCCTGCTCTGTCTGCTGAGAGGGCCAATAAGGCCATGGGGAGAATGAGCCTAGCCCAGCCCAGATCTTGATTTCTCCAAACCATTCCCAACAAAGGACCAAGCTTCTTAGAGAAACAGCTCCTTCCAAGGTCAGGTCGGCGAAAGCACAAGATGAGCCCAGAACATCTCGTGATGGCAGAAAGCAAGGAATGTTCAGAAAATGAGAAGGACATGTGAGGAGGGCAGCGAAGCTGGCTGGAAGGAGCTCCCCACAGTCCAGTCTGGGGCCACCTGAACAGCAAAATTAACTATGTCAGGGATGGTCCACAAGCCACAGAGTTAACCAAAAATCCATGTGTTTACCCAGATCAAAACCTATCAGTGATTACGTAAGTGGGGGAGAAAGGGAAATTCCTTCCCACAGAAGAATTTCAAGTATTAAATGCAGAAGGAATGGTAGACACAGAAAAGTCACAACTTGGTAAATGCTTCACTAATAAAGCTTTCAAGCCAGAATCCACAATGGATGCTATAACGAGCAGGCAAAAATCTGATGAGAGGGGCCTCCCTGGTGGCACAAGGGGTTAAGCACTGCACAATGAAGCATCTGCAGCCACTGCAGCACGAGTTCGATCCCCAGGTGATCCACATGGCATGGCAGACCTCTCCTGTCTTGCCTGCTGCTCCCTTCAGCACTGTGTTTCAATCAGTCTGCTTGTTCTGTTCCCCATCCTGTCTCTGGTGGAGCCTCTCACCTCCCACACTTCTGGCCTGTACCCCAGTTCTTGTATACATAAATAAATAAATCTTTTTTTAAAATCTGATGAGAAATAAGACTCACGTAGTCTCGAATTATTCCCTCACGAGTATTTATTAATTATGGGAGGAGGGGGCCTCCCTGGTGGCGCAGTGGGTTAAGCAACGCACTATGAAACAAACCGCAGCCACTGCAGCACAAGTTCGATCCCTGCTGCCGGCCAGGGCGGGGACCCACATGGTGCAGCAGACCTCTCCTGCTGTGCCCGCTGCTCCCCTCAGCAGTGTACTTCCATTGATCTGCCTGTTCTGCTCCCCACACTCTGTGGTGAATCCTCTCACCCCCCAACACCTCTGGCCTGTACCCCAGTGCTTATATGCATAAAATAAATAAATCTTTAAAAAAAATTATAGGAGGAGGGAAATAGTGATTTCATAGTAGAGATACTGGAAGTCACATGTGCCCCAAAATGAGAAGGACGAAGCGTCCCTTCAGGGTGTCCCTGCCAAAAGTGCACAACCCAAATGTAATCACGAGGAAACCAGAGACTAACTTAAATTTCATAAAATGCCCATGCATTTCACAAAATGACTGGTCGGTACGCTTCCAAAAAGATAGAGGCTGAGGAATGCTTCCAGATCAAAGCAGAAAGTCGAATGGGCAAAAGTTAAACAAGATCCGTAGATGAGAAAAGAGTATTGTCATCCTGCTAATTCCCTGATTTTGATCATTGTTCTGTGGTTATGTAAGATGATAACACTCAAAGAATCTGGGTGAAGAGTATAATGGGAATTCTTTGTACTGTTTTTGCAACTTTCCTGTATATCTGAAATTATTCCAAAATGCAAAGTTAAACAAGAGAAGAAGAGCAGAGACCTTGAGAGGCCTCCCTGGCAGCTCTGGGCGGGCGTGTCTCCAGGCCGGAAAGCACGCATGCCCCTCAGCTAACAGGAGGGCAGAACTGGAGTTGGCTGCTGCCGCCCCGCCGTCTTTTAGAGGGGTGCCCTGAAATATCTTCAGATAAGAGGATAGGACACCTGAGTCGGCTGCAAAATAAGGGCGTGGTGGGGTGCTTCTGGGCAGACTGGCCAGGGGCCCATGGCCGATGAGGTTGCAGTGGTGGGTCCGAGGGGCTCGCCTTACTCTCCCGTCCACTCTGTGTAGGTACAAAATGCCCCAAACAAAAACACTTTTTTTTTAAAGATTTATTTATTTATGCATACAAGAGCTGGGGTACAGGCCAGAGTTGTGGGAGGTGAGAGGATTCACCAGACAGAATGGGGAGCAGAACAGGCAGACCGACTGAAACACACTGCTGAGGGCAGCAGCAGGAGAGGCAGGAGAGGTCTGCTCTGCCATGTGGGTCCCCTCCCTGGCCGGCGGCAGGGATCGAACTCGTGCTGCAGCGGCTGCGGTTTGCTTCATAGTGCGTTGCTTAACCCACTGCGCCACCAGGGAGGCCCACAAAAACACTTTTAATCCCCAAGGAAGCGTTTCTCAGCCTGGACTTGGGGAAGGGAATATGGGTTCCCCACTCTTTTTCCCCTCTGTTACCTGGGACACTCCCCTTTTCCATGTCGACCTTGCCTGGGTCTGCTGTCCATCCAGGAGAGTTGCCCAGACCCCTTTGAGTCCACTCAGCTGTGTGTACCCCAACATTTAGACCGGGACCTCTTGGCACATCCCCCCGCTGTGCCCCTCACCCATCCCCAGAAGTGCACGCAGTCCAGTGACAGCTCACCTTCGTCCGCCCTCTTGTCCTGTTGCATTTGGAGAAGGCGGCGTGCAAGGTCTCAGGTCCGGCGGTCAGGCCAGAGGCCACCAGAGAGAGTGGTCTCTTTGTGGGCAGGACCGTCCTACACTGCAGGCTGTTTAGCATCTCAGCACCCACCCCGTCCAAGCCACCCACTTCCCCGTCACTGGGACACCCAGAGGACCCCCACCATGGAGCATCGCCATGCTCATCTCTCTGGTGTGCTTTCCCAGAAGGCTGTTGTGGGAGAGGGCAGATTCCCAGTTGGGAGTGGCTGAGAAGAGCCACTCATTGGACCCCCTCACCAAGACCAGAAAATGGTTGCCAGAGATGAAGACAGATAGGGGGATGGATGTGAGGGTTCTGCAGAGAGAAGCCCCAGATGCCAAGGTTAGAGGGATGCTAACACCACCCACCATGGAGCGCTCCGGGGTGGGGCCAGCTAAGTCCTGAGCTTCAGCAATCCCTATGCCCTCCAAGAAGCCACCCCACGATTTCTCTGTCACTCTCCAAGCCTGGCATGGAAGCTGCAGGAAGACCTTGGGACTCTAAGGGAAATGGGGAGCAGCAACAGAGGAGCCTCACAAAATGGGGCCCAGACAGTACCAGAGATCAGATTCTCTCACACACACAACACACGCATGCATACACACCTTGCCCAGCCCCACGTTTCCCCACCCCTCACACTCTAAACTTAGAGCCAGTGCCAGCGGTCAGCGGGGTATCCGAATGCACTGTGGGCCAGCACCCTGGGGGGACAGGCACATGAACAGAGACTAAGCTGAGCGATGACTATAAAGCAAGTGACCCAACTAGCCTAGCTGAGTTTATACTTTGTAAAAGATTAAAAAGCAGGAGGTAGCAGCATAGCACAGAGAGAGCGCTACCCTGCAGAGCCAGCCCACAGCCTGAAAAATCCGACTATCACTGGGCAGGGAAATAGAGGTTGCCCTCGGGCTCCAGGTGCCTGCTGTGCTGGACGTCACTGTGCCACTGTGCCGAGGGAGGGAGCTTCTACGCCACCTCTGAAGGGCAGGCAGAGAAATCATGACGTGGCTTCCAGGAGGGCACAGGCAGGCAGGCTTGGGGGTTGATATATGTGTAATCTTTGCTCAAAGGCAGAAGTGTCGTTCATCTCTGACTATGTTCCATAGACCATGCCTCATTTAGTGTGTTTGAGACAACGTGGTGAATAAGAAGAGTTGTGTGGTGGAGACATGGGAATAGACTGAACTTTTAAAATTAATTCTTGCAAAAACAGTTCTCCCATTTATAAGCCTCCCTGCTGTAAATTTCCTGGAAGGAAACTGGCACGAAGGCTGTTGCAGGAAGGCCCTCTGTACTTGATATCCAGTGTTGTCCTGGGCTCTTCCTAGCCCAGGCCTCAAACACATGCGGGTCTCAGGAGAAGGGCTAAGCCAGATACACAAAACCTATTAACCCCTGGAGTTTCCTCCCTCCAGGCCTTTCACATCTCCCTCCTGAGCCTCAATGGACTCAGGGGTCCCAATTGTGGCATCAGTGCGCCACCTGGTGGTCAACATGAATACTACTGTTTCTCCTAAACAGATGGGGGGAGAGAGGAGGGGAGGGGAGGGGAGGGGAAGACAGAAAGGAGAGAGATAGTGGAGAGAGAGGAGAGGAGAGAGAAAGAGGGGAGAGAGAGGAAATGGAGAGAGTGTGTCTGTCTACAACACAAAGGGTGATGAAAGGCAGTCTTATCGGGAAAACCTAGTTTCAAATCTCAACTTACTATTCACCTAGCAATTGACCTTGAATAAATCGAACTACGAGCTTGCTTCTTCATCTGGAAAATGGGAATATTCTCTCCCATCCGTGACCGTTGCATGAGTCTGTTTGCCATTTGGAGGCTCACAAACTGAAGCCACCACTGACTCACCTGCCTACGGTCAGCGGTGATGCTCTGTGGGCTCCATCCAAGCCCAGCACAAGCTGTGGCTCCTGAGTTTGGTCTGGCGCCTTCTCTGTACTTCGCGGAGGGCTGCCATCCCCGAGTCGATGATGCTAAACTTCACTCACGCAGCTGTCAGCGAGGAGGCAGGGTCAGTGGGGAGAGGTCAGACCTGCAGCCACAGGGCCTGCAGTGTGCCCGCGGGGTGTCTGGCTGTGTATACATAGAGCACCGAGGGGTGGGGGGCAGCCAGCAGGAGCAGGCCTAGGCCGGCAGACGGCAGACAGCAGACAGGGCTGCCACTTGAATCCCCTCCTTGTTGGGTGGGGTCTGGGGCTCACTGCTAGGGGATAACCAATGAGACTGGACCCCACTGTAGACTTGGAGTGGAGTCTCCCTTTCTGATAACTCTCACGGCCCCCCCTTTCCACAGTTATGTCTCCTTAAACTAGAGGAGATGGCCAGTTATTGGGGGGCCTACAAGGAGAGACTTTCCCTTGAGGAAACAGATATATTTACTGGAGGAGGTGGGTGGGCCGGTGTCCTGGCCGACCAGCTGCCATAGCTCTGCTGCTGGGTCATCCGACCCCCACTGACCTCCGGGGGGGTGGGTCCACGCTGTATCCACCAGCCTGAGGGCCTTGTCACCTCAGGGACCTCACAGTCTGGTGCCCCCCGCACCACCCCTGGCATATGCCCAGCAGCAGGCAGGTGCCTCTTTAAAGACTAGATGGGAACTTGCTGGCTGGGCAAGACCGGAACAGAAGAGACCGCTCGGGCAGAGGTGTGGGGTGGCGGTCACGCAGGGTGGGCACCGCAGGGGAACAACAAGGAGCAACTGGGGTGCCCTTGGACCAGATACGTGCTCAGGATTTCTGCTCCCATCTGCCTGCGGGAGGATCAGGTAAGACCACACGGATGAAGGAGCTTCATGAACTAGCATTACGAATCCATGCCGAACCAGCACTTCAGCTCGGGCTTAGGCGTCAGACCCGGGGCCGTTACAGGCCAGTTTATCCTCAGTTCTTCACACTCCCCTCCTTGTCCTCAGACTGGAAATCCAATGCAACTCCCCAAATGTCCTTTTCTAAAACAATTCACCTGGCAATGAAACTTGTCCTACCCCAGCCTGCAACTACCTCTAATCTTATTTTTCCCCAATGTGTGAGGTTATTCCTTTGGCAGAGAAAATGCCATGAGTTTGATGAGGTTCTCCCCACACCCCAGTGAGGGAGTCCCACAGCAGGCTGGGTTAAGGCATTCTGGATTCCAAACCATACTGGTCCCAAGTCTTTCAGATCAGGGGTCGCTGACCTGCATTAAGAACTGTAGCTGTCTCCTGCTCATTCAAAATGTGCGTTCCCAGGCCTCCCTGGTGGCGCAAGGGGTTGAGTGCTGCACTGTGGAGCTTCCACAGCCACTGCAGCACAAGTTTGGTCCCTGGCCAGGGAGGGGACCCACATGGCGCAGCAGACCTCTCCTGCCTCGCCCGCTGCTCCCCTCAGCAGTGTGTTTCAGTCAGTCTGCCTGTTCTGCTCCCTGCTCTGTCTCTGGTGAATCCTCTCACCCCCCTACCCCAAGGCCTCTGGCCTGTAACCCAGCTCTTATATGCATAAATACATAAAATCTTTAAAAAAAAAAAACACAGAATTCCACCTTCCACCTTCCAGTCATCCACCTCCTCCAGGGCTGTTGTTCCCCGCTGATGTCGGGGTCACGGGCAGGGCCAGGATGTCCGGGAAGGCAGCGGGCCCACCCACAGCAGAGGTCTGGCACAGTGCCTGTCCGGGCAGCGCTAGGCCACAACCCCCCTGGCCTAGGTCCCAGTGTCCAGCTCCCAGGCTGCACAGCTGCAGTACAACTGCAGCACCAGTGGACAGAGGTCAGGGCAGTGGGTGCCGTGGCTGAGTCATTGGGCTTCTCAGCCTGGGCACCTAAGCCAGTCCTCGCCACAGCTGCTGCGCCCGCTGCCCGAGGATTGTGGACACAGCAGGTCCTAGAGCTTCCTCACACTCAGGCGTGCCTGGTGCCCACCCGCAGGTGGGGTATTCCACGGCAGGAGGGAGTGGGGTGGCGGCACTGGCCTGGCTCGGAGATTTTCTTTCCTCCAACGCTTTCACTTTTCAGGTGACCCCACCGAGCAGCTGCATCTACAGGGACAGTGTGGAGCTCAGAACCCACACGACTGTCAGCCTTGTGGCGTGGTCTTTGCTCCAGCAAGTAGCCAGGCGTGAAAGGGGACTGGAGCCCTCCCCCACCCCCTTGAAGGGGAGAGTCATATCTCCACAGGGCCCCAGGGTCCCACTGAGGCTGTTTCCTGGCCAGAGAGCAGGGACATCTGTGGCCTGTGCATCTTCGTGTAAGTTCCGCTTCTATAAATCCCTTACTTTATATAAGAACAAACAAGGATGGCGTGGGGCTGACAGGGACTGAGGACATTGGTGAGGTGGCAGGAACGGGTGAGGGGACACTGCCCAGGCACAGAGTGGGAAGTAGAGGCTGTAAATGTGAATTAACATTGAAGCAGCTCCTGACCAGGGGCAAGGAGAGAGGGGATAAGAGCTAGGGAGGGGCTGATAGCTGGGGAGGAGGGAGCTTTGGGGGTAGGTGTGGGCGGGTGGGGAGGACTTTACAGACAACTGAGCCTGGGCCTGCTACTGCAGAGAAAGAGACATATTTGGAGGCATTATGGGAGAAGATGAGAAGACATTCTTCTGGGACAGGCTTCAGGGAGTGCGAGGGCCCAGGAGGCTGGGGACAACCTCAGAAGGCCAAAGAAGTGGAGTCATGGTTCACCAGTGAACCACCTTCCTCAGGGATGGCCAGGCAGGGATGCTGCTTCATAGCAGGCCAGACGGACCCCCATCCTGCCTTGGGTTTGCTCCAATTATGCACAGGGTGTGGGGGATAGGGGCTGAGGAAACAGATGTCTAAAACCAACACTGAACGTGCCTTGCCAGGGCCCGCAGGGCCTTGGGGGGTGGGGGTGGGCGTGAGCACACAGCTACAGGGACCTCTGACTGGGAGGATGTGGGCAGGACCAAGGGATGAGCCAGAAGAGACCCAAAGGAGAAAAGAGCACACCCAAGCCTGTGGGGTGAAGCAGGGAGAGCCCAAGAGCCTTTTCACAACATCCTGAAGAGCTCCAGCTCCCTGCTGTTGGCTCAGAGGACCAAATGCTGTTGTCTATCTCAAGGACAATTTGAGCAGCAAAATAGCATGGACTAAGATGAAAAGGACCAAAATCATATCATAGAAGGCAGCAGTGAGGATCCCCTTAGTTCTGTTGTTTAATTCTGGTGACTTTATGTTCTTTTATGTTCTCTGCCGTTGCCCCAACACTCCCCCACCCCCATGGGTCCTGACCATGGGCCAATTCAATTGCAGTCAGTTTCCTCTGTTATCTGGCTATTCGTGTGTTTCATTTCATAGGGGTCTACACGAATTTTTGAACAAACAGAAGCATGACATAAAGGAACCACAAGATCTTGAGTCCTTGCACAGGACAGCAAGAGAAGAAAAGCACTCGCTTTGTACACATTCTTTTACTGCCTTCATATCTGACCCAGCCCTCCATTCATTTGACCCTCTATTCCTTCTATATCTGATGTGCTTCACTTGTATTGAATTATAAATAAACTGTCATCCTTCTAGAAAATAATCACTTTAAAAATGTTTTGTTGTGGGCCTCCCTGGTGGCGCAGTGGGTTAAGCAACACACTATGAAGCAAACCACAGCCACTGCAGCATGAGTTCGATCCCTGCTGCCAGCCAGGGGGGGACCCACATGGTGCAGCAGACCTCTCCTGCTGTGCCCGCTGCTCCCCTCAGCAGCGTACTTACGTTGATCTGCCTGTTCTGCTCCCCGCTTTGTCTGTGGTGAATTCTCTCACCCCCCACACTTCTGGCCTGTACCCCAGAGCTTGTATGCATAAATAAATAAATCTTTAAAAAAAAATGTTTTGTTGAATTGAAAATAAGCAGCATTTTTAAAGTGACAATTTTCAGTTTTCAAATGGTGATTTGTCACTCATTTGGTTGTTAACCTAGAAGTTCCAGAACATTCTCCTGAAAGGACTCACCACTCAGCAGACAGACTGATCCAGTGGTGGGGAGTAAGGCAGGTCCAGGCTTGAGCACAGGTAAGACCATGTGAGCCCAGGGGTCCTGTCCCAGCCCCACGCCAGGCCCTCCTGAAGACAACATTAGAACAGAGGCCAGGGAGGGGCTCCAGGGTCCTCCCTGGACCAGGTCCAGGGATTTCCTCAGCCTTTGAAATTCCTGGACTCACAATGTTAGGGGGAAAGACCCTCCTGAATGGATTATACAAATAGGTTATGGACTTCGACCCCCATTCCAGACCTATAAGATCCAAGGACTACAAATCCCA
>JAGFMF010011399.1:994606-1007093 GCA_019455555.1 Galemys pyrenaicus
GCTCTCTGTGGTGAATCCTCTCACCCCCCTACACCTCTGGCCTGTACCCCAGTGCTTGTATGCATAAATAAATAAATCTTTAAAAAAAAAAAAAGAAACCAAAAAAATATATATATATATAAATAAAGCGAAAAAACAAAAAACAAACTAACAACTGCAAAAAGACCTGCCCTAATCCTGACAATGGTTCTTATGGGAGGGAGTGCCCATTAGGCTGTCTTAGCCACTAGCATCTCCCTGGAATTAACTGCTCAGTCAATCTCTCCCTGTCCTGGAATAACTTCAGACAGTAGGACCTTGGTCAGGTGAGGTTTGATGGAGGAAGGGAGGATGCAGTGGGGTGTTACCACTGGGGAGAGGGCTGCGTGGAGAGAGTGGGGATGTGACAACAGAAGTAACCCATCACTGACCTGCTTTGGGGCCCCTGTGCTGGGTCTTGATGGCTTCAGGCCCTGATGCACACTTGGAAGGAGGAATGAATGTAGAAAGGCACCAAACCACCCTTTTATAGCCCCCCTTCTTAACAGCCCCCGGGTCATCAGGCGGAGACGCTCGAAGTTTCTGATGGACTCAACTCAGACCTGGTATTGTCCCTTTCTTTGATTGCTGCTGGTTCTGTTGCATTGTATAGTAAAAGAGAGACAGGGGAGAAATGGTTAATGTGCACCCACAAATAATCCTCAAGTGTCCACTTTCTGCACACGCAGAGCCATCATCGGCTGCCACCACAACAGATGGTCATAACAGGCGCGCCCGCGATGACCGGAGCTGAGCCACCACTGCCAAGTCTCGGGTGAGTGAGGAATAGCTCCTTTACAGCCTAACAATTCACGAGTAATGACCTAACATCGCTCCGCTGGGAAACAGGCCCAAGAAATATATTTTTGCAGGTAAAGGCAAATAAGAGCCAACTCGGCAAAGACGAAGACTGAATAAATCTCTCGCCCCCAGGAGAATTCACACGTTTTGACAAAAGCAATCTATAAGCACTCCACAGAATCTGAAGTGCCTGAGATGGGATGGGAATGGTATTCATTGCCAGTCTTAGAAAGCCCAGTAGAACCCAGGGGAGCCAGAAACCTTCCCTCCCCACAGATGACTCAAAAAGGCAGACGCCTCCCCATTATTCTCCTCCAGCTGCGTGAGGACCTAGTACTGCTGAAATTAAGGGATTGGGATCCCTTAAAAATCTGTGTGAATTTCCAAGATGGTGTGTAATGGGTGACAAGGTGGGAGACTGGTTGTGATAACTTCCCTCATTTGGTTCATTGTCAAACTCCTATTCATCCTTCAAAACCCTGCTTATCAGTCACTTGCTCTGTGTAGCCCTCCAAGAAGCCCAGCCTTCCTTACTGCACAACTCAATCTTGATTCCAAGGTTCTCTGATCTGACATTCTGCAACTCCTGTTAATGCTCAAGGAAACAGTGGCCGAACCACAGAAGTGGTTGTTTGCCCAATCTCTCCCTGGAATATCCCTGACGATGTAGTCAGGCTCCACACATTCAGCCCAGCTCCTGTCACTGTCTCAGCAGCGCACACCCTCACTGGCCTGTTGTCTCTTTTCTCAGAGCAAACAGTACTTGAACCCAACGCTTCTGGGAACTGGCCATCAGGAACTGTCTCACAGCGCCCACCTCTCGCCCTGGCACTGACCACATTCAGGACCACTGTCATTTAATCCTAACCAGGAAGGAGGGAGGAATTCTGGTTATGCAGAGGTTGCAAACCCAGTAAGTGTACCACCCAAGTTTCCTGACTGGAGCCAGGGTTGACACCAGATTTTTTCCTCCAAATCTGAGTTCAACTGAGTTCTCAAGGCCCAGCACTCATGGAGAGACCCTTTCATATCACAAATCAAATCATGTTGCTCAACTCTTGCTTAAAATTCATCTGTGGTTTCCCATTGCTCTTGGGGTACATTTCAAAACCTAAGGGAGCGGGTCCCTGCCTCCCCACGCATCTCATCTCTCTACCCGCACTCACTGTGTTCCTTTGGGGTCTTTGCTAGGAATACCTCCCTTCTTGCCTCCCCCTTCCCCACCCCAGCCTGTGACTGCATCACAAAGCCTAGCACCACGTCTGGGCAAAGGAAAGTATGCAGTCATTAGTTCATGAATGATGAATTGATAGATGGGTGGATCTGTGAATCTAGTGAAACAAGACCCCAAAGCAACTCCTTCAGGCTAAAGTCACCGTTACTGCCACTCCCAAGTTCCCCACCTACCACATCCTTCTCTGGCCTGCAGATTCACAGGCACAGTCCCTGAGCACCTGCCACTTCCAAAGTCACAGAAATGACAAGACAAACCAAAAGCAAGTCAAAGCCCCAGCAGGTTAATCAGCAAAACAAAGGGCTTTCTCATTAAGTACCGAAGGCCTTGGGCTGCTGTGCTAATCCCCAGATGCTCTAATCCCCGCCCCCACCCCCCCAAAGCATTCAGGATTCCTGCAGACCCAGCCCTCTACACTGTAAGAGACTCTGGGAGACACTGCCAAATAGCTTTGTGAAAGGCATAGTGGGGGCCCTTTCACAGCTGTTGGGAGTGTAAACCCCCGCTCCTGCTCTCTAAAAGGTACTGACGATTCAAAGAGTGCTTAGGAATTAGTTTTCAAAATTCAAAGTGTGTGTGTGTGTGTGTGTGTGCCTTCTACCCGAGCAGTCCTGCCTTCAGATCTCCATACTAAAGAAACTTCCACATCTGTACAAGGATGTGTGCACAGGCAAGTTCTCTGCAGCGTTCTGGGTAATGGTGAAATGGACTTGACCTCCAGGTCTGTGCACAGAATAATCACCCGGGACACCAGGCACACCCTTGCCATGGGCTGTTTCGGAGATCTTATAGCAAAGGGTCAAGAAAAATGCGGGAAGAGGGGCCTCCCGGGTTAGGCAACGCACTGTGAAGCAAACTGCAGCCACTGTAGCACGAGTTCGATTCCTGCTGCCAGCCAGGGAGGGGACCCACAGGGCAGAGCAGATCTCTCCTGCCTCACCCACTGCTGCCCTCAGCAGTGTGTTTCAGTCGATCTACCTGTTCCACTCCCCACTCCGTCTCTGGTGAATCCTCTCACCTCCTGTGACTCTGGCCTGTACCCCACTCTGGCCTGACCCCAGCTCTTGTATGCATAAATTAAAAAAAAAAAAGAAAGAAAAATGCGGGAAGGGAACAGCAAGTTTCAGAATGATATTTGTAGTATCCAGTTTGCACCTCTGCGTATTTTCAAAGGCTGGGTAATTCTAGACAGTGGAGGGGAAGATGATGAGCTATGGAAGCAAATATGTGGGAAGACGTGACATCTCAGCGGAAAGAGGAAGGAGGAAATAGGGAGAGCCAAGCTCATAGAGTGAAGTATGAAGGCTTCAGGTTGGGGGGCAGGGGTACGTGACCCTTTCAGTATTATAGGAACTTGAGGGAGGAGCAACTGAGACAGGAGGGGGATGCACTGAGATCACACAGGACTCTTGTGTTCTGAGAGCATAAGCAGAAGACATTTCAACAGGAAGATGGTTGGATAAGGTGTGGAAGCACTAGTGTGGGGCTGGAAAAGAATGATCATTTCTCTTTCATAAGAAAGACATAGATGTGTTCTGAAGCTAGTAACAAGCGCCTTCCCCCGTCTGGAAAGGTGGTCAGGACAGTCAGAAAGTGGGGGAACTGTAGGCTAGTCTCTGCAACCCCTAACCTGCCAGGGGCTCTGGTTCTGCTGCCCCACACTATCTGTGACCCCAGGGCTTGTGGGGGTTCACTGTGGGCATCTGGGGGCTAACTTGCAGGAAAGAAGGAGGCACAGGAATTGAAAGTATCTCAAAGGCTCAGGGAAAAGGGTCACCACCACAGGGAAAGGGTGGGGTCTGTTCTCCAGAAAGGCAATTTACAAGAGAAGCCCTCTCCTCTGGGGGTCGCATTGATCCTTGGTCTTTGACTAAATGGAGCTCTGGGGATTCCCTCATTCCCTTGACTGGAACACTGGGATGTGGTTTCTTCTTTTTCTGGGGGAAAACAAAAGGGGGGGCTTCCCTCCATGGTTCTGTATCTGGATGTCTTGTTTTCTGCGCAATGCAGGGAAGCAGACACTTTATGCCATGAAAGTAACTTAAACAGATAGACCGGTGCAGGGCTCTTAGATGTATGGACTGACATGGAACGTGCCCCAAAGGGAACAAGAGAGATTGTTTTCCCTGAGCACTTCCACATTCACAGCCTCTAGAAGAGGACATTAACACATAATCAGAGAGAGGTTGCCGCCAGGAACCCAAAGGAGGTCCTGATTAGTATGAGCACATCTTACTTTTATAATCCAAAATACAATAAAAAGTTGGCTTGAGCAAATGTTTCAGCAGCACTTCTCACTTTGTCCCTCACCTAGAACCCGGTCCTGGCCCAAGCAGGTGTAGCTGACACATGCTGACTCCCACAAAGCCAGGAGAAGAGTCTTCTTCCCAACACCTGCTTTGAGCAGAATGCAGTTCCCTCTCAGGTGAGATGGGACTTGCAGGCAGAGCTCGGGCAATAACTCTGGAATCCAAGTTGAGCTCATAGTCCAAACAGGTGGTTTCCAGAGAGGATGTGTTAGTGAGGCAGGCTCTGGGCTAGATGATTATGGGGAATCCTGTATCCCTCATTCCTGTCCTTCGGGGTCTGTGCTGTATGTGCCCCTTTTACAGATAAAGATGCTGAAGCACAATGAGATTGCCGCTAACATGTCTTAACTTACTTAGAAATACGCTTAGGGACCTCCCTGTTGGTGCAGCAGGTTGAGCACCATACCGTGAAGCATCCATGGCACAGCAGCGTGAGTTCGATCCCTGGACAGGGAGGGGACCCACATGGCAAGGCAGACCTCTCCTGCCTTGCAGGCTGCTCCCCTCAACAGTATATTTCAGTCGATTTGCCTGTTCTTCCCCCCACTCTGTCTCTGGTGAATCCTCTCACTGCCCTGGACTCTGGCCTATACCCCAGCTCTTGTATGCATAAATAAATAAATCTTAAAAAAAATAAAAACATTTAAAAATTCCTCAAAGAGTAGGCTAGCAACTAATATTGTACTGTCGACTGCTGGGTGCATTGTATTGTGATGATATCACCCCGGATAGTCAGGGTAGTATTTTCTTTGGAAAACTGCTTAGGAAAATGGTTCTCAAAGAACTATTTGATACCAAAGAACCATGTGATCCCAGACAAGCATCTCATCATCATCATCATCATCATTAGGGAAACACATCGCTTGCTGGAAATGCAAATTCTCAGACCCCACCCAAAGTCTCTGAATCAGAGACTCTGAAGATGGGGCCCAGCTCGCTATGTTTTAACAAGTCTTACAGGTGATTCTGATGCAGCTAACGCTTGAGCAGCCCTATTTTCATCGTGAATTTAAAAGAAAGCAAATCATTCATTTCCCCGTCTGAGTTCTCATGGGATCTCGCAGAACCAGGTAATTGCTCCGAACACTTGGTGTTAACAAGACTACAACGCTTCTCAAACCAGAAGACGGACAGAACCACCTGCGGGGCCTTCCCTGTCACTCCTGCACACAAATGCCAGCAGGGAGCAGGTGGAAACACCTCACAGCCTCCTGATGTGTTGCCAGCAAGGGTCACGCAGGACCTCCACTGTCATCCGTGAGCTGCTGAGCAATGACAGAGGTAAGTGACTTACTGAAATCACACAGCATCCTGTGCTGAGTAGGTCTGGGAGTCAAGAGAAGAATGATAGGGAAAGGGAGCAAATGCATGTTGAAGATCTACTGGGCATTTGATGCTTGGACCTTAAGCCTCTCTTAGGTAAGACACAGAACCATGGTTACTGCGTGGCTATGTACAATGGGGTGGATAATGTGTAATGGGCTATGTATAATGGGATGCAACACAGGTCAGCACAAAAGAGGGGGTCCCCAAAGCAGAGGAGATGGGCAGGTGGGGATCTTCGGAACAATGGATTGTTGAATTGCATTTGATTTGATGAAAAATCAAATTGATTTGCTGAAAAATGAAGGACTGTTCAAGTGTGTATGTGGGGGTGGGGAGTTGCCCAGGTAGGAATCCTGTCCTTTGAGAGGGCCTCAAGTATTTCCTGTGGCAAGTGGGGGGGGTGAGGCTGTAGAACAACTAGTTCTGACATTAGTATGGGCCTGGACCAGCACTGGGTAGGACAACCAGGATGTAGGGTAGTTCAGAAGCCAGGTTCAGGAAGAAGAGGCTGAAGCACTAGGGAATTAATTGGATATGGGGCAGGAAGCAAAGGAAGGGCATTCAGATAATTCTCGAATTCACTAATCATTTCGTGTCTACTTACTGAGATCTTATTGCATATTACACCCTCAATGAATTGGAAAATTCTGGAACTGTAGGCTGGTTCAGTCATGTAGCTAGGGAATTCATCTTCAAGATTTTATTTCAGTCTATTTTTAATATTTGATTTGATTGCCTGCTTATTTGATTGCCTGCTTACTTGAGATTGGAGGGAGTGTGGGTGATGGTGATGAGAGGTCTAGAATCTCCCAAACCATTTAAGCAGATCCTACAATTGATCCTGAGGAGTCCTGGAAGCTTAAGATGCTGTCCCTATCTTCAAGAGCCTCACAATTTTGAAGAGAGACACCAATAGATTTACATTATTTGTCAAGTCTGTTGTTGACACACGCATGGCATGGAAGTCTATGAGGGCTATCTAACTGGGAGTTGGAAAGTGATCAAAGAAGGCTTCCTGGAGGAAGTGACCCTTGACTTAGACAACTTTCTGCTTGAGGCATCCAGTGTGGGGGTTTACCTGATGATGTGCCACTTACTGAGGTGAAGAATGACCAATCAGGAGAGGTTCTGTTTTGAACAAGTTAACTATGAGCTTTCCATACATACACTCCCGAGTAGTGCTGTTCAGTAGGTACTGGCTACAGGGGTCTGAATGCTTATTGTCCCCATTTTATAGATGGGAAAGTTAAGACTCAGGTTGGTTATGTACCCTAGGGAGAATGACACAGCTGGTTAATGGCAGAGTTGAATTTCAAATCCAAATTTGAATTTCAAATTAGGCTTGCTGGCCTAATTAGCTCTGTGCCACCCAGTCCAGAAAGATCTTTCAGAGACTCTGAAGATGATCAACAGAGGAGAAAGGATTTAATTGATAGGAACCAGAGGGTGAAAAATGACATCTATTAAAATGAGCTCACGCTCTCTTGTCTGATTTCCTTCCAATGATGAGATAAGAAGGGAAATGGCAGTATTTCAAGTTACACCCAAACCACCAAGAATCCTTCCATGTCTACAGCCCCACAGGCTGTTTAAGATCAGCTTCTGCACATTTAGCTACAAGCCTGCCTTCACCTCCCACATTGCCCCTCCACCCTACCCTCCCACTCCCACTCCGCCCTCAGGGACCTCTCCTGCCTCACCTCCATGACTTGAACCAGCAGCATCTCAGAAAGGCCCAGAAGGATCTTTCCCATACAATTGCACCAGAGTTGGTGGGTGGGTGGGTGGGTGGGAAGCTCTGGGATACCCTGTCCCCACCAGTGACACACCCATTGTGAGGAGAGAGAAATCAGTTCCCATATTATAAGGCCTTAGGTTTGGACCTGCCATACCTCTGGGCCCTACTGGCCTAGATCTTTCTCATGTCATCAGCCCTCAACCTCCAACCAGGACAGACATGCCGCGAATGGAGTCAGTGAATTCATACAAGCCTAGTGACTGTAGTGATCTTGGAGACAGGAAGCAGTATGAACCAGAACCTGGGCCAAGTCAAAAGCATGAATATTCTAGACTAAATTGATGAATATTTAGCCACCCCAAAGTACACCAAGTGTTTACATAAACCAAATTGTTCTTTGTCTCATGACTCTACTGCAAGAGTTTTCACCTTTCTTTCTCAACAGTAGCATCCTCAGGGAGCCCTGTATGGGTCTGTCATTTTGGTCACTCACCCCTTGTCTTCAGCAGCATGAGGCTGGTTTCTTTGCAGGAAACTTGTAGACACTACGGCTCTGCGCAAGTCCTAATCCTACGCCAGTGAGAGGGCAGGAGTTACCCAGCCCTCTTTTCATCACCAGCAACAGAAGCTTGGTAGAAGAAGGTTCCCAGTGAGCAGTTGCTTTGATAACTGGAGCTGATGACCCACCTCGATGGCCTCTACCCAGTGATATCCAGAATCACCCTGAGCTCGTCTCGTGGATGGGCAGGGATTTTGGATCTGTCCCTGTTCCCGAGTTTCTAGGTCCTTTCTGCTGCCCTATGGCACCTGCTAAGCCTCCTTACTTGGGTTCTTACCTGAGACAAAAATCCAAAGGCAAATACTTCATTTGACCCGTCTAGAAAATACCAGTATGGGGGAAGTACATGTTTGCTAGAATGCCATAGCACCATTAGAAATAGGATGACTTAAACGATGGAAATTTATTGTCTCACGGTTCTGGAGGCTGGACGTCCACAACAAGGTGTCCACAGAATTGGCCCATTCTGCAGGCTAGCTTCTGGAGGCTCGCTGGCAATCTATGGCATTCCTTGGCTTGTAGAAGTAGCACCTGATTCCTGTCTTCGTCTTCACTGGGTGTTCTCCCAGATGCCTGTGTCCCTGTCCAAATTCCTCTTTTTATAAAGACATATTGGATCAGGGTCCATCCTAATGACCTCATCTTAAATAATTACAGCTGCAGCAACTGTATCTGTTTCCAAATAAGGTCACATTCTGAGGTATTGGGGTTTAGAACCGCAACATAAGAGTTTCGGGGGACACATTTCAGCCCATATCATGGGTAAAGAAGTGAAACAGTGAAAGTCAATAAGAAGCACATTATCCACCGAGGAAGTGGAATCCCATGGGGAGACTGGGAACTGATGAGGATCCCAGTGGGTGAGAGCGGCAGGACATTTACCTACCAGGTTGCTATTGTCAGGGGGAAGACTGCTGCTGAGGGGTTTAATTCCCTGGGGCTTCCAGCTGACCTGTGGCTGGACTCCCCAGGGGCCAGACGAGACCCGCAGGCACACAGGTGACAGCAACTGGGAGTCAGGTCCAGGCTGGCTTGCAGGCAGAACACACACTGTCACCGTGGCCCTGTCCCAACCCCCAAACCCTCCCGATCACCAAGGTCCAGGAGCCATCACTTGGCAATCTGCATTGTTATACTGGCGTCAGCGATAAGGGGTCTCCTCGGTCCTCACCAGCTCTATCCAGACTTGATTAATAGTCACCATCTAGGGCCTCCCTGGTGGCACAGCAGGTTGAGTGCTGCACTGTAAATCATCTGCTACACAGTAGCGTGAGTTGGATCCCTGGCCAGGGAGGGGACCCACATGGCGCAGCAGACCTCTCCTGCCTCTCAGGCTGCTCCCCGCAGCAGTGTGTATTGGTTCATCTGCTTTTCTGTTCCCCACACTGTCTCTGGTGAA
This sequence comes from Galemys pyrenaicus, assembly GCA_019455555.1. Classification (NCBI taxonomy): domain Eukaryota; kingdom Metazoa; phylum Chordata; class Mammalia; order Eulipotyphla; family Talpidae; genus Galemys; species Galemys pyrenaicus. The sequence continues at coordinate 1,003,991 of JAGFMF010011399.1, forward strand.
TCCTCTCACCTCCCGCGACTCTGGCCTGTGCCCCAGCTCTTGTGTGCATAAATAAATCAATCTTTAAAAACAAATAGTCACCATCTACTACTGGCAACCTGGTGCTGATAGGCTTTTGAGGAATACTGCACCCACAGGACACCCTAGGGCGCAGCACAGGGTGGTGGGGCCCGCTCCTGGAGTGTTAGTGATTTGCCCCAGACAAGGCGAGGGAGATGTAGTGAGGCCGCGCTCTGCTTGTAGGCGTGGCCGTGACCACTCCCCAGACTTCCTCAGCCTCCCTCCTGGCCAAGCTGCGGGCTGCCTCCTGGAGACAGGCAGGGACAGGCATGGGAGGGTCTAAGATTCTCCAGTCCCATCTTTCAGATGAGGCTGCCCAGGCAGCAGGAAGTGGATCTGGAGCCAGGTCCCTGGGTGCTTGTCTCACAAGGGCTCCGTCTTGGCATCAACCTGGTCTTGACTCAAGCCGCCCCCAGTCTAGGAGGAGTGTGGGGAAATAGAGACATCCCAAGACGTCAGAGAGAAGCAGCACGCCAGGAAGACGCTCTTGTGCTCTAGGTGTGGGAACCAAGGTGGGTGGTGGGTGGGGGCAAAGGCTAGAAGTGAATTGCTCCCGTCCCCACGTGACACCAGGATGATTTTGTTAATGTGATTAGTAATAACAGAGTTAAGATTTATTGAACACTTATAATATGCCAGGAACTGGCATACTGAGTGTTCATTAAAAAATTTCTGATTTTATCATCATAACAACCGTCTGAGGTAAGTGCTATTTACTATCTCTGGTTGATAGATGGGGAAACTGAGGCGCACAGAGGCGCTTGCCAAGTATGACTCTGAGCTTCTGGGGGCATTTCATTCTGAGGAAGGGGCTCAAGCTCTTGTGTGGGTCACCCCAGCATCAATTGAGTTTCTCTGGCAGAGGAGGGAGCCCCAAACCATTCAGGCCTCCCACATTTCACCTTGGCTCAGACCCAGTGACAGGAAGAGACAGGGAGCACCCCGGGGCCTGTCTGCCACCAGATCAAAGCACTGGGGTGGGGTGGGAGGCCTCTGACGCTGGCTCTGCAGGGAGGCCTGCACAGAGCAGCAGCCCCCAGGCCAGGGAGGCCCCACGTGCCCCACAGAGAGCCATCTCCCCTGTCCTGTCAGGCATGCTAGCACTTTGTGCCCCAGCGGAGGGTCTGAAAAGGGAAGAGGGGCAGGAAGACCACCACACCTTTTTCCGTTCTGCTTGTCCGCTGCAAACCCACCTCCCCAAGCTTCTCCGTGCTCCCCCAGCCCCACGCACTGGGCTGCCTGCAAACTGGGCAGTCTGGAGGTGCAGGGCCAGCACTGACCTGTCCTTTCAGCTCAGATGGAGAACTAGAGCACAGCCAGGAACCTCAGTCAGAGCTTGCTGCAGCTGGAGACGAGGGGCCTGGGCCTCCCTCCCAGGCATCAGACAACTCCCTCCCCACTGCCATCAAACAACCATCAGATGGAGACCAGGGCCTGACACTTTCAAATAAAATTTTTTACTTTATTTACCCCTCCCCCCATTACAACATTGTACAGCGACCCTTGAACAACTATGGAGTTAGGGGCACAGAACCCATGCACAATTAAAAATTTGAGCATAACTTAGAGTCATCCCTCCATGTCCACAGGTTCCATATCCATGAAGTCAACCAACAGACATCCACGGTTGGTTGAATCTGTGAAAGCAGATCCTATAGAGAGAAAAAAATCTGCATAGAAGCGTGCTGTTCTACCCTATGTGGTTTAAGGCTCAAGGGGATTCATTTCAGGTGTGCAGTGTGATGATTTGTGTGCATGTAGTGAAAAGATGCCACAATAAGTCCAGTTAACAGTCATCATTTCTCATAGTTACAGCTTTTTAATGATAAAAACTTTTAAGATCCATTTTCCTATCAGCTTTCAAAAATACAATACAGGGGCCACCCTGGGAGTACAAGGGGTTAAACACCCCACTATGAAGCATTTTCAGCCACTGCAGTATGAGTTTGATCCTTGGCCAGGGAGGAGACCCACATGGCGCAGCAGAACTCTCCTGCCTCTCCCACTGCTCCCCTCAGCAGTGTGTTTCAGTCCATCTGCCTGTTCTGCTCCCCACTCTGTCTCTGGTGAATCCTATCACCTTCCACACCTCTGGCCTGTATCCCAATTCTTGTATTATTCGTAAATAAATAAATATTTTTAAAAAAGAAATAAAAAAATACAATACAGTATTTTTGATAGTCACCATACTGTACCCTGTAGCCACAAAGTTTATTTTTCCTATAACTGAGAGTCTGGACTTCATGATCCCCTTCAATCATTTCCCCCCCTTCCTAGCCACCATCTCTGACAACCACCAATCTGTTCTTCATCTCAATGAGTTCAGTTTCTTTGACTTGCACACAGAAGCGAGACCGTACAGTTTTTGTCTATCTTTGTCTGATAGTTCACTTAGCAGAATAACCTCAATGTCAACCCATGTTGTTGGCAGGATTTCCTTCTTTTTTTTTTTTAAGATTTATTTATTTATGCACACAAGAGCTGGGGTACAGGCCAGAGTTCAGGGAGGTGAGGGGATTCACCAGACAGAGTGGGGAGCAGAACAGGCAGACTGACCAAAACACACTGCTGAGGGCAGTAGCAGGCAAGGCAGGAGAGGTCTGCTGTGCCATGTGGGTCCCCTCCCTGGCCAGTACCAGGGACTGAACTCATGCTGCAGTGGCTGTGGTTTGCTTCATATTGCGTTGCTTAACCCACTTGAGCCGCCAGGGAGGGCCAGTATTTCCCTCTTTTTGATGGGTGAATAAATGAATTTTCATATATATATAATATATATATATAATAATGCAATAATAACACTTTATCGATGGGCACTTCTGTTGTTTCCAGGACTAGCATATACAATACTGCAATGAGCAGGGGGGTGCAGAGAGCTTTTAGAGATAGTGATTTCATTTCTCTCACCTATATACCCAGAAACGGAATTGCTAGATCGTGTGGTAGTTCTTTTTTTTTTTTTAAAGATTTATTTATTTATGCATACAAGCACTGGGGTACAGGCCAGAGGTGTTGGGGGTGAGAGGATTCACCACAGAGAGCGGGG
>JAGFMF010011399.1:1007143-1070204 GCA_019455555.1 Galemys pyrenaicus
TGCTGCGCCATGTGGGTCCCCTCCCTGGCCAGCAGCAGGGATTGAACTCGTGCTGCAGTGACTGCGGTTTGCTTCATAGTGCGTTGCTTAACCCACTGCACCACCAGGGAGGCCCTCGTGTGGTAGTTCTATTTTTAATTTTTAAGGAACCTCCACAGAACCCTATACTTTACAACAGAGAAGAATCCTTTCCTTCTCCAAAATTCAGGGCCAATAATAGATGCATGACACACAGAGGGTCAGAACTGGAAGGGGCTGGGGTAACGCCTGTCCCATGTGGAAGAAGCAGGCCAAGATCCATGGACACACAAATACTTGATGGTAGAGCCCGCCTGTCCAGCGCATGCCAACCCAGCCAGGTTGTCCTGTACTTGTTTTCTATTGCTGCCATCGCAAACAGTGATTAACTGAAGTCAGTGCACAGCTCCCCAGGTAAGCTCAATGGGCCCTGTCCTAGAGGCTCCAGGAGAAGATCCATTCCCCATTCATTCATCAGGTTGGTGAAGAGCTCAGTTCCTTGCAGTTGCAAGGACCTAAGTCCCTGTTTTCTTTTTCTTTTTTTTTTTATTATTTATTTATGCACAGAAGAACCTGGGTGTAGGCCAGAAGTGCAGGGAGTTGGGTGGGTGAGACAATTCACCAGAGACAGAGTGGGGAGCAGAACAGGTGAATCGATCTGCTAAAATATGCTGCTGAGGGCGACAGGGGTGATACAGGAGAGTTTTGCCGTGCCTTGTGGGTCCCCTCCCTGGCCTGGGATGAACTTGTCTGCAGTGGCTGGCCATAGCTTGATGGCATTGAGTTTTTAACCCCTGTGCCATCAAGGAGACCCAAGTTTCTGTTTTCTTTTCTTTTTTTTTTTTATTTACTTATTTATATATTTTACATCATTGTTCATTTTGAAACAACGTTTGCTTTCTTTCCTCAAGTGTAGTCCCCATAGAATTTCCACCACCAATTCACCCGTTCACCATCACACAGTCCCAGTCCCCTGTACTCCTCCCTCCCTCTTCTGGATCCCTCTCCCTCCCCACCCCTGTAGGATGCCTCTGGCTTATAACTGTGTGTTTGTTTTTGTTTTGTTTTGCTCAAGTCCCTGTTCTCTTGTTGGTTGTAGAGTGAGAAAAGTTCCTGGCCTCTCAGTCATGCCATTCCTGGCCTGACTCCCTTTCTCTACACTTGAAGGCCATCAGTGGCTGCTGGAGTCTAGGGTGACTTTCTCTGGCTCTCTTCAACCTGTCTTCCAGTTTCAGGATTGTGACTAGGTTGACCCACTGGAGTCATCTCTCCCTCTCAAGGTCCTTAGCTTAATCCCAACTGCAGGGCCTCCCTGGTGGCACAGCAGGTTGAGTGATGCACTGTGAAGCACCTTGGCACAGGAGCACGAGTTCTATACCCGGCCAGGGAGGGGACCCACATGGAGCAGCAGACCTCTCCTGCCTCGTCCACTGCTCCCCTCAGCAGTGTGTTTCAGTCAGTCTGCCTGTTCTGCTCCCCGCTCTGTCTCTGGTGAATCCTCTCACTTCCCACGCCTCTGGCCTGTACCGCAGCTCTTGTATGCATAAATAAATCAATGTTTAAAAAAAAAGGAAATACATGAGCACTAATGAAAATTTGGAAAATGCACCCACAAAAGGTATAAGAAAACAAGCCCAGATCCTTCAAATTATCAGTGTTACATGTTACTTAGTTTCTTTCCAGGCGTTTGGTCTATGCATGGGTAGCCTTTATAATAGTAAAATTATAATCACGTCATCAAAATGAAAATGTATTTTGCTTTTTTCATGCAGGATTATATTAGACATATCTTTGCCACATTGATATAAATCATTTGTAAAACCTTTCCAAGTGGCTCCTAAGATTCCATTATGTAGATAGTTATATTATAGTTTACGATTTCTCTGATATAGTAATGATTTCTCTAATGAGGGACACTTAGGTCGGCGATCATTATAAGTGACATTTTGATTAATGTCTTTTGAATAAAGCATTCCCCAGATTTTAGATACAGTTCCTAGGATTGTCAGATCTAAGAGCATAAACTCACTTTAAAGTTCCTATAACCTACACGTCCCGTTCCCCTGGGACAGTTGCCATATACCCCTGTTGACTTGAATCATTATAGAAAAAGCTCCTTTCACTGTGGGTCTGTCATGTGGTCACCCACACACAGGCTGATCTGGGGACTCCAAGGTTTCTGCTCTGTTGTACCACCATGTCCCAGGGTGTCTGTCCAAAGCCCGGCTCCCACATTTACCCCACAGACCTCCAGGGCGCCTCTGCTCTGTGCCAGCACTGTGCTGGGCCCTGGGGTGCTGTGGTGAGCAGTCCAGGAAGGCACATGATGGGGTGGGGCAACTCTGTAAATGCTACCAAATGAATAAATAAGACTACAGTCTCACAGGAATAAAATGAGGTCCCAGTGGAATTAAGAAGAAGGTGAATACAAAGGATTTCTGGTGGGAGGCGGCTCCTAACAGAGCGATTTCCAGGCACGGCCCCTGGGGCAGTGTAGACAGCCCAGTCTTTTCTAGAACCAGCCAGAAGAGACATGTGTGCAAGTGCAAAGAAGTAGAAAGAATAATAGGTTGTTCCAACTGTGGACCAAAGCAAGTTTCCCAGCCCCCGCCACTCAGTGACAAGGTTTGGGAGGGGCCAGGTAACAGGACCTGTGTTTGTTGACCTCACCCAAATAAAAAATTATTAATCCCCAACTGGAAAATTCCTTCCACTTGCATTAGCAGAGATCTTGGATGTGCGGGACTTCACAAGAAACCTCCTGTCCCCGTTGCTTCAGGCATCATAACTGCCGTGTAACTTTGGAAGAATGCAGGAGTCAGAGCAGCAGAGGCCAGATCTTGGCCAAGTTCTTTAGCCCAGTAAGCTGCCCCCTACGGGCGTTTTGAGCATCTGCACCGTTTCTGCACAGGCTTGGCTTTCAGATCTTCCTCAGGTCGCAAGGTCAGAGCTCCCAGAACCCCCAGTGAAGCTGCTCAGTTGCATCGTTCAGTGGCTCCACTGAGTGGGGATGTGGCCCTTCTAAGGCCAGGCGCTTCTCAGTGTTGGCACGGTGCCGTGTGCAAGCAGCAGCTCTGGATTGCCAGATCTTCCAAATTTTTCAGGGGAATAAAGAAATCATATTGTATTATATTATGTCATATACTAAAAACGTATTTAATAGTCTCACTTTTAATGTTGTCCGGAAATTGAAAGTAGAAAACAACTGTTCAGTGTTGTCCAGGCCAAGAAAACTCATCTGTGAGCCAGGTGCAGCCTGGGGCAGGCAGTTTGTGACCAGAGCACCAGCCCAATCCACTCATGGCGTGTTACAAAAGAGGGAACTGAGGCCCAAAGGGGTGGGGCTTCTCTGATCATACAGTAATTGATAATGTAGCTCCAGCTACCCCACACCCAGTGCTTGTCCCTCAATGCCACCCATCTCTGTCAAAGGCACCCCAGGGAGGCAGTAGAGAAATGGAGCCTGGGTGTGCCGAACGATTGGCAAGGGAAGAGAGCAGGGGTTGCCCATTCATCTGTCCAGGTTGGTCCTACACCCCCAGTTATCCTGACGAAGAAAGATCCTTGGGTTTGGAAGGCTGATGGGACTGGACTCTGTTAGTCCAATGGTGGCTCATTACCACAGATCTAGAAGATGTCAGGTGCCTCCGCCGGTCGTTGAGCTGCCCCTCTTGAGAGGAAAAGTGTCTCCCTGCCCACTGATCCAGCTCAGCCCTCCAGGATAGCGCTGGATGCAAGACGCCAGTCTGTCAGAGACCTAGAGACAGTTCTTGTGCTCCTGCCTTTCTGTTCGAGGCCAAAGACCGCCACTTCCTTCAACTGTTGGTCCCAGGCCAGAGTTTGAGCTTCTCTCTTTCAGCCTAGTCTCAGGACACTTTCTTTTTTTTAAAAGATTTTCTTATTTATGCAAACAAGAGCTGGGGTACAGGCCAGAGGTGTGGGGGGTGAGAGAATCCACCAGACAGAGCAGGGGGCAGAACAGGCAGACTGTCTGAAACACACTGCTGAGGGCAGCAGCGGGCGAGGCAGGAGAGGTCTGCTGCACCTTGTGGGTCCCCTTCCTGGCCGGCAGCAGGGAGGCATCGAACTCGTGCTGCAGTGGCTGCGGTTTGCTTCATAGTGCATTGCTTAACCCGCTGTGCCACCAGGGAGGACCCTCAGGACACTTTCTAATATGGAAGGCAGCCCCTCACTGAATGCAAGGCCTCTGGTGGCAAAGGTGCACAGACTTGTTCTAGCTGGAAGCTTGGGATTTACGTTTGCATGCCTTCTACTGTGGCCAGCATTTCTAGTTTTACCTAGAATTGAGTTGACCTAGGTTACCAAGAGCACACAAAGTCAACGCTCACGGCAACACCATGGAGGTGGTCTTCACAATAGAGGTTAGGGGGCACTGCTCACAGCTTTCGTGACATTGTTTGAGGGTCTTGAATACCTTCAGATTTTTCTTTCATTTCTCTCTTCTACAGCATTGCTGCTAAGCAATATCTCTCCATTTTCTCCTGGTTTGTCTTATGTGGTGCTCAAAATCTTAGATTGTATTTTGCCAGTTGCTTCTCATTCTTCCAGGATGATAAGGTCTTACCTTTTCAAATCTGGATTCTGCAGTCCAGGGTTCTAGTTCATCTTTGCATTCTCCCCGACAGGACAGCAGCCTTGCTCTGCCCTTGTACAAGTCTCTAAGAGGTTCAAAGTAGGAGGGCTGACACAGTCAGGTGCTGCTCCAGGGACCCTGGGGAAGCGATTCTTTCCCAGCACTCAATATCTGCCCTTGGCGCAGCCCCACCTACAACCCCACCATCTCTCATGTTGTCATTCTTAGACAGTGCCCGGTGCCTGCAAGGGGCTTGTCACCATCCCTCCCTCTTGCAGTTGCACGGGGGCTTTTCATAAAGGCACCTGGTCTGGTGGATCATTCTCAGAATACACATTTTTTTTCTTTTCGAGAAGCAGAGTTTTTTCTCAGACAGGTTTTCCATTTTCTGGCCCCTGCTCTAGACATCACATCTCCTGGAGAATTGTGGGTATAATTCTTCTCTGATTCTTGCAAGTTCTCATGGTCATCTGGGCTGTCATTCGTGTGCACTTGGGAACCAGATAGTCAACCTGGCCCAGTTCTCTGACAACTATATCAACCTCATTGGGCTCAATTTCCTCTTTTTTTTTTTTTAAATAAGATTTATGGGCCTCCCTGGTGGCGCAGTGGATTAAGCAACGCACTATGAAGCAAACCTCAGCCACTGCATCACGAGTTCGATCCCTGCTGTCGGCCAGGGAGGGGACCCACATGGCGCAGCAGACCTCTCCTGCTGTGTCCGCTGCTCCCCTCAGCAGTGTACTTCAGTTGATCTGCCTGTTCTGCTCCCCGCTCTGTCTGTGGTGAATCCTCTCACCCCACACACCTCTGGCCTGTACCTTAGTTCTTGTATGCATAAATAAATAAATCTTTAAAAAAAAAGATTTATTTATTTATGCATACAAGAGTTGGGGTACAGGCCAGAGTTGTGGGAGGTTGAAAGGATTCACCAGACAGAGCGGGAAGCAGAACAGGCAGACTGACTGAAATACACTGCTGAGGGGAGCAGCGGGCAAGGCAGGAGAGGTCTGCTGCGCCATGTGGGTCCCCTCCCTGGCCAGCGGCAGGGATCGAACTCACGCTGCAGTGGCTGCAGTTTCTTCATAGTGCTTTGCTTAACCCACTGCGCCACCAGGGAGGCCCTCCATTTCCTCTTAATTATATTTTTTCAGTCTCTTTAAAGTGAAGATTATCAGGATTCTTCTTCTTTAAACACTGTACAGTGTTTAAAACGCTGTGACATCATAACCAGGTGATTCTCTTTTTCCCTGACATCTGCTTTAACACTTATCGTGGAGAGACTAATGGGGTCCATGCAGGAAATGAAGATTCAAAGATAAATGACACAATGTCCTTGTCTTCAGGAGTTGCTGGCCCTGGCAATACCTCTGTCCCTTCTTTTGCTTTTTTTTGAGTCATCCTGAACGTAGTATATAAAAAGGCGTATTTTCCCTGTCTGTGCAATTTCAAACTACAGTCATGACTATGAATCCAATTCTTCTAACACAGTCAAGCTCTGAAGAAATGAAATTTCCCAAATTGGAACAGGGGAGATATAATAGGGCTGGATGAATTAAGCAATGCAACTGAAGGAAATGAAGAGACTGGAGTGAGCTATGGTCACAGTTGGGTAGGATGCCTGTTTATTCATTCAGTCTCAGGAGAACCTCCTGAATGGATAAGTGTTGTCCTCCAAGTTGGAAACTTGAGGTGAATGTTAACAGGACTCTGCCTTCAGACCAAGTATGGGCAGCAGCCTGGGAGGTGGAGTCACCCTCAGACATCAGCAGTGGCAGTGTCGCTGGAATCACTGTGAGGAGTAGAGACTGTCTCATTTTGTTTAAGGAAGTCAGGAAAACATTACAGAAGGGGTAAAGGTTAAGCAAGGTTTTGAGGGATGTATAGGAGTTCACTAATAAACATAGTGATTAAAGTTCCCCCAGGGAGAAGCAGCACATGTTCAAAAGTGAGAGCAGAGGAGTCACACTGTGCTATAAGAGAGAGCTTAGATCCTATCTTGGAGTGCTTTGTACAGTCTGTTAAGAGGTTTGGAGCAGGGCCTCCCTGGTGGTGCAGCGGGTTGAGCACTGTACAATGAAGCATCTGGAGCACAGCAGTGCGAGTTCGATCCCCAGCCAGGGAGGGGACCCACATGGTGAGGCAGACCTCTCCTGCCTTGCCTGCTGCTCCCCTCAGCAGTGTATTTCAGTCAATCTGCCTGTTCTGCTCCCTACTCTGTCTCTGTTGAATCCTCTCACCTCCCACACTTCTGGCCTGTACCCCTGCTATTATATGCATAAATTAAAAAAAAAAAAGAGGTTTGGAGCAGGTGAGTAACACTATCCAATGGAAATTTAGTGGGGGGAGGGTGCAGTCAGGGAAACCAGCAAGGCATCTATTGCTGAACCTCAGCTATGAGTTCCTTATTTAAATTTTCACTTGCTTTCTTTTCTTCTTTTTGTTATTCCCTCCTCTCCCCTCCTCCACAAAGAATGTTAAAACATTTTATGGTTTAACTACTTGAAAATAAATTAGAAACTCATCTTCAGTATGTGCACACATGCATTTGTCCACACTCATTTTCAGTTGATAGTAAGATACCATATACTACCTTGCTTCTTTAACTAAACAGATATAACAATAGTTTAAGAATTAGTCCTTATATCTTTTTTAGGGTTGCAAAATACTCCACTGTGAAGATTACTATAGTTCATTCAATTTGTCATCACATGAAGGCATTTGGGTTGTTTCCAGCTATTTTATATTACAAATTGTGCTGCTACTTTTAAAAAAAGATTTATTTTATTTATTTATCATACAAGAGACAGGGTGTAGGCTAGAGGTGGAGGGGTGCTTAGAGGATTCACCAGAGACACAGTGGGGAGCAGAACAGGCAGATCCACTGAAATACACTGCTGAGGGGAGCAGCGGGGAAGACAGGAGAGTCTGCTGTGCCGTGTGGGTCAGCTCCCTGTTCGGATATCAAACTCATGCCACAGTGGCTGCTGATAGCTTCATATGCTATGACTAACCCCTGCACCACCAGGGAGCCCAAATTGTGCTGCAATTAATAATCCCCTGCATATGCCTTTTCCTATCGAATCTGAGATTAATAACCTGAAAATGAGATAGGCAGGTTAAAGGGGTAAATGCATATGTGATTTTGCTAGGTATTTCAAATATTCTTCCATAGTTGTTATTCATTTTATATCTTCACCAAAGGTATATGAAGGCCTGTTTCTCTAGGGCTTCACTGTGAGAGTGTATTGTTTTTCTTTTTTTGGTCATTTTGATAATTGAGAAATGGTACCTTGGTCTACTTTTATTCTCTAATTATTGCCACACAACTGACTCAAAAGGCATGTCTTTTATCTACTCACTCGTAATGCCACCCTTACAAAAACTGAAAAATTATACACAGTTAGGTGTCTCTTTCTGGATTTTGTATTCCATTTCATTGTTCTTTTTATTCAGTTATCATTATCAAATTGTTTTAATTATACAGGCTTTATCCTATGTTATAAGTTCTAATAGAACTGTCTACAGAACCCCTCCATCTCACACTAAGTTGCTTCTCTTTTTCAGTTTTTTCCCTGACTTTGTTTTCCCTTCATTTCTTCAAATAACTTTGTAACTGTTAACTTGTCTAGTCCTGCTATCCCTCTACTCTCAAGGAAAAAATGTTATTTTTATTTGTATTGCAATAATGTATACATTAACCTAGAAAGAACTAACTCCTCTGTGATGTTGTAGTTTCCTAACCAAGAACACATACTTTCCATTGCCAACACTACTTTCACATGTTTCAGTAGTATCCTATGACTTTTCTCATACTGGTTTGGACATTCCTGCTCATATTTACGCCTAGATAGTTTAGACTTTGTCTTTGCTATCATAATCTTGATTTCTACCCCTTTCTCTTCTAATTGGTTTGCTTACTTATGTGAAAATTTCGGGTTGGAGGTTAATTTGGAGGAGGGGGAGAGAATTGCCATTTAGTGCACCCATGTTGCTTGGCTTCAGTGACTGATTGGCTCTGGGCTTCAAGCACCAGCTTCCTGCTCCTGCTCCGTGTGCCCTGACAGGGACAGCCCCCAAGCCATGCCTCTCTTTCAATTTATTCAAAGACTTGCTTCCCCAGCTGAAATTAAGCAAGAAGGAAACTTTCCAAGTAACCTAGGCACAAAACAAACCACTGGCATTGAATATTTAAAAAGACATGTTGAGGCCTCCCTGGTAGCGCAGCGGGTTGAGCGCCGCACTGTGAAGTATCTGTGGCACAGCAGCACGAGTTTGGTCCCCGGCCAGGGAGGGGACCCACATGGCACAGCAGACCTCTCCTGCCTCGCCCGCTGCTCCCCTCAGCAGTGTGTTTCAGTCCATCTGCCTGTTCTGCTCCCCGCTCTGTCTCTGGTGAATCCTCTCACCTGCTGCATTCTAGCTGTACCCCATCTTGTATGCATAAAATGAAAAAAGAAAAAAAGACATATTGAAGTGTTAATAAAATAATGGCTTACAGAGGAGGTGTCAAAGGAGAGAGATGATCTATATGCATTTGAGGAAGATTTGAGCTTTAATGTTCTTTTAGAGACCATTTACTTCTTTCCGCTGGAGACAGTGGTTGGAGACAAGGAAGCGGATGTCTTAGAAGCTGGTTGTTTCTACATTGTCTTTCCTTTGCTTTTCAGTAAACTCCTAAAAGAAGGGACTAATCTAATTTAAATTTGATACAAGCAGAGAGTGGCTATCCTTATATCAATGCATAGGTCAGTCAGCATATTATAATAATTTCTTCACATTTTAATTATCTTTAATACTTTCCTTTTAAATTGTTTCCAAATGATGGCTTTCCTTACATGACTGTCAAAGTCTCTTGGTAATTTTAATGACTATGAGATGATGGCATCTTTTTCAGTTTGGTAGAGAAACCCAAAACATGTCTTTTAGGAAATTCCTTGAAAAGATTTACCCCAAGGGGAAGAGCCTGCCATATATCTACTGGACCTGTAGACCCTAAGAAGTCCTCCTGTCCACTGCATTCCCCTGATTTCCCAACCACCCCAGGATAGTTGCCTCAATGTCCTATGGTCCCCTCCCCAGCTCCTTCCTTTTCCAATCCACCTTGTAGGTGGCAACCTCCTTTACAACCTCAACAGGACCTAGAACCTGAGGCCAAAGCAACCACTGGATCTTGGGCCTCCCTGGTGGTGCAGTGGGTTAAGCAATGCACTATGAGGCAAACCGCAGCCACTGCAGCAGGAGTTCGATACCTGCCACCGGACAGGGAGGGGACTCACATGGTGCAGCAGACCTCTCCTGCTGTGCCCGCTGCTCCCCTCAGCAGTGTACTTCCGTTGATCTGCCTGTTCTGCTCCCTGCTCTCTGTGGTGAATCCTCTCACCCCCCCACCCCCACACACACCTCTGGCCTGTACCCCAGTTTTTGTATGCATAAATAAATAAATCTTTAAAAAAAACCAAATAAACACTGGATCTCTTTTTTATCTCTGAGGTGCATGGCATGTAGTAGGGAGGGATCAACAGGGATGGATGAATGAGTGAATGAATCCATTCATTTATGTATATGAACAAACCCATTAACCAAAGGGTTTTGGTCCTTCTGCCCTTGACTATCTCCCACCTGCCTTCTAGGACAGACCTGAAGTGGAATATGATTGATCGCTTTTATGGGGAGGGGTTCCTCACATCTCCCAGCTTCGCACAAACCCCATGTGCATCAATATATTGCTGGGTTGGACGGAACATAGCCCCCCCCCCCCGCCCCCGGCCCCCGCCCCTACCCCAGTAGCTAGCACTAACTATTAGCATGTGAGTATGTCTTCAGAGGGCCCAGTACAGGTCTATATGTCCTGCAGAGAAGCCCTGAGTGTGAAGGGGAGACAACTGTCCCCATTCTGCTTTATCCAAAATCCTGAAAGGCAGATTCACGGCACAGAGAAATGGTTACTTATCCCATTGAATTTGTGATGATTGTTACACAGTCTTAGTAACCGAAATACTGTCCAGTCATAGCCAAGCCACTTCTCTTTGGGACTGAATAGACTCATGCCAGAAAGAGCATCTCTTCTCTCCTCTCCTAGCAGATAATCCTCCTTCATTCCTACTTTTCTTCCAGATTTATTATGCTATACATAATTGGTATACAAAAGAACTGCTCATAACTAATGTTTACAGTTTGGTGAGTTTGGACATAGTATACACTGTGTGACCATGTTTATCCAGGAATAAACATGTCCATGAGCTCCAACAGCTTCTCTTTTTTTATTATTATTATTTTTTAAAGGTTTATTTATTATGCATACAAGTACTGGGGTACAGGTCAGAGGTGCAGGAGGTAAGAGGATCCATCAGAGACAGAGCAAGGAACAGAACAGGCAGATCGACTGAAATACACTGCTGAGGGGAGCAGTGGGCAAGACAGGAGAGGTCTGCTGTGCCATGTGGGTCCCCTCCCTGGCCAGGGATCGAACTCGTGCTGCTGTGCCTATGGTTTGCTTTGTAGTGCGGGGCCACTAGGGAGGCCCCTCCAAAAGTTTTTTTGTGTTCCTACTAATGTGTGTGTGTGTGGTAAGACCACTTAACATGAGATCTATTTTCTTCTATTTTGAAATACACAATAGCTTATTGTTAACTGTAGACATTCTGTTGGACAACAGATCTGGAAGCTACTCCTCTTGGATGACTGTAATTTTATATCCATTGAACAACACATTCTGGTATCCCATTCCTTCCATCCTCTTGTAACCACTATTGTACTGGGTTGTCAGAAAAGTCATGACACATTATTCCTAGGTTTTTCAAGCAAACATACATCATGACTTTCTCCACAGCCTAATATTATCCACTTCTATACCTTTCATTATTTCCCATGCCTTGTATCAGAGAAATAATGAAGTATTTGTGACTGTCTTATTTCACTCAACATAATTTCTTCCTGGTCCATTTACATTATTACAAATATAGGATGTCCTTTTTTTATATATACTTTTTTTAATACTTCCCATTATTTTTCAATGTAATTTTTAATTTTAATTTTTTAAATTTATTTTTTAAAAGATTTATTTATTTGTGCATACAAAAGCTGAGGTACAGGCCAGAGTCGCTGGAGGTGAGAGGATTCACCAGAGACAGAGTGGGGAGCAGAACAGGCAGACTGACTGAAACACACTGCTGAGGGCAGCAGCAGGAGAGGCAGGAGAGGTCTGCTCTGCCATGTGGGTCCCCTCCCTGGCCAGCAGCAGGGATCGAACTCGTGCTGCAGTGGTTGCAGTTTGCTTCATAGTGCATTGCTTAACCCGCTGCGCCACCAGGGAGGCCCTATTTTTATTTTTAAAATATTTATTTATTTATGCATATAGGCCAGAGGTATGGGGTGGTGGTGGTGGAGGATTCACCAGACAGTGGGGAGCAGAACAGGCAGATCGACTGAAATGCACTGCAGAGGGGAGCAGTGGGTGAGGCAGGAGAGGTCTGCTGCACCATGTGGGTCACCTCCCTGGCCAGGAATTGAACTCTTGCTGCAGTGACTGGCAATAGCTTGATAGCACTAAGACTTTAACTCCTGTGCCACTAGGGAATCTACCCCCAGTTTTAATTTTTTGAGGTACCTCCATATTGTGTCCCATCATGGCTACATCTTACATACCCAACAGTGGGAAATGTTCCAGTTTCTCCCCATCTTCGTCAACACTTGTTATCTCTTTTTTTTTAAAAAAAATTATTTATTTATGCCTACAAGCACTGGGGTACAGGCCAGAGGTGTGGGGAATGGGAGGATCCACCAGAGACAGAGTGGTGAACAGAACAGACAGATAGGCTGAAACACACCGCTGAAGGGAGCAGTGGGCGAGGCAGGAGAGGTCTGCTACACCACATGGGTCCCCTCCCTGGCCGGTAGCAGGGATCAAACTCGCGCTGCAGTGGCTGTGGTTTACTTCATAGTGCTTTGCTTAACCCACTGCGCCAACAGGGAGGGCCCCCACTTTTTTTTTTTAATAAACATCCTAACAGGTTTGAGGTCATAGCTTGTTGTAGTCTTGATTGCATTTCCCTGTTGATTAGAAATACTGAACATCTTTTCATATTCTTATTCGTCATAACCATGTCTTCTCTGGAGAAATGTTTATTCAGGCCCTTAGCACATTTTTTAGTTCAGTCATTTGGTTTTTTGCTATTGAGTTTAGGGAGTTCCTTTTATATACTTGGAAATGAATCCTTTGTCAGATATACGGTATATAAATATTTTCTCCCATTCTCCAGAATGCCTTTCGTACCGTTGTTCCTTTGCTGTGTAGAGGCATTTTAGTGTAATGGAGTTTCCTTTATCTATTTTTGCTTTTGTTATCCACATCCCTTCTTCATATCAGTTCAAGCTCACTTCCTCAGGAAATCATTCCCTATGCCTCACCTCCACCTCCTACCACAGTGCTAGTCACCCAACATCAGCTTTTAGAGAATTTCACAGTTTTTCTTTACCCAGTCTGTGATGATGTATTTGTTTTTGGTTATTGTGGAAACATCAAGCTTTAGGAGAGGAAGGACCTCTTCAGTCTTGTTCCCTGTGATGTCACCATGAGGTCATGGGCTTAGCACAACACCTGAGATACAGGAGGATGCTGACTGAATGAGCAGGGGACTCACCCATAGTTACACATTTAGCGCCAGGTCTGTGATGGGGCCCTGATGTTCCATATTCAGACGAAGACTTTCTCTGCTATGCTGCTTTGCCTCCTCTCCAAACCTACTGCTGCATTTTTCAGATCCTAATTTCTGACCATCTAGAGATTAAGGCACCAGAAAACATTCCGTCTTCATCTCCACAGCCATCTTCTTGCCAAAATAAGCCACAAAAGGTTATGGGAGTGTCTGAATTCCAGCAGGAGTTAAGCTGTTCTCAGAAGAAAAACAGAGAAAAAGGAAATACCCCAAAATTGTTGATTTGTTTAAACATCTTCACAAACTTAACAACACAAGGAAACCAACAGAGACAAGTTTGTAATGAAGTAATCAACAGACACTGCTAATATTCCAGTAACATGAAATGATCCCCCGCATTTCATAGGGCAGATATTAAAATATGGCCAAGGAGGGGAGGGAAAGTTTACTTTTTCTGTCTCCTTAGAGTCTGTGTTCTGAAAGCTCAGCAGGAATTTAAACAAATAGCACGGAGAAATGGTGAATCTGATCATATTTAAAGAAAAAGTCCCTTTCAAATTTCTGTTCTTTTTAATAAATATATGGGCTTCTGCAAGTCTTGCTTTAAAAAACCCCAAAGACTCTGCAGAGTCCCTCTCTCCCCCAAATCTGGAAAGCCTATTTGAGAAAAACAAAATTAGCCTCAAATTGTTCTAATATTGTTCTACATTATTTTTTCTCTTGGTCAAGAAGAGCTGTGTTTCCTTCATATGAATGGCAGGCAATAGGGAATGGGTGTTATAATGCTCCTTCTGATTAAAAAGTGAAAAGTAAAGTTTAGAGGAGGGTGAACGGTATAGAGAGAGACTGACAAAAAGATGCCATCTGTAAAATGGGTCTGGGAAGTTAACACCCCCTGGGAGGGCAGGGCTGGGGCTCTGAGCCTTTCCTTCCTTTGCATTCCAGACAGGGTGCACATGCAGGGCCAGGGCTGTGGGGAAAGATGCTCCCCCTCACCCTCAGTAGGGAGACTCTGACTAAACTAAGGATACAACTATTGAAACACAGGAGGATGGGTCAGTGCTCTGATCTTGGACAAGTTAACTTATTTAAGCCTCAGCCTTCTCACCTATACAACAGAGAAAGAAGAAAACCTAATCGCAGTTTTGAAGACCAGGTAATATAAAGGAAGTGTAATGTGTCATCTGCCACATAATAACTGCTACACAAATGCTGGCAAGGAAAATGAAGCACTGTGGGTAAGGCCCTTGAACCACAGAGAGGCTGGTGGTCATGGGGTTGGGAGGCCCTTTAGACAGCTGCCCCCAAGCATCTCCAAACCGGGGAGCTCAGTTCTGGGCTGTGGTGAAGCTGGAGAGCCAGGGTTCGTCACTTCAAAGTTTGCTTAAGCAAGTTCTTTCACACACACCCCCATACACACTTTGGCCCAAAAATTCAGCGAGGTTTTTTTCTTCTTTCTTCCTCTGTTGTTGTTGGGTTCTGATTGCTTCCATCTGGCTGCAGCAGCGCGAGAGGAGTCTCTAAAAAAAGCAAAACAAAACAAAAACCCTCCCTACAAAACACACAGGCTGCGAACCTAGAAGACTGCTTCGTTTCTCACAACATGTGCTCAGAAGACGACTGGCGCGAGCCGCGGCTGGGGGCGCCGGCGGGACCCCCAGCACCTGCGCAAGTTGCCAGCGGGAAGAGGGTCCATAGCGAGGCCGGCCTCCCCCTTTCCCTCCCATCCCAGGCTTCCGCCCGGCTCCCGGAGAAACGGGCGCCCTGGGAACTGCGACCCGGACACCTCCCGGAGGAGGGGCTTGGGGAGGTGGAGAGGGCGGGTGATTCCAGAGATTGGAAACAGAGCAGTCCCTGCGCCTCAGCTCTGCAGCTCATCTGACTTGAGTTAGCGACCCCCACCCACCCCGGAGTCCTTTAAAAAAAAAAGTACTGGAGACTGGAGTGTTCTTTCGTTCTCTGCTGGAACTTTCCCCCTAGGTGTGCTTTCTCTCCTAGGTGCGGGGGAGAAGAAGAGTCCTCCGCTGCTCCCCCTTCCCGGGCCCCCCGGGTTCCCCCGGCCGTGTGCGCGCAGCGCAGGCGGGTGCGCGGCCTCTAGGCTGCTCGCTCCCGGCGCGCGGGGGCGCTGCGCCGTCCGGGCGGCGCTGATGGATAGCAGGAGTGCCGGCGCTCACCAGCCGAGGCAGCACGGCTCCGCGGACTTTTTTTCAAACTCCCATCATTGAGACTTCGAGGAGGAGCGGGAGGCGGCTGTGGCGAGGGCGGACGCGGAGGAAGGCGCGGAGGAGCCGGGGGAGCCGAAGGAACCCGAGGCAGGAGCGCGGGCCACGCGGCGCGCCCGAGCCGCCGGGAGCTGCTCGCCTGCCGGCTGTAGGGCCCGGCCGGCCCCCGTCCGCCTCCGGGTCCCCTCCCCTGCCTGGCTCGCCCCGCCCCGGCCCGACGGAGCCCCGGCACACGGCAGCCCGCGGCCGGTCCCCGCGCCAGCCAAGTTGGGATGGGGGCCCGCCGCCACCGCCCGGCGCCCGAGAGGCCACCTGCGTGCTAGAGGCAAACTTTTGTCTCCCTCGGTAAAGTTGCATTTGGCCTTCTTTTGCTTGCTTTTCGTGGCGAAGTGTCTTCTGCCCAGGCCAGCCTGAGCTGACTGAGATGCAGCGTCGGCTCGGAGGGTCCTTCAGTCGGTACCCACGCCTGCTGCGCGGGGATCCGGGCGCCGGGCTTAGGGGGTCGGGGGCTAGTGGGGCGGCCCCTCTTCGCTCTCTAGCCAAGCTGGGCGCGGACGTGTACAGGGAGCCAGGGGCTAGGAGCTCGTGGTTAGGGTCGATTGTACATCCTCCCCCACCCCCCGTTTCTACCTGGGGTAAAGGCCTCTCTTGTCCATGGTGCATCGCCCGTCCGGCCCCTTATCCGTCTCCACTTTGCCCGACCCTGAGCTGTTTTTCGGAGGCGGAGAGTGGGTGGCACCGGGACGCTGGGGAGCTCTCAGAGGTGGGTTATGGGTGCGTGTCTGAAGGGAGTGTTCGGTGAGTGGAGGGCTTCCGCCACTTGTGAACTTCTAACTGCACTTCTCTGCGGCGCTACCAGTCCCGAGCCGAGCCTTTCTTTCTTCCTCGCTGCTGCCTCCCCTAGTCAGGCCCTGTCGCCCCCCCCCCCCCCGCCNCCCCCCCCCCCCCCCCAGCTCCCTCCCCCTCAACTCCCTCCTTGCTTCTCGCCTCCTCCTTTCTGCCCTCGGCCCTGAGATCCGCTTGACTTCCCGAAGGGATCCTCACGTAATCCCTTGCCCGGTCCTCCGGTCCCCCCCACCCTTCACTTTCATCCCCACCCCCACTCATCATTTCCCCCTCTGACGCCCCCCCCCCGCCCCCCAGCGGCAATCTCTCAACAAGTATATTTGCTGAGGAATTTGAAAAATCCACTACTGCAACTTGATCTGTGTGTGATGGATGGGGAGAGGCGCGGAGAGAGTTGGGCGCCAATCCTATTAAGGGTTTAGGGAGGGGAGCGTTTTCCCCGGACGGGGGGTGGGGGTGTAAAGAGGGGAGGAGGAAGGGAGCGTGTGCTCGTGTGAGAGTGTGAGCGCTCCCGCCGCGTCGGGGAGCTGGAAGTCCACCCTACTCTGCCTTTTCAGCCCTGCTGTGATTGCTGTCATTTCCTAGGAAACCCGACTTCAACTGCGCGAGTAGCTGGAGATGGAACCCGCGCGCCTCACCCCGGGTGACGGGCCGCAGGGGCGCTCGGGGGCCTTGAATCACCCCCAGGGTGCGTTCCCCCACTCGCCTCGCTGAAAATTTTATGTGGCTCTCAGACAGAGTTGATCCCGGCTGGAAAAGTCGACCGTCCCCTTGAGTCTGGGACCGGACCCTGGGGCTCTCTTTTGCGCGTCTCTGCTCTTCCACCCTGTCAACCCGCTGGGTGCATGGTCTCAAGTGCGGGACTTTGCAGCTCTGTGTGTCCTCCGCCGCGTCCCGGGCCCCTGCCCCGCCGCCCTCGCCGGGCGTGTGAAGGTTTAATCCCGACAGCTTCAGATAAAGGGAGCAGTTGTAAAACGCTCATATGCTGTTTGCAGACGAGGCTCTAGGGGATGTTGGAGAATTTGAAAGTAAACGTTTCCCTCGCAAGCGGCATAAAATAGTGTTTAAACAAATATTGTATTGGCATGCTCAGGGGGCTCGGTGCCAAAAAGTAAAGTAAATAAACTGTGAAATCCAAAATATACAGCGGTGGAAAGCGGCCGAAGAGGCAGGCTCGTCACACGCCTCCCTGATGAGATCTATTTGTTTTCGCCACCTCACCTACAAGCCCCCT
Source organism: Galemys pyrenaicus (assembly GCA_019455555.1). Taxonomy (NCBI): domain Eukaryota; kingdom Metazoa; phylum Chordata; class Mammalia; order Eulipotyphla; family Talpidae; genus Galemys; species Galemys pyrenaicus. Next base: position 1,024,715 of record JAGFMF010011399.1, read on the forward strand.
TCATGCCCTTTTCCTTACCTTGGCTGGGAGTTGCTATCCCTGGATTTCCCAGTGTCTGGGGGCAGCTTTGCAGTTAACTGCTCTTCAGGGAGGAAATTCTGAGTGTGGCTACTTGGGTGGGTCTCCCCAAGGGAGGTGAGTTCTGGTGTTCTGTAGGCTGTTCTCAGCTTCTGGTGAGCCCTGGACAGTCATTCTAGAGTGGAGGATGGAGACTGGAGACCCGGCAGATGTTCCTTCCAGGGCCTCCCTCCTCCTTGCGCCTCTGACCTCCTTGCTCCTTTTTCTTCATCATCTTTCTTGCTTTCGTTTTCCAAGGCTTGAGTCTTCTTCCACCCACAGCAGAGGGTTACAGGAAATTGTGGAACTGTTCTCTTCCAGATTTAAAATCCACTCCAAGTTAAACATGCAAAGTGTCACTTGTCTGATGAGTTTCACAGTTAATTTTGTAATATTTGGGGTGGTTCTGTAGTTCCCTTCAGTTTTTAGGAATGTGCTGATTCTACAAGGTTGGTGATTCTAGAGGGATTTACACAAATGCAGGGGTATCCCCACTGAATCCTGCGGTTCAGGAGCGGCTCAGAGGAACCAGCCTTTCCCTGGCCTGGGTTCTGAAGGAGAGACTGGTCAGAGCAGTTGTTGTCAAAGTCAGTTGGAGAGGAGAGTAAGAGCACGCCCCAATCAAGGCTGGGGGCACCAAGGAACAAAGTGAGACTGTTAGAAACTTTTTTATCCTCTGTGGAAATTGTTCTGAGGGGAATTTGAACGGGGTCAGGTCCCTTCAGCACTGCCTCCCAGGCTGTTCCCTAGCTCGCACTGACCCTGGCGGTGGCCTCAGAAGGAACTCTTGACTTGGCTCACCTTGAAGTGTCCTGCAGTTGGAAGAGACCCAGCAGGGGCGGCCTCTGAGGATGGAGTGCCACTCCACCCTCTCAGGGCCCTTCAGCCCACTTGTGGCCCGGGCATTGAACAGAGAGGAAATCCTCTGAGTGGTCTGCTTGGAAGAAGGGGGCCACAGTTCTGCTGGTCAGTGGCTCATTGGCTGACTTTGGGGGTCTTGGGGGCTGTGTACTGTAGTTGGTTTGTTTGCACTGCCGATTGAAAGATACACAAATACTTCATGCTTTTTGTACTCTTACAAGTGCCCTGTACACAGTGCAGCCCCTGGGGCTGGATTAGCAAGCCAGGGGGATTCAGCAGGCTTGCAGACAAAATTGGATATTTGCCTAATAAACACCCTCTCCCAAAGGAGGGGTGTCAGTCACCAGGGGGGTGGGGGAGGAACTTTCTCTACCCATGCCAGCTATTCCCTTGAAATTAAGAGACCAGGAGTTTGTCTTGTGCACTTTCAAAGCCTGCGTGACCCTTCCACACCCAGATGGCCTTTTCAAGCTCCAAACCCAAGGCCTGCATCCTTGTGTACTCTACGGGAAGGGCAGTCTGCCTTTGCCTGGGGAAAGTGTGTGTTCAGCAGGGCTTCCTTTTATCTAGATGACGCTTGGGACACACGTGCTTGAGGGAGGTGTAGTGAACCAGCCTTGCTTCCTGACGTCGTGGGAGGGTTTCCTACCTGTACCAGGGCCTGTATCCCGGTGCACCAGGGACAGCCAGGCCAAGCCAGGCCAGAAGGACCTCGCTGTGGACAGCTGCAGCTGTTCCTGCTGGGCCAGGGCCCTTTGAAAAGGAATCCTGGGAAGCAGTTCGCCCCTTTCTTCTTTTCAGTAAGTGTCAGAGGCATGGACAAATGACACACGTGAAGAATGCCAAAAAGAGAAACTATTCTAAGGTTCCTGAAAATTCAGAGAGGCAGAATAGGTGATTGTACCAGCTACCCAAATATGCAGCAACTTTGGTGAACAAGGCGCACTGCCTTCTAAAGCCCATGGAAAGCCCACAGGGAGGAAAGCAGATCTATAATTGTTTCCTGGGGTTTGTTTAACACAGTTGCGAAAAGCTCCTGGATACACTGGTGTTTGGTAGTGTCCTTTGGTAAAGAAGAACATCTTTAGGGTTTTTAAATAAACACAAGATACCAGACTCGATATTAGCATTTCCTCTAAAATTAATTTGAGTGTTTGTTGTGGAAGATAAAGGACTCAAAGAAAAACAAATTACTGATCATTCACCGTTGTTTTTTATTCCCAGGATGAGAAAAACATTCTTAACCTACAAAGCTTGTCTTTAAACCCTGGAAAAGTACACTGGTAACAGCAGCATACTTTCTGCATATTTAGTACCTTATTTTCCTCAATTCCTTCATCAACAAAAGCATCCTTGGTAGTCCTGCTTGTGTTCTGATTCTGGTTTCTTAAAAAACATACAAAGAGGGAGGGGGAGGGAAGAGCTCATTTAAAATGTGACCAAAGAATACATATGAATTAAACAGTGTTTTAGATTTTGGTTTAAATCAAGTTAGTTAATGTGGTTTTGTGTGTGTGCATGTGTGTTGTTTAAAAAAAAACTCAGGTTGCTGGGAAGTGTGTTTTAACTGTGAGTGCCCGGTTTCATGCATTAGCATAAGAAAAAAGTTTTAGTGCATTTACTATTGTCTTGAATGAAGAGTTCCAGCAAAGGGAAGCAAGGCCCAAAAAGGGTGATGGTCCATTGAGATTCTTCTGCAGCCCCCAGCACGTCATCTGCCTCTGAAATCTGTGATCGGATATCACTTTTATCTTGCTTTTCCATTCTCTGGCCTTTTTCACACGTTCACTTTTGTCAAGGTTTATTGATTATGTTTTCTTCTCTGCAAATCTGTGGAAAATTTAATGAACCAAAAACAGCAGTGACATAAAGGGGACTTTTTATTCATTAGCACGGGATTGATTTCCCCCCTTTGGGCAAGGGCCCCTGGCCTCCGGAGAGTGAGCTCCAAGGAGGAGGGCTGGTGCCCTGCGCTGGCTGAGGGGGGCCTCCCTAGGCCTGTGGCCTCCAGGCTGATCACCACAGGCTCAGCTGGAGACCCCTGTTCCAAGTGAACATTAAAGGGTCCCCCACAATGGCTGTTCCAGGTCAGCCAGTGTCTACAACACTACAGACCCCAGCCCATATCCTGGCTCGGTGGGCTTGGGGGCTAGGGGTGGTGGAGATGGGGGATATTTGTCCTCCCTAACCTTACAGACCATTTGAGTGACTGAGCCTTTACCAGGGACACAGTTAAGTATCGCTCTTCCTCGTTCCCAGCTCCCAAACCTGTAATTAAGCAAAGCCCCTAGTGTGATTAAGCTTTGCTGACTCGGCACTGAGTTTGGAGCCACTGGCTTCCTTCTATGAAATAGGGCTAACTCTTGCTCTTTCCAGACGCTCCCTGGGCCCCCGTGGTAAAGTTCTGTTGTACACAGGCCTCTCTCCTCTTACTTTTCCTTTTCCTTCTTTCTCTCTCTTCTTTGTCTCCTTCCTTTCTGTCTTTCTCTCCCCCATTTCCTCCTCTCTAGCCCTCCTCTCTTCTAGCCCTTCCTCTTTTCTCTCCTCTAGCATCTCCCCCAGTCTCCTCTTTCTCTTTCCTTCCTCAGACTCACCATCCTCCCCTCTCCTGGAGTCCTCCCTGAGGCGGCAAGCCCAGGTCCCAGGGACCTTGTCTGTGTCGGGAACATTCTGTGCCCTGTGGGGCTGCGCTGTCCCCTTGGCGTGCCCCCCACCTGCCTGCCGGCCTGGTTGGCGGCCCCCAAACAATGGCCACATTGTCCCGGCCGCCCGCCACAGGCTGGACCCTGCTCGTGGCAATTTGGGAAGGGAGCCAGCGGGTAGGTCCGCATGGGTCCGCGCAGCCTCTAGGGCAAGCTGGAGCCCGAGCCCAGCCGGGAGCCTCCGGCTCGCCGCCTGCACCCTGCAAGAGCCGCCTTTCCAAAGGATGCTCCCGCCAGAGCTCAGCCAGAGCTCGCAGCCCGCCTCCCTCCCACTTCAGCGCAGCCCGCCGCCACCCCCCAACCCCCACCCCGCTTCCCGGGTAAGGGATTCGAGATTGGGCTACAGTTTACAGCCTGAATCATGAGCTTTTTCACCAGATCTAGGAGAGACGGACCATGTTACCAAACTTTTGGTAGCATCAGGAACTTTTTCATCTTCCAGACTGACTACAGTCCTTTACTAAGGGCTTCTTTTGCCCCGTCCCCACCTCAAAGGCAGGATAGGAAGGATGGCCGCTCCAAACAGCAACCTCCACCCCCATTTCTTTTGACCTGTAAGGGATTCCAGACCTCTCAGTGCTCCGAAAAAGAAAGATCTTTGAATGCTTAGGATGTTAAAAGAGCATCAGTCCCGGGTCCAAGCAGATGCTTAGCAATGCTTCTTTGTGTGGCGGACAATGCAATAAGTCAGCCCTACTTTTGAGCCACGTTTATAAGGAACTGTAAGGGCCGCTCAAGTACACTTGTGCTAAGTTGAATTGATTGAAATTTAATGGCGGTTAGTGGCGATGAATGGTAATGATTTTCCAGCGTATCTTTGGCATACTTGACATTAATAACTGGAGAGTGTGTGTGTACCCGCTCCAAGAGCCTGCCGCACACGTGAGGCGGTAGCATTATTCATTTTGCGAGATGCCAGTCCTTCGCCTCCTTCATCTCCTCAAATCCTTTTCCTTCTCACCATAATTCAGTTGTTCAGATGATTTAAAAAAAAAAAAGAAAAAGAAGGAAAGAGAAAAATCTTTCTCCATTGAGCATGTACATCATATCAACATAATTTTGAGCTCATGATTTTTTTCAATTCCTACATAAATCAGCTTCTAATATACAGAATGTGATGAATTTGTTTTAGCTGCCATCATGAATTAATGTTATGCAAATAGAAGCTTTGCAGGTGAAATGATTTACTTAATAATTTCAACTTCTAATATTTAAACTCATTCATTATGTTGGGAGTTAGAAAAAAAGTCCATATTTTTAAACCTGGGAGATTAGTATGCAAGTATGTGCTGTGTAGGCAGACCATGATGGCCAGAAAATAGCTCTTAATTTGTTCAGTCTTTGAGATCTACAGTCCACCAAGCAGTGGCTTAAGAAAGGGGGCGAGGAGGGGAGATAAGTCTTAACCAAGTTCAGTCTAGATGAGGACAAGCATGCATTTAAATAACTCCAGTATGACTGTCAAGATACCATAGCTTATGGGACAGATCTAGCTTTTTTGAATAAGCCTTGAAGGATGAGTATGAATGAACCCAGTAGAAAAGGGTCACGGGGTTCTGATGCTCCTTGAATCATCTCTGTCAATTTGCTAGTTAAGACCATATTAAGAACAAGCCATTAATACTTACCTATGACGTGGCAATGGTGTAGAAAGTTGAGAGGAAGACCTGCTCCCCCATCTCTGCCCCCTGCCCATAATTCCTCTGAAGACTCTTTTCACAGTTATGGCTTTCTCAGGTTCTTTTCCTCTGAAAAAGAAATCACCCTAACCCCATGGGGCGAGTCACTTAAGGCTGGGTGACCCTGTACAAGTTGCTTTGCCTCTATGGAGGGAAGGGCTTAAAATATGTTAATCTTGGGCCTTCCTGGTGGCACAGCGGGTTAAGCAAAGCACTATGAAGCAAACCACAGTCACTGCAGCACAAGTTCGATCCCTGCCACCGGCCAGGGAGGGGACCCACATGGCGAGGCAGACCTCTCTTGTCTTGCCCGCTGCTCCCCTCAGCAGTGTGTTTCAGTCAGTCTGCCTGTTCTGCTCCCCACTCTGTCTCTGGTGAATCCTCTCACCTCCCTGGTCTCTGGCCTGTACCCCAGCTTTTGTATGCATAGATAAAAAACTCTTTAAAAAAATGCTAATCTTGCACATCCTTTGGCTTCAAACTCCTGGGAGCCTTTTGCAGCCCTCTCTAAGAACCAATTGGTAGGCATGGGGGGGAGGACCAGAGTCTGGAGAAAGTGTGGGGGTCTTTATCATTGTCTTTGCTTCCACAGGGAGTATAGTAGGAGGTCTCTTTCTTTACCTTCCTTGCCAGTGATTCTCCATAACTGGTCTTAGTGCTCAGGGCCCATTGAGATGTGGTTGTTGAGTGATCGTGAACTTGGCACATTGATGGGGCTGGGGAAGCGCTTGGCCCTGGATGGCCTTTCCATTTTCCTGAAGGCTATAGACAAGTGGAAGGCAGGGCTGTCACATAAATATATCTTGGATCTCAAAGATAAGGGTAAAGTTTTGATTTGACTTCTCCAAAAATTGAGGTCATTGTGATTTGATGACAGATTGAAGGCACATCACTCAGATGTTTCCACCGACAGTGGTGGGTTGATCTGTGTGATGCATTGTGTGTCCAAACACTGACAGTGTATTTAGGGCTGATTCTTGCTGTCTGCGGAGATCAAGGTGAGGGGATGTCTGTGGTTCTCGTGGCTGAAGGTGTGCTGCATTGCCTGTTCATGCAGGGAGAGAAGAAATCAGACTCAGCGGTTACTTAGTCAGGTGTTTTCTGACACAGATCAAGAGTTGGAAGATGATGAAGGCTTGGGGTGTAATTCAGATGTCTTCATCTATAGAAGATGTAGTATATAATATAGTACACAGGGGAGGTGGCAGACTGCTTCCCTCTTCCTGTGAAGTGTGAATGTGGGAGCTGTGATTTGTATAGTTATGCTATGTACATATACAGTTGACACCAGCACAACAGGAATTTGAACTGCATGGGTCCACTTTTAAGTAAATACATAAATTTTTTCAGTAAATACATGAATATGTACTTTTTCTTCCTTATGGTTTTCTTAAGAATCTTTTCCTCAGGCTTACTTTGTTATAAAAATACAGACTGTCATACACGTAATGTACAAAATATGTTTTAATTCACTGTTTACTTATTGGTACTTAAAGTAATTAAGGCTGGGGGAGTCTAAAGTTGTATGCGAATTTTCAGCTGTGGGGGGAGTTTATCAGTAAGTCTTTAATCACCAGATCCCTTTATGAATTAGAAGGTTTTTATTTTTTTTTCTGCTCCTGAGATGCACTTAGACAACAAAGAAATAATGTAAGTCAACACTAGATGGAAGGGAGGAGACAGAGGTAAATCTGAGAATAAGGCCTCAAGCATCTCTATGTGGGGTTCCTGGGTCTCCCGGATGTAAAAGCTTGTTAATATGCAGACTCCCAGGCCTCACTGAGAATCTGCTGAATGAGAATTCCTGCAGAGTGGGGTCTTGAGATCTGCACTTTATTGAGGATTTTTAGGGAGGGGTGATGAGGATTAATGTTTTCTTGTGATGTCTTTCATTTCTTTTGTGCTCTTTGCATGAACAAAGGGACAGCACTGGCATCTGCAAGGCTGGACGCACACCCCAGGACTGGGCTCAGCAGCTTGTGAGACTGTCAGCTGCCTGGTCAGCCCTTGCTGGGCCGGAGGTCAGGGCGCACACCAGGCTGCTGAGGTCAGGGCTGAGAACCCAGCTGCTTCTGTTCACGACACCACAGGGGAGTGGGCTCCGGGTGGGAGTTGTGTTTTATTGGACAGTGGTGGAGACTGGCAGTCACCTGTTTTGCTGTGTGCTGTAGCCTTCCGGCCCCAGGAGAAACCAGGGTAGTGAGCTTGTTAAATCAGCACCTTACTTTATGTGCGTGAGTTCTAGCCTGAGGGTGCCTAGGAGAGCAGCTTTCCTTTCCTGTGTGAAAAACCACGTGTTCTAGGACGGCTGTCTCGCTGCCTCATGGCCGGGTGGCTAGACTCTCTGTGGATGCTCGTGGGTCCAGATTGGAGTTTCCCAGTCTGAGCAGGTCTTTTGGAAACCTGACCCACCTTTAGCCCACCAGGCTGAAGGGCTTATCTTGTGGGTGTCCTTAAGGTTCCCTGCAGAGCCAGTATGGGATCATGGCCTCAGGTCTCAGAGCTGCAGGGAGCCTGCCTCTCTGAAGGGGTGAACCTGGCCCTCCCCTCCTCCATTCCTGGCTCTTTGCACCAGCTCCCTGCACCCTGCCCTGTGACTTGAGTCTTCTTCAGATTGAGAAGGCAAGAAAGAGCCTGAAAGGAGTCAGCTGAGTGTGGGGCAGCTGAAATAGCAGACTGCGGCCTTTTCTCTGTGGCTCTCGCTTCTCAGCTCAGAGCAGGGATCCTGGTGGCTGCCCGACAGGTGTGTTTCAGTGTTACCTGAAGCTCTGAGCAGGAGCCAGGGTTAGACGGGGCTGCCTGGGAACGTGGCCTCTCCTGTCACTTAGGTCCTGCTAGCCTTGGACACTTGAGCCCTGAAATGCCTCTGGCTCTGACAGCCTGGGCCAGCTTGGGGGAAGGGGTGGGAGGCTTGTGATTTGTGCTGTCCTATACCACACACTCTATGGCTTGATGTTCATGTTTCAAGCGCATGTGGGCAAGGACTTCAGGAAAGCATGATACAAAAAAGGCTTTTATACCTCTGAACTTGGGACTTGTGGACACATCCTCCCCAACTTTGTGGTCAGTTTAGATGGTGATATTTGGGGAACTGGGCTGGTCTGAGGTTCAGCCCCATCCACATGTGCTCAGTTCCTTGGCTCAGTCCAGACTTCTGAGGGCAAACTTGTGAATTGGATTGCGGGTATCACGCCTGGCTCCTCCCCTGGCCCTGGAGCCTGGAGGGATGTAAGATGCGGCTGGTAGCTTTGCCATCTCTTCTGCATGCCTGGTGTGTGCCATTTGGGTGCAGCTTCTGTCCCTAGATCTGGCCTCAGACCCAGGCTCTGCTCTGCTGTTTTACCAAGAACAGCCACGGCTCTCCCTCTGGTGTGGTCTCCTTCAGTGCCACACTCTCAAGGACTCCCTTGAGTAGGAGGTCACTAAGGGCAGGAAAGCTGGAGGCAGTATCAGGTTCACAACCCCCTTGGGCCCTGCTTGGAAACCTGGCTTGCTGGGCTCCTGAGTCCTGTCCGCTCTCCCCCAGCACCCATGTGCGGTGACTCCTGTTCAGGCTGACGATGACTCCAGTAGTAAGAAGCTATCCCAGACCGGTGCCTAGCGTGGGCCTCTCCTGGCCAGTGTCTCATGGAGCTTGCTGCCCAAGCAAGCCCCGTGTGTCCCCTTCAAGCTGCCCGCCACCAGCTGGGCCAGCAGAGTGGTGGGTGGCACTGCTGGTCTCCCTGACTGCCCTGCCAACCCGGCTCTCCCTGTGGCCTCCTCATGTTTCCCCAGTGGCCCAGGCCAGGCCCTACTCCTTTTTCTGCTTCTGTTTCCTTTTATTTAGGTCTGAGCATCTTTCTCTCTTTTTTTTTAAAATTTTTTTATTAATATAAAATATTTTAAAATTTACATATACTTGCCATCAATTGTAATCCCATGTATTCCCCATCACCATCTCACCAGTGCACCATCACCTCAGTCCCTCGTTGAGCATCTTTCTCTTTGTTCGGGACTCTGTGCCCATGGTGTGGACCTCGGTAACGCACTGGGGGCTTCAAGCAAAACCTTCTTTTCTGATGTTAAGATGTTAAAAACCACCACAACCAAATATTTTCCCCATGAGATCTGAAAACTCAGATGTGCATTTTTATAGAAAACAAAAAAGAAGAAAATGTTGTTAAATTTCCTTCCAATGTATTTCTCTTTTTTCGTGTAAGAATTATTATTTTTTTGCTCTCTATTTTCCTTCATAATTGTGGTTAACTTTATATAATAAGGTTCCCATGCTGTTAATGGTTAACTTTTATTTATGTGATTTTTATTGGCTACATGGTATTTCTTTGTCTGCCTCTATCACATTTTATTTTACCCTCTTTGTTACATTGTTGGGCCTTTGCATTGTTTCTGGTTTTTGCTGTTATAGATTATGCTAGAATAGACATCTTAATGTGTCAATGTTCACTTGAAATTGATCGTTTCCTTAGAATAAGTTCTAAAAGTGGCCAAATTATTTGGGCCAAGTTCATCTCTATTGAGGTCCTCACTAGACATTGATTTCCAGTACTCTCTCCTTGACTTTGTGAGATGCTGAAGATGCTCACTTTAGATTTTCAGAACAGCTCTGTACAAGTCAACGTAAAGCAATTAATTATGGAGTTCCTTCTGCACGCCCAGAAATATGCAAGTCTCTTGCAAAATAACTCCCCATTTTGCAGGTGGGTAAGTTGAGTCTGAGATGTTGGGTGATTTCCGTTTTAGGTGGGCAGAGCCGGAAGCTCAGCCATATTTGCTGACACTCACACCAGGACCCTACAGTGGAGTGGGCTTCTGGCAGTGTGTTACCCTTGGGAACATCTGCTCTGCCACATGCTAGGGCTGTACTACTGATTCTTAGCTAGGACTGTTTGTTCCCCAGAGGATGTTTGTCAATGTCTGGAGCCATTTTTGGTTCTCACTACTAGGGGTTCTAGTATGGGCATCAGTGGCCAGGATGCTGTTTAATATCCTGTGATGCACACAAAGAATTATCTAGTCCATAATGTTCCTGGTGCTGCAACTGAGAAACTGGGGGGAAGGCGCAGTGATCTAAAGTAGTTTTTCCCTACCTGACTTGCAACAGGACCCTTCTTTTCACAGTTTTTTTTTTAAGATTTATTTATTTATGCCTACAAGCACTGGGGTGCAGGCCCAGTGGGGAGGTGAGAGAATCCACCAGACAGAGCAGGGGGCAGAACAGGCAGATGGATTGAAACACACTGCTGAGGGGAGCAGCGGGCCAGGCAGGAGAGGTCTGCTGTGCCATGTGGGTCACCTCCCTGGCTGGCAACAGGGATCAAACTTGTGCTGCAGCGGCTGCAGTTTGCTTCATAGTGCGTTGCTTAACCTACTGCGCCACCGGGGAGGGCCCCACAGTACTGTTTTCATACCTGTTCTCACACCAGGCTAAAAATCTTAAACCTGCTTTTAACTGTGCCTTGAATTTGAAATAGTGTGGCAGTTGCCATCAAGAGGAATTCCTTGTGCAATCCATCAGTCAATCAGCTAGCACTTACTAGAACATCTGTTATGTGCCTGCTGCTTATTAAAACTCACTGCCTTAGGCGCACACCTTGCTAACTTGGTTAAGAGCCAGTGGCCTCCAAAATCCCAACAGTTTTCTCAAATATGCATCTTCCTTTGAATTCTCCATGCCTAGCAAGGAGCCTGCTTTAGGAATGTCACGAATTGGCCTTTCTGATTCAAGAGCAGCTGCATAGGACCGTTGACCAGGAGCAGAAATTACCCCAATTGTTGTCCAAGAAAACCTGGATAGGTCTATTTTCCTGTCCCCAGGCTGATAAATTTCCTACTTCACCATGAATTTTCTTCCAGGCTCTTCCTGGCATAGCCTGGCATTTCTAGAACCTCCAGGGGATGGTGTTACTGGAGGGTGAGGTGTGAGAAGGAGACCCAGCATTCTGGATGGGGACCCTTCATGAGAGTCGGGGTTGCCTTGAAGGGTCAGCCTTATGATCAAGGATGGCTTCACCAATTTGTTGTCACATGTGGTTCATCTGTGGTAGACCCAGGTTCTTTCTTGGGCTGGGAAATATGGAATCTTGAAGTGTATCAAAGTGATCAGCAGCTTTGCCTTTTCATTCTCTTCCTTTTGGATTTGAACTGACTCACTTTCTCAGTTGGTTTTTTGTTTTTCTTTGAAGTAGACCAGGCACAATTGCAAAAAGAGGGAATTCTAGCAGATGTGCACATGCCTTCTCTCATCCTTCCAGTCCTTGCCTTTCACAGGCAGAGGCTATGGTGTCTGCCCACCTATTCCTAATCTCCCTGAAGTCAGCTCCTTCAGGGTCACCACTGGCAGGGAGCAGGCGGGAAATCTCTGATGGAAAAGGGAAGAGAAGATGAACCCAGTTCTCCAAACACTGTACACTAGAAGTCTCAAGAATGGCGGTTTAATAGTAGTAGTAGTCATGCATTCCACATCCAGCTGTTTATGCAACCATCTGTCAGTCCACCCACTCATCATCTTATATCCTTACATCTATCAATTACCCATCCATCCATCCACCCACCCACCCCTGTCATCCACCCATCTATCATCCATCCATCCATCCATCCATCCATCCATCCATCCTTCCATCCATCCATCTATCCATTATCCATCCATCCATCCATCCATCCATCCATCCATCCATCCATCCATCCATCCATCCAACTGCAGGAATTTTAAAAACATTTCCTGTTGGTTCCTAGCAAACCTTCCTCTCTTGTACATGAAGCAAATAACTCAAGGGTCCCCTTCTCCATGGAATCTTTTCTGCTCTAAACTTAGGCTCTCACTTGGTCTCTGGGGTTTTCCTTGCTTATGATACTTACTAATATGGTCTTGCCATTATCTGTCTATTTGCACTTAGTAAAATGTTCATTGGTAAATCAATTCTGGAAAATTTGTCAGTGAAAGAAAATAGTATTTGTTTTACTTTGACAACTTAAGAAATATGAGCCAACAGGCAGTCTCCAGACTGGCTTCCTTGATCTGAGCGAGCAAGAGCAATTGTTTATAAAATGATTCATTTGTAATAGAGCAGAGTTGTATTTTCTACAATCTAAGCCCATGTTACAGTTCACTTGGGCCCCACACATAACCGCTGTGCAAGATGCTTCCACCCACTTCAGAGGCTGTGAGTGGGAGCGGGAAGTTTTGGTGGAGATGGCACTGGAAATAGTGAGGTCGTCTGGCTTGGCCCGGAAGCTGTTTGGAGAGCTTGGGCATCCGCTGCTTGTCTCTGAGCCTCTTAGTTTACTCCTGGTCTGTCAGACGAGGCAGTTGGATTTGGTCCTTTCTAGCTCTTGTTAAGCCATGACATTGGGTGCTGGGATCACAGTTTTCTGTTTTAGTGATCAAAGGGTTGCCTTTGTGGTTTTTTAGACTCATCTGTAGACTCGCTGGTTCACTTGAGGAAGGACGCAGCCCTTGACTGAGCATTCCCGTAGGATGGTTCCGTGTCTTCCGTGCTGTTGTAGATCTCAGGAGGGCGGGCTTTGGTGACGTGCACAGCACTCAGTCCACACCGCTCTGTGGGTCCGTGTGCTGTGCCTGGCTCACCCCTGAGGCTGGTGGAATGGACGCTTGCAGTTTATAAATGCCACAGAGGTTTTTTGGTCGTGCTGGAGTTGCTTATGTTCCGAAAGCTAGAATGGTCGGGGGCACAACTGCCCTCCCCTCCCTAGCGTGAGTTTCCGATTTGTAGTAGGGCTCTGTCACATCCTTCACTGAGGCGCCCGCTTGAGGGAGTCCTTTCCAGGCGGCTCTGACAGTTGGGGATGTGCCTGCCTCCTCCATCGTGATGTCCAAGAAGAGCTCCTCTTCCCGTCCCTGTTGGGGTGCCTGGCCCTCTGAGGGGACAGCGAACATTTACTCTGGGCTAGTTCTTCCCAGGTTTAGCCCCTCATTTTTTGACATGTCTGGGCCCTCCATGTTCATTGCGATCCATCTCGGCAGCTGTCTGGTGCCCTGGCCAGTGCTCCCGAACGGGACTGTCTGTACGGGAGCACACTGCTGCAGCTGTCGCACGGCCGTTGGGAAGGGACTGGGCTTCAGCCCTTAGTGCGGAAGGTCCAGTGCGGCGGGAGCCCACAGCTGCCCATCCCAGCTGTTGCCTGTTTTCTCATCCGTTAAGTGAGGGTAACCAAGGCGCTATCTCCGTGGTGTAGCATGAGGTGTTCAGGGTAGCTCACAGGCTGGGGTATGATGACCATAGCCTGAGGTGTAATGAGGATTAAAGAGTTCCCATGTGTCAAGTACCTAGAAAGCATGCAATAAATCTTGATTATTATTATTAATAAGGCGGCCCCAATGGGCACTTTGTATTTGGCAGCTGCATTATGCTCGTGACTCATGTAGGTTCTGGTCAACCCAAATCTGAGTTCTCATTTAGCACATGTTGTTAGTTTAAGCCATAGTTCCTTCTCAGCTGGGCCTGAGGATAGATACAGTCTGTCACTCCTTGCCTGTGCCATCTCTGCTTGCCGCGCTTCAGAGGGCCTTGGTGGGAGAGCAGCAGCGTTCTCCAGCTGTGGGACCTGCTCAAGGTGTCAGGTAGTGATGGACTTGGGTCTTCATGAGGTCAGTGACCATGTGATTCCCCGAGGGCCAGCCCTTGCGGCTGCTCAGGGCCATTCTGCCGGGTAGGAGAGCTGGAACAAGGTTCCCTTGCCCCAAATTGTCCCCTTCCTCACTCTCATCCCGACTGAGGGATCATGAGGACCCAAATATTGAAGTAACAAATTTGTTCTGGATTTAAGATTTTTTTTGGATCAATTTAATTCTTGTCTTCATTCTATTCCCACCTCATCCCCCATATTTTACAGATTCAAGACTGCATGATTTATAATTCTGCATCCTATAAATTTTTACTAATTGTACTTTGGGATGCATTTGCTGTAGGCTCTGTGCAAATGTTTGTTGATTCCTCTGTTGTGGACATAAAAGTTATTTTTTTCACCGTAGGTAATTCTTCTAAAATCACCTTTGTACATAAGTGCTCTAAGATTATTAGTATACTTAACTTTAAAAAAAAAAGACAAAAATAGATCATTTGTAAAATAACTGAAAAGAGATCTAAAAAGAAGAAAGTAAAAGCCACTGATGATGACTGTGTTCGCTGCAGGTGACGCCCTTAGCGCTATGGTGGGCATCATCCTAGACCTCTGTCAATTTATGTTTACTAATATTTTCTACCCTCATGGACTCACATCACAATAGTGTTTTGTAGCCTTTGAAGACTCTTATCATTATATTCATGTCTCTGTTTCCCCACAGATGTAAACCTTTTGTAACCGATCGTATTCTTTCCATGAATTTCCAGAGTTAGAATTCCTGATGAAAGGGGAGGTCATGCTTAAGAGTCTTCACCTATATTTCTAGGCAAATAATTAAAAAATGTAGCTGCCCCTGGGAAGGACAGCCCATGAAGTCAGTTTTTTTTTTTTCCTGATACAAGCATAGTACGTATTTTAAAAAAGGTTAAGCATTCAGAAATATATAGTGTGGGGTGAAATGATCCACCCAAATCCTACTCCGTCTAGATAACCACCAGTGAAAGGTGAAGTGTTTTTTTCTGGCATTTCTCAATTGAGAGAGACCAGTATCTTATTCTTGTCTTTCATTTTTATAAAATGGCTCATACTACAGTAAAGTTCAGCAGCTTCCTTCTTTGTGCTCATTTAGCACCAAGTAAGCATTTGCCGTGGTGTTTTTTTCCACATACACATCAAACTCACTCACCTGTCTTTAATTTTTATTTACACTTTTTTTTAATTGAAAGAAACATTCACAACTGAATCATTTCAAAAGGCATAAAGGCTTATATTTATAGGTATAGAAAGTCTTCCTAGGATTGCTGTAGCCTAGAGTCTCACATTGTTCTCCCTGAACCAATCAGTGATATTTGTGTGTCCTTCCAGAAATACGCTTTATGTAAATAGCATGACAATAAATATATAATTTTCTTTTTTCATTTGTCATACCTAAAGGGAAGCACAGTATACAACCTGCATTGTAACTTGCCTTTTTCACTTTAGAATACCTAAAGACCTTTTCATTTTATACATCTGAGAAATATCCCACTGTCTGATTATACCAGAATTTCTCTCATTCCTATTGATGGACATTTGCCACTATAAATAATGTTGTGTAAAATAACCTTATGTCATTTCGCATGCATGAGTATATCTTTGTAGATAAATTCCTAGAGTTTTGGAATTTTGGCCATAAAAGTGGGAATTTTTGTAGTTTGGGTAGATACTGCCAAATCACTTCTCATAGAACTTTCATTCCCACCAACAATGATGAGAATGTCTGTTTCCCCACATCCAGCCAACAGCATGCTATTATCACACTTTTTAATCTTTGCCACTCTGATAGTTGGAAGAAAAACTACATCTCAGTGAAGATTTTTAAATGTAAAATTCGAAAAGTTTGATGTATGTGTGCAAACTACCGCCACAATCAAGATAATGAAATATCCATTGTGCCCAGAAAGTTCCTCATGCCTCTTTGTAATCTGTTACTTCCTCGGCAACCACTGCTTTGCTGCTGTCACTCTAGATCAGTTTACATTTTCTAGAGTTACATGAAAGCATACGACGTAATTTTTTTTTTTTCTTTTTTAGCTGGCTGCTCTCACTCAGCACAATTATTTTGAGATCAAGGCATTCCTTTTTTCTTGCTGAGTAGTATTTCACAGTACAGATATACCATTGTTTGTTTATCTAGATGCCTGTTGATAGACACTTGGGTTATGTTTAGTTTTTTTTTTAAAGATATATTTATTGATGCATATAAGAGCTGGGGTACAGGCCAGAGTCGGGGATGGTGAGAGGATTCACCAGAGACAGGGTGGGGAACGGAACAGGCAGGTAGACTGAAACACACTGCTGAGGAGAGTGGCGGATGAGGCAGGAGAGGTCTGCTGCACCATGTGGGTCCCTTCCCTGGCCGGGACTGGGGATTGAACTCAAGCTGCTATGCTATAGATGCTTTACAGTGCAGTGTTCAGCCCACTACGCCACCAGGAAGACCCCTGTGTCCAGTTTTTGAATGTTAAAATTAAAGCTACTATGAACATTTCTCTCCAGGTCATTGTATGGGATTATGCGTTCTTTTCAGAATAGAATATGTTTCATAGGGTAGATGCATCTGGGTCATGACATTGCTATGTTGGACTTTTTAAAGCAACTACACCATTTTCTACTCCCACCAGAAGTATGTTAGAGTTCCAGTTATATATAATTTCCTTGCCAACACTTGGAATGGCCAATATTTTGAATATTGAATATTGTAGTGGCAGTTCATTGTAGTTTTAATTTGCATTTTGCTATTGAGTAATTTGTACTTTTGTAATATCTTTTATTTCCATCACATATCTTTGGGGAAGTGTTTGAGTAACTCTTGCCCTTCTCCCCCTTAAAAAAAAACAAAAACAAACAAATGCGCTTGGGTTGTCTGTTTTTTTTTTTTATTATTATTATTCACTTTCGAGAGTCCTTTCAATAGTCTGAATTTAAGTCCTTTATTAGTTATATGTTTTGCATATATTTTCTCCCAGTCTGTGTTTTATCTTTAATTTTGATGAACTCCATTTTATCAAATTTTTCCTTCCTAGATCGTGCTTTTGGTATTGTATATAAGCATTCTTTGCCTAAGTTGAAGTCACAGAGATTTTTCTCCTGGATTTTCTTTTTAGAGATATAAAGTTTTCAGTTTTATATTTGTTTCAATGACATATTGAGTTAATATGTTAATATTTATATATAGCACAAAGTATGGATCAAAGCTGTTTATTTGTATGTGGCTGTCTAATTGCTAGAGTACCACTTGTTAAAAAGATTATTCTTTCTGTATCAAATTGCCTTTCTACCCATATAGTTGTGGATATATTTCTGGACTTTGTACACGGTTCCTTTGATCTTTTACTCTGTGTTAAACATGAGTGCCACACTTTCATGGTTACCGAACTTGATAATAACTCTTGAAATCAGGTAATCTTAATTTTCCAAGTTGTTTTTCTTTTTTAAAGGTGCTTTGGATTCTCACATGAATTTTAGAAATAGGTTTTACAGATTTCTTTAGAAACCCTACTTCTGGACCTCCCTGGTACTGCAAGGGATTGAGCTTCTCACTGTGGGGCTTCTGCAGCCACTGCAAGGCGAGTTTGATCCCTGGCCAGGGAGGGGGCCCACATGGCACAGCAGACCTCTCCTGCCCCGCCCACTGCTCCCCTCAGCAGTGTATTTCTGTTGATTTGCCTGTTCTGCTCCCACTCTGTCTCTGGTGAATCCTCTTACCCCTCATACCTCTGCCCTGTACCCCAGCTCTTGTATGCATCATAAATAAATAATTTTTTTTTTTAAAAAAGAGGGCCTCCCTAGTGGCGCAGTGGGTTAAGCAACGCACTGGGAGGCAGACCACAGCCACTGCAGCATGAGTTCGATCCCTGCTGCCAGCTTGGAGGGGACCCACATGGCGCAGCAGACCTCTCCTGCTGTGCCCGCTGCTGCCCTCAGCAGTGTGCTTCTGTTGATCTGCCTGTTCTGCTCCCCGCTCTCTTGGTGAATCCTCTCACCACCCCCACACACCTCTGGCCTGTACCCCAGTGCTTGTATGCATAAATAAATAAATCTTTAAAAAAAAAAAAAAGAAACCCTACTTCTAAGATTATGATTGAAATTGTGATGAATATACATCAATTTGGAGAGAAATGACATCCTAATAATACTGAGTATTTCCACTTACAAACAAGGGAATGTTCCTTCATTTATGTAGGTTTCTTTAAATTCTATTAGCCATATTTTATAATTTTTAGTATACAGGTATAGTACATCTTTTTAAGCTATATCCTGCAATATTTTATGCCTTTGATGTTATTATATTTTAAAATTTCAGCCTGCTAATATTTAGAAATATAACTGATTTTTATATATTGTTTTTATATCCTGTCATATAGATCTGATCAGGTTTTGTACACAAATGATCAAATCATCTGCGAATAATAAAGACAGTTTTACTTTATAATCTAGATGCATTTTGCATGTTTATTTTGTTTTATTTTATTGGCTATAGAACCTCGAGGGCAGTGTGGACTAGAGGTGGTGAAGCAGACAGCCTCCTCTTGTTCTTGATCTTGAATGGAATAACACAGTGAGTTACATTGACTGGCTTCCAAATGTTAAACCAATTCTTCCTGTATTTTGAAATTCTTTTGTTAGGTGCATAAACATTTAGGGTTGTCATGGTCTCTTGATGAACTCACTCTTTTCTCACTATGAAGTGCTCTCTTCAGCTCAGGAAATATCCTTTGCTCTGGCTCTTTTTATGATTTTTTTAAAAGATTTATTTATTTATGCATACAAGAGCTGGGGTACAGGCCAGAGACGTGGGAGGTGAGAGGATTCACCAGAGACAGGTGGGGAGCAGAACAGGCAGATCGACTAATACATGCTGCTGAGGGGGGCAGTGGGCAAGACTGTAGCGGTCTGCTGCACCATGTGGGTCCCCTCCCTGAGTGGGGATTGAGCTCGCATTCCTTTACTGTGGATGCTTCACAGTGCAGTGCTCAACCTGCTGGGTTGATTTTTGATGTGTTTGTAGTTTCCATCAAATTTGGAACATTTTTTTGCCACTATTTCTTCAAATATTTCTTCTCCTCACTCTCTCTTCCCCATTTCTGCTCTGGGGACTCCAATGATATATATATTTGGC
Source organism: Galemys pyrenaicus (assembly GCA_019455555.1). NCBI lineage: Eukaryota > Metazoa > Chordata > Mammalia > Eulipotyphla > Talpidae > Galemys > Galemys pyrenaicus. The sequence continues at coordinate 1,043,755 of JAGFMF010011399.1, forward strand.
AGCCTGAAATTGTCCCAAGCTCAAGGACTCATTTCTTCTGTATCTCTTTTTTCCTCCTGTTTTCCATATGGGATAGTCCCCATTGTTATTTCTTCAAGTTCACAAATCTTTTTTCTGGATGGTCTATTTTGCAACTAATGCCATCCTGTATATTTTATATCTCTAGAAGCTGTGTCTTTTTATACTTTACAGGTCTTCACTTAACTTTTTGAGCATATGGAATACAGTTCCATGAACTGTTTTAAGGCCCTTGTCTGCTAATTCTAACATCTGTGTCTGCTCTGTCTCAGTTTTGATTGTGTATTTCCCTCATTATGGGTAGTATTCTGTTTTTTGTTTTTTCTTTTTTGCATGTCTGGTATAATCTTGAATGGGTATTAGATATTGTAAATTTTATCTTGTTGAATATTGTTGTTGCCCTATAAAGATTCTGGATCTTTCTCTGGGATGTGGTTGACTTTACTTGGAAAGTTTAATCTTGCTTTTGAGATTAGTTAGATGGGATCAGAGCCGAGGACTGACTATCCCTCGCTATTGGGGCAAAGTCCTCTGTGTTTTCCACCCACTGCCCTGTGACGTCTGAGACCCTCGGTGGGGAAAAGGCACTGGCCCTGGTTACTGGGCACCGTTCCCGCCTCTTCCTTCTTGCGGGTTCTTTCTCTGGTCCTGGGGAAGGCACTGCACACGCTGGCAATATCCTGCAGTACTTCAGAAGGGCGAGGGACACCGTGCACTTCCGACCAGCGTTCTTCCTCTGAGCTGCTTGTTTTGCCACTCGCGCTGTCTTAGCCTCCCAGGTTTAGCTTTGTCTCTGCAGGTGAGGAGTCCAGCAAATTCTGCTTGGGACCCCCTCCCTCCCCTGCAACCCGGGGCTTTTGAAGCTTCACCCCCTCGTTTGTTTCCATCTTTTGGGGACCATGGCTTCTTTGGTGCCTGATGGGCACTGTCTTGAAAACATGTTTCCCGTGTCTGGTTATTTGGTGGTTTCACGTGGCAATCTAAATCTAGTCCTCTCATTCCATCCCGGCTGGACATGCAAAAGTTAACTTGTATTTTTCTCCTCAGAAGCGCCTTTCCCCTTGAAATTGGTATCGAGAACAGACTGTCCTTACCCTGGTTGTGTCCAGAGGCAGAGGAGAATCGGGCTTGTGCAGAGGCAGCTGGGGCAGGACCTGGTGCTGACAGCAGCGGGGACACCTCACCGTTTGTTGGGAGGGGGAGCGGGAGCTGGCTGCCGAGAACATTTGTGTGGGCCGAGGTTTGTGTTGTGCTCCCTGCACCACACACAATCTCAGCGGCTTGTCCAAGGGCTGTGTGCACAGTGAGCGTGGGAGCCGCGTCAGGGCAGAAAACCCCAGAGTGCAGGGGCTTGCCAGCAAAGGCACTCGTTCAAGATGTTGTCATGGGGAGAGAGAGGAAAACGGAAGTGGGGAGGGCCTTGTGTGAATCATGCTGCTGGGAGGCCCTTCTCCCTCTCCTGACTGGAGCCTCCCTGGCCTGGCTGCAGGACCCTGGGCTTTGTCTCCCCCTCCCCGTGTGGAGAGCTCATTCCTAGGCCTCTGGTCACACTCGGGAGGTGGAAGCCGGGGCTAAGGTCCAAGGCCAAAGCTAGGGCTCCTCTGAATGTCCGAACCCTGTGCAGCAGTGGGAAATGCTGAGCCTGAAGTCTTGGAGAGGGTGGCTGGAGAGGGCAATAAATCATCCAGCAGTCCAGGAGAGCCCCCTCTGCTCCCTTCGGTCTGAGGAGAGGTCCATGGGCGGGCCCTAGCGAGTCTACTGCCAAAAGGCCAGGTGAGACCAGCTGTGGACACTGTGATACCCGAAACTTGGAGAGAGAGGCAGAGTGAAGGCCAGTGGGCCTTAGAGTCCTGCCATTCCAGTCCCCTGGTGGAGAAGGGGAAGCTGAGGCTGCATCGTGGATTTCCTAAGGACCGCAGCCTTTGCCAACGCTGTAGAGCCTTCCCTCCCCCTCTGAAGAAAGCGGGAAGGAAGAAAAGGGCACAACACCGGGGACGGGCCCCTTCAGTGCCCCATCTGACACGATCCTTCCTGTGCCATAACACTTGGGCTGGTTTCCCTCCTTGCTTATAGAGCTGTGTGAGGTCACATGCTCAGGGAGGCCAGCAGCAGAACTGGCCAGTCCAGCTGGTGCACTGTCAGGTTAGCCTCCCGCAGAGCTCCTACAAGAGTGAGGGGATTCCGACCCTCACCATCTTAGCTGTCCTCTTGTGGCATTTCTCCTGGGTGATGTCAGGTCACGCTCCGGTGGGCAGTATGTGGCCTAGGGTAAAGCACTTGCCTCTGGAGGCCTCAGTTGCTGCATTGGTCAAGCCCCGTTGTCCTGAGGCCCATACCAACTCTCAAAGCTCTCATGAGGTTCCCTGTGCCCTAGGATTTGGGTCACTTTCCAGATACCAGCTGGGAGGTCCTGGAGTGGGGTCTGAGGAAGTGCTGAGGTATCCAGAGAGCATTACCGCCTTGAGAGGATGCCGGAGATTCTTCATGTTCCAAAGATCAGAATGCGAGAGGCCTTCGCAGGACTGGGAGGAAGAATGGGACTCTTTCCACAGGGCCTGGAATAACCGTTGGAGATTGTGTTAGGAGACTTGGGGGACTTTTCCTCTTTGGCATCTGTGTGGGAGTCTTGTCACTGGGAGGTGGCGAGGCGGCGACTGCATCTTAGTCATCACCTGAGCCTCTTGCAGACTCGTCCCTAATAGCACCTGCCTTTCTCCTGGCTCTGGCCTCCGTGCCTCATCTGCTTCTGGACCACAGTGGTCAGTCTTTCTTTCTCAGACCTCAGTCCCGTCTTTTTACTTTGTTCTCTTGCCCTGTTCTCGTGCCCTTAAGTTCTGTGTTTGGCTCTTTGCAAAAATCAAAACAAAATTGCCAGTATCACTCCAGGTCCTTCTGGAATCCCGCCCTTCAGCTCTTGTTCATTAGGCATACTTTTCTCCTCTAAGCCCCATCCTGGGAAGTTCTGACCTCAAATGCCCTGTTGTGCAATCCAGTCCAGCGCTGCGAAGTGGAGAAAGGCCTTGTCCGGCAGACAACAGGCTGGAGGGACGAGGGGGATGGTCTAGACTCGGCTGCCCCTTGGCTTTGCTGCTGCCAGCACCACTGCCAGGCATTTCTCCCCAACAGACTGCTGCTCTGGAACTTGGTGCAGTTTCATTGGTTTTCAAAATAAAGGAGAATGAGGTAGCTGGAGAAAGGCAGATCCTGAAGGAGAAGGCTCACCTAGTGTGGGACACTATTCCAGTCTCACCCAGCTAGTCTGGATGGATTAGTCTGGAGGACATGGGGCAGCTTTGGGAACCGGCCCAGGGAAGGGGACTGTCAGTTGGGCCTGGGAGGAGAGGGGCGGGTGGAGGAAAGAATGAGAGGAGCTGACTTGCTTTTTCAGGGGGCCTGAAAGGGGAGGGGGGTGTAGACAGGAGCGTGGGCATGGAGACAGGGTTGGCCGAGGAGAGGCATACTATCCCCTGCCCACACTGCCAGCCCTAGGGTACCCCTCCTTCACCCTCTCCTTTCGCTCCTTAGATTGGCTCTAGCTTGGGCTAGAGGAAGTTGCAGCTTGAACCCCAAAGGTGGAGTTGAGAGCACCTGCTCGCAGACCTGGCCTGGAGCTGCTCACTCTCCCTCCCACAAGGCCCCGGCCCGCTGGGCCAGCCCACCTGGCTTTCAGCCTTGCATCTGTCCGTCGACCCGTGACGGCTCTCCCCTCCCGGGGGCATGCTCCCCTCTTGCAGCGGGCACCAGAGCAGCACAGCACCTGGCTGTGCAGACTTTGCTTGCACCAAACTGGCTGGGCAGCACTGTGGTTAGCGCTCCTGCCCATGTGCTTTTGTGGGGGGGGGCTGTCTGTCAAGGACACTCAGCCCAGTGCCTGCTGTTGCGGGGGGTCCCTCCTCCAGCCCTGTCAAAGGTGACTGGTTATGTTGGGCAGGGGGTGAAAATCACAGGCACGCCTGGTGCGCCCGTGCCTGACCTTCATGTGTGTTACAGTGACCTGGAGGCCGCCACTGGCCATCGGTGCCAGGGGACTGCCTCTTTAACCCACAGCCCCGCCTCCAGCCCTGTGTCCCTCTCCTGCATCTGGGCAGTAGTGTCCATCGCTGACCAGGCAGTACAATATGCTGTCCTGTGCTGCGGCTCAAGTTGACACTACTGTTTTTCTTAAAGCTTGGGATTTTTAGGGAATCAAAGTCTTTGCCCTTTTGTCCTGAGGACCTAGGACAGGGACCTTAGAGAAAAGTGCCAGCCCTCTGGTCATTTCTTTTTTTTTTTTTTAAAGATATATTTATTTATGCATACATGCACTAGGGTACAGGCCAGAGGTGTGTGTGTGTGGGGTGTGAGAAGATCCACCAGAGACAGAGTGGGGAACAGAACAGGCAGATCTCCTGAAATACACTGCTGAGGGGAGCAGTGGGTGAGGCAGGAGAGGTCTGCCGTGCCATGTGGGTCCCCTCCCCACTGGCAGCAGGGATCGAACTCATGCTGCAGTGGCTGCAGTGGCGGTTTGCTTCATAGTGCGTTGCTTGACCCTTTGCGCCACCAGGGAGGCTCCTCTCTGGTCATTTCTGAGGTCTTCCTGTCACCTCTGTTGGTCCAGCGCCCGTCACCGCTCCGGCTGGCACACCTGACTTCCTGAGTCACCTTCATCATTGGAGGGCACTCTCAGGTGAGGGAGTGCGGAAACAGGGCCACGCAGTGACAGACTGCCCAGGATGGGCAGGAGGAGCGGCCCTTGCCTTTCCAGGCTCCCCTCCCCTGGGCAGGGCTCTGTTGTGTCTCAGAGCCTGGCGGATTACCTTTTGATGTGCGCTGTGGGCGAGGTGGTGGGAGGGTGCTAAGCCAAAGAAGTGGTTGTTGGGTGAGGGGATTTCCCGCCCAGCCAGACCACGCTGTCCTCACTCAGTCAGAATGCATGGTCTCCAGAAAAGTTTTGTTTCCCTTGTCCTCAAGGGGTAAATTAAAAAATTAGGCAAAATGGCAGATTAACTCAGGGCCCTGTGCATTTATCTTCAGCATAGCTGATGGCAGAGATTCAGGTAATTAGAGGCGTGCTCAGTGGCACCCACGGGCTTTATCATTCTGACGCCATGTGCTGTTGGAGGTGCAGGGACAGTTGTCACCTGCAACCAAGTTCCCTACTGAGGGGATGATCCAGCCCGAGAACAATCATGGCCAATAAGGTGGGGTTTCTAGGTTAGGGAGCTCCTTACACGTGGGGTCTTGGCCCTGGGACTCATGGGTCTGAGACCAGCCCATATAAAGGGTACTGAGCATGTCCAAATCTCAGTAACTTCAGCTGGTTCCTGTGTGGGCCCATTTTAGAGATGGAAAAACAGAGGTGCTATCTCTGGAAAGGAGGACATCAGCTGGAATTTGAACCCAGGCCTGCTTGGGCCAAGGTTTTGCTCTTTGCCCCCCATCAGGGTCTCTTCCAAAACAGGAATGAGGAGAAACACAAGACATGGGCAGGTGAAGCATTGCAGGGAGGTCTCTGGGAAACTTCAGCCCGACTCTGTGACAGCTGGTGGCACATGTTCCCGTCTGACAGACCCAGCGCTGCCTTTCCTACCTCACCGCTCCTCCCTCCCTGTCCGTCTGACCGTTCATCCATCCAGTGAACATGTATCGAGCATTGCTGAGAGCCAGGATTGTGCTCATCTTTGGGGAGCACAGAGGAGCAAGACCTGGTTCTGGCATTGGTGGTGCAGCTGGGATAGAGGAAGGCAGACAAAGAAAGGGACCCTGAGGATGTCGGTGTGCTGGAGGTGGCCCAGGCCACGGGAGACCCCACCGAGAGGTGGACACAGAGGCCACCTCATGAGAGGGATGTCCAGGGCCCACAGCTTGTCCAGACTCGGCACCCAACCTGGGCCTGCTGGCTCCCCTGCTTGCGCTGTCTCTTCATAAAAGGGGTCAGCCAGCTGAGAAGCGGAGGACCTCCTGTCTTTGGAAGGTGGAGGGATGGGGCTAGAGAGACAACCCAGGGGCCCTGACTCTGTGTGAAGTCCCAGGCTGAGTGTGGTGGGACCAGAGTGGCCCAGAAGGAGAGACTTCCTTGACTGAGGACTAGGGAAGGTCTGAGGCCATGGGTAGGGTTGGACTCGATGGAGAGAGGGCAAGACATGCCTGATGGTGGGCTGCAGGGCCAAAGCCTTAGGAGGTTCTGGAGCCAGACACAAGAAGTCTCAGGGTCTGGCCCTTTTCTCTGACCTCAGTGTGTACCTTGCCCTGCTACTGATCTAGTGTCCCAACCAGACAGGTCTCAGATCCCATGAATGCCCAGTACCCCCGACCCAGTTGGCCCCTCTGCCTCGTGCTCCCCCTCCGCAGGACCGATTCCTCACTGCTGGATGATTGTGTCTCATATCTTTGTCCCCTTTGTATGGCAGAGCAAGTGGCACTCATGGATTTGCTGAAGGGAAGATGGAAGGAGGGCAAGGACAGATGGAGCGAGGGAGGAAGGGAGGGGGAGAAGAGAAAGGGGAAGGAAACAAAGGAGGAAGGGCATTTTGTTGGGTTGAAGGAACTTGAACACCCTGGAGGACCCACTGACTGGGCTGCTGGTCACGGGGAGTAAAGGGAACTTCTCTTGGTGACGATCTAGTTTACGAAAGTCATGGGTGGCTTGTCCTGAGCAGGGCGCCAGGTGCAAGGGGCCATACTGATGGGCACTCAGAGGTCTCCCTGCCTCTAACCCCGAGTGAGAGTCCTGTGACGAGCAGGGAGCGACCACCTCAAAATCCTGGGCTTCCGAGTCCTGCTGCTCCCCTGCACGCAGATGGAGGGGACCGCCTTCTAATTACAGCCTTCTGGACTGAATGACAAGGAGCCATGCTGTCAGCCGGAGCTGGCATGTGCCATCTTGTCCCCAGAGGAAATTCTGATGGACTTTAGGGGCAGCTTTTACTAAAGGAGCAGAGAGCATGGATTTGGTGTGTCAGTAACGTGTCTGTGGGGTGGGGCCGTGAAAGGCAAGTCGGGGCCAAAACCCAAATGATTTTAAAAGGTTTGCGGGGCAGGCTCTATCGTAGGAGTGGCTATGTCAACAAGAGAGAGGGCCTTTAATGTTTTCCCAAGGTGGCTGGTTGGCCAGGGCTTTGCAGAGTCTGCCTCCTCTGTCCCAGGAGATGGTTCCAGGGCCCTGTGAGGACATCTCGCTCTAAGAACTCCCCTACCCACTCACAAGAGGAGCTGTACTGGTGGCGTGCTTCCACTGTCCCCCAGACCTTTTGTGCTGGGCTACAGTCTCCAGGTTCTCTTGTTTGTCTCCTGGATGCATCCGCCTTAGGCATTTAGGGGTCACAGCCTCTTTGCCCCCGATGGCTGTGGGTGCCTATGTACGGGCGTCGGCCAAGTGGGGGATTGTCTTTGGCCAAGGGACGCAGCGGATGCTTTCAAAGGAGCTGCTGCGGGATGTGCTGAGGAGGGGGTGGCTTAGAGGACCATCCACAGGAGCCCTCGGAGGCATCTTCCAAATTGTGAAGACAGCAAGGTCTTAGCTCCAGAGCACACACCTCGATTAGTGTGTGCAGGCGTTTCTGTGAATACTTACATTTAAAGAACTGACAGTTCAAGTTAGCCTTTTCCTAATGTCACCCTCATCCATTTGTACCCCCATCCCAAGTGAAAGTGGGGGTGGGCTGGATTACAGTTGGGGGTGACCTGCACCTTTTTTCCTGTATCTCCTATTGCTAATGGTGGTGGTGGCCTGTTTTGTGAGGCATCAGTGAGTCATTCCTGTGTGGCCTTTAGTTTTGGAGTGAGGCCACTCCCAGTAGCAGGACTGTGATTTGGAGGGGTATTGGATGTAGGTATATTGTGCCTTTAGAAAGCTTTAGAATTGTAGGGTTCCTATCCTTTAAACTGGATCCTCTTGGTGACAAAATGGAATCTCTGCTAGTGTAACAATAGCAATATACATTGTTTCAGTGCTCCCAGTTCCCATAGGTCCTTGTGTGTAGAGACCTGGTGTCAATGCTGCCTCCTCCAGGAAGCCATCTCTGGCAGCCCAGGCAGGTTCCTGTAATGCCTGCCACCGCTATATCTGCAGATGCACGGATAGGCAATCTGTGAGGCCACCACAGAGCCCCTTGCTGCTGTCTGAATCTGGGGTGGACTGGACTTGGTGCTACCCTCTCAGGTGCCAGTCTCTGTGGGACCACAAGTATTCTCAGACTGCGGGGGTGAAGGGAGAGCATGGGGGTGAAAGGAGGAGCTGCTTTCAGGTCTAACTCATGTGGGTGCGTGGCCCCTCACCTTTCCCTGTCCCTGCCTGCCCGCCTCTCCCTCTCCTCTAAGTGGCAAGTTCTAAAGCATCTGCTAATGATAATGCAGCCTTTGTGTGTCTGTGCCTCCTTTTGGGGACCTGATAGTTGGGTCTCATCTTCCTAACAGATTGGGGCTTTTTAAGGCAGGGGTAATAATACCTCATTTTCTGGGAACAGGCCCTATGGGGGGTTGGTTGGGGCAGCAAGAAGCAAAGGGAGAGAGAACAGAGCATGGTTGTAGTCCCTGCCTTCTGGCTCAGTGTTATTTCACCTCCTCCAGGAAGTCTTTCCTGATTTCACTCCCCAAGCTCAATTAGTACCCTAAACTTGCAGAGTTTAGGTAAAACCTGCTGTAATACCTCACCTTCCTCCTTGCTGTATTTCCACCACTCTGAGTGTGCTTTCTGTTCCTGGAGGGCAGGGCAGTGTGGCTTATTCACTGTGCTTGAGCGCAGATGACAGGCTCACCGTCGGTCCTCGGTAAATGTGAATGAAGGAATAAACAGTAGAAAGGCATGGTGGCCACAGGAGCTGAGGCAGTTGTGGGAACTAGAGGTGGAAGGCAAGGCAGATGTCTGGTGGGATGAGTGCGAAGCAGAGAGGTGCCGAGGGGGAGGGCCTGGTGGGTGTGTGGGCTGGCCAGGCAGTGGGCTGGAAGGACCAGCCTCTGGGAGGGGGTGTGTCTGAATTTTCCCCTCGCCTGAGCTGTGGGTGGGAAGTTTGGGGTTGTCTTTCCTCCAGTAAGCCCATTAAGGCTTGTCTGGGGAGCACGCTGCAGGGAGAGCAGCAGTGCTGTAGGACAAGATGGGTCCTGTTGGCCGGCAAAGCTCCTGCTCCATCAAAGTCAGCGTGGAGGTGAGACGGAGTTCATCAGGTGTCACTGAGACCGCTGCCTCCTTTGTTTTTGAATTTTGCTGCCTGATTTCCTTTTGGTGTGTGCCAGCGTGGGCCCAAGGAGACACAGGGAGTGAGATAGGAGAGGTTGATGCAGAGAGAGAATTTGGAATTCAGAAAGCAGCAGAAAAAATACTCCTGGAATCCAGACAGCATTTGTCACAGTGATAAGGCCTGCTCTCCAAACAAAAGTCCCTCTGTGGACAAGGTCTCGGGCCGTCTGGTCTGCCCGCCTCCTCTCGCGTGGCTGGATCGTGTTTCCTGACATCACGATGCAGAGGGTTCAGAGGGCCGTGCTGGCGAGGCTGCCCTGCGATGAGTTATTCCTGCTGTTCCTCAGCCTGTCTGGAGCCTGCTGACCCTTCCTGACCCCGCAGCCTTCAGTCCAGCTGTGGCGCCTCAGTCTGGACGCGTCAGTCTCTCCAGGAAATGCAGCAGTGGCACATTACTTTCCGCCCCCCGGGCAGTGGGAAGGGTGGCCAAATGCCCTCGCAACCCCCCAAACACGTGCCCGCCCCGTGGGGACACTCTGACCCCGGGCTCCTCGCCTGGAAGGAATGGGGTTTGTGGAGCATCTCCCAGCCCGCCATTCTTGCAGAGGATGCAGGCAGCACCCTCAGGTAGGAGGCCCTGAGGCTGCCTCCAGCAGAGAAGACTGGTCAGGAGAGACCAGCCGTCAGGAATGGGAGAGAAAGTCTCAATCCTTGTAGCATGAGCTGCTTGCTGTGTTCGCCGAGAGTATGAGAAAGTCAGGCAGGGAAGTGGTGAGGGCAGTGGGGGAGCACCTTAAGTTCAAGCTGATCTGCTGGGTCCTGGTTCTGGTCTCTAAGACCTTTGCGTCTCAGTTTCTGTACCTGTAAGATGGGGATGTTACAGTGCCCACCTGCAGGGTGATTTTTATGAGTCACATGTTAGAGTTGGCATCTGAAGTAAAAGCAGTAAGCATCATTATTTTATCATGATATAGCTACTGAAAAATTTCCAGTGAAATTTCTTGCGGCTTTCCTCACGAGACGGGTTAGTGTGGGTCCCTATCCCAGGTCTGCAGTGTCACTGGGCTGGAGTCCTCAGCTGGTTTTGCATATCCGTCCTTGAGACAGTAGTGGAGATGGAGGAAGGCTGGGATGGAAAGGACAACAGAGTGAGACCAAGATGTCGCCCTCAGGATGGGTGCCTGGCTTCCAGCCTCATCACATGTCCAGGGGGCATACTCATACCCCTCTTTCCAGGCACAAACGAGCTGCAGACTTGGCTGCAGGGCTGCCATACCTACTGTAGGCTCTCACTCAGACTACTCTCTCACCTTCTCCTTTCTTCTGCAGGTGTGGGCACTGGTTTCAGCCACCTTCAAGTGGTGGGCCTTGCCGTGTGGCCTTCAAGCGGGGCTCTGTAGGAGCAGCTTCTGGGCTGGGAGCCGCCAAGCCCTGTGACTTTTCCTCTGAGGCCCTGAGGAGGGGCCAGGGCTGGGGAGGTGCTCAGAGCACGGCGGCGGGCTCAGAGCTTTTCCAAGTTGGAGCAGAATGTGCGGGAGGCAAGGGCGCCGAGGGGAGACTGAGCTTACACCTCTCTGAAGTCTGGCGCCTGGGGCCGAGCACGTTCAGCGGGGATGTTTTTATCCACCATCCGCCTCTGAGGAGACTGCCCCCCTCTCCCCGTCTACTCTGGTGAGAGGGTCAAACAATTATGGGTCTCCTCATTTCCAAGCCAATTGGGAAATTAAGTTGAATCTCCATCAGAGTATGATTAGTAATTTTCAAGGAGGAAGTAATTGAAAAGAAACTTTTTAATACCCTCACCAAATTGGCATGGGGGCACAGGAGCCACAGGGGCTTCTCCCAACCTCCCCCACTGCCTCCCTGCCCCATCTGGCCCCCACCATCACCTGGGTCACCCCACCCTGCCTGGACTCCCTCACCAGCCTCATCCCTGGCTCCCACCCAGCGAGCTATGTGACCCTCAAGTGTTCCCTTCAGGACCCTTGTTTTCTTATGGCAAGAAGCTGTCCGGCACAACCTCACATGGACTTTTGGTGTGAAGGAGGTGATGCCCAGCGGCGCTGGGCCCCGGGTCAGGCCTGTCAGAGGCCCGGTGCCTGGTGGCTGCCTGTCTCCCGGTGATGCCGGCACACTGCTGTGGGCACCCGTGCTACCTCCATCGTGGTGCTGTCTGCTCCTCAGATGCAGTCCAGGCCTGCCCCAACATCCCTGAAACCCACACTGATCAGCTCTTCTCCTCCCAAGTCCTTCTACTCTGGTCTCAATATATTTGGCCAGGTTTTTACTCAAAGCTGTGGAATGGATGGCAAGGAATCAACAGTATTCTCCAGACACACAGGCCTTCCTTGAACATCTGCTCTGAGCGCCGTGCTCCTGTGCAGTATTACCTGCTCCTCACGGCTGCTCCAGGCAAGGGCGCTCGTATCCCAGCTCACAGTGAGGCACTGACTCTCGGAGAGGCGAGGTGGCCAGTGAGCCGGACTTCAGGCAAGGCCCTCCCAGTGTGGCTGGTGGGCCTCAGTGGTGGCGTGGATGCTGTTGTTGGGCCATGGACGTGTGTTCAGGCTCCCGGGGGAGGGGGACAGTTTCCTTGAAACCACTTCCTTGTCCCTAAGTCCCTGCCCTGCACAGATGGGCTCCATCTCTGTGGTGACTTGTTGGAAGCGAGTCTATACTCCAGATTCTGGGGTCAGATATACCCGGTCACTTAGCTGTGTGATCTGAGCGCTCGCATCTCTCTGTGCTTCAGTTTCCTCACCCCTGGAATGGAGGTCCTGGTTCTTGCTGTGTTTGCTCTGAGGATCCCAGCTCCCAGAGAGCACTCTGAGTGACACTTGCCAGCAGGAGAGCTGGGAAGAGAGCCTGGTGGTTTCTGCCAGGATGGGGCTTCTTGGTTCCTGGGCTCGAAGGGCAGCTGCTCCTTTGCCTATGGCTGGATAAGCCCAGGCTCTGGGGCTCCTGGAGTGCCTCCAGGATATCAGGGTCTGGTCTGCCTGCCCATGAAGGCCTTCCATATGCCCATGCTGGGCCTGCAGCCTCCTGTGGCCCCACCTGACTTGCCTTGACCACAGTAGGCCAAGCCTGGTGGCGGGCACTCTGTGAAAGTGGACTAGAAATAATTGACAGGTGGCTAATGGACTTGAGGAGCTAAGCAGGTATCTCCATTCTTTTAGCTCTTCATTTCTCCAATGAGGAAATTTCAGTGCTTTTCCCAGGCTAGAATTTCAGTGCTTCTCCCTATGGCTTCTCAGTGGCTGAGGTGAGGTACAAGGTTCTCATTGGGAATTGCCAAACAGCAAGAACAGCTGTGACAAAAAGAAATGCTTATCCAGAGACCATAGTCTGTCCAGGATCCACTCTGGCTTTGAAAGCTCCCTTGGCACCAACTCGGCGTCACAGGCAGTGTTGACTGAATGAATAGATGGAACCACAGGTGGAGGAATGAAGGCAAGTCAGGACAGTATATTGTATCTTAGCGCTGTGGGTATTCGCTGTTGATGGGGCCACGGCCAGTGCTGACCTGCCTGTTAGTGCTCCCCGAGTCTGGTAGACTCTGTTGTGGAACAGAAGACTCCAGGGCTCCCTGTGTGCCCAGCATCTGAAGGTACCCCTAGAACCTAAAGACTCTGTCTGTTTAACCCCTTCTCTGGAAGCTGTTTCTGCACAAATCCCGTTCCAGAGCCTAAAACTTTGACCCCCAACCCTCTTAGTCGCTGTGGGATCATCTATGCTTGTCTTGGAAGATGAATTTGATACTGTCGCTGTAGAGACAAATGTAAACCACGTGGATTCTGAATTCTGACTCAGCTTTTATTTTTATTTATATATTTTCCCCTTATGTACATGTATTTGGCATCAGTTGTAGTCCCCATGGGTTTCCCAACTCCATTCCACCAGTGCACCCTCACCTCAGTCCCTTGTGCTCTTTCTGTCCTCATCCCATCCCCTTTCCTCATCACCCCCCAAGTGCCTCTGATTTCTCTTTGTCTTTTTGTTTTTGTTGTGTTGTGACTTTTTTAAAATTGTTATTGTTCTTTTCCTTGAGCCCTTTTTTGGTTCCTTTATATTCCTCCTAAAAGTGAAACCATCCAATATTTTTCTTTTGCCTTCTGACTTACTTCTCTGAGCATAATTCCTTCTACCTCCATCCATATTTCTACAAATGACTCCAGTTTATCTTTTTTGGTTGCTGAATAGTATTCCATTGTGTATATGACCCACATCTTCTTGATCCAATCATCTATTTTTGAGCATTTGGGTTGTTTCCAGGTCTTACCAATTATAAACAGTGCTGCAATAAACATGGGGGTGCAGGTATTCTTTTGAATCAGTTTTTGTGTCCTTTGGGTAGATCCCTAGAAGTGCTGGGTCATATATATAGTAGTTCTATTTTTAGTAGACTGAGGAACCTCCATGTGGCTTTCCATGGTGGTTGGATAAACTTGCATTCCCACCAGCAGTGTAGTAGAGTTCCTTTTTCTCCACATGTTCACTATATTTGTTGTTGTTGGTTTTTTTGATAAGTGCCATTCTTACTGGTGTAAGGTGGTATCTCATTGTGGTTTTAATTTGCATTTCCCTGATTATGAAGGATGTTGAGCATTTTCTCATGTGCCTATTAGCTATTTGCATCTCCTCTTTGGAGAAGTGACTCACCTTTTAGGAGACGATTTCCTGCAGTTACAGAAGACAAGCTCTGAGATTGACCCCACAGGGCTTGTGTGTGTTTGTGTTTGTGTGTGTGTGTGTGTGTGTGAGAGAGAGAGAGAGAGCACACATGTCTGTGAGCAAGCTCGTGAGCATATCTGTGCAGCTGTGAGAGTGTTTATTGTGCATATCACACGTGATTGTGTGTATTTGTGGATGTAGGTGTGTGTCTGTTTATAAGTTTGTATGTGTATGCATTTGTGTGTGAGTGCATTTCTGATTGTGCAGATGGTTTGAGTTTGTGGCTCTGGGACTCTAGTCTGTGGGAGTATCTGATTGTGCACAGCATGTGGAAGTTTGAATGCACACTGTGTCTGTGAGTGTGAGCGCATGTGCATGAGCGTGCACAGCCTCTAGAAGGTCACAGGTTGGGCAGGTTCTGGCTGAAGGGTGGGTGCCTGTCGCTTCTGCACCTTCACCTCATCCCTGCAGGGGCCGAGACTGCCTAGGTGAAAACAGCTTGACCGGGATGCCTGGTGGGTCTTAGAAACCTGGGAGGGTGGGTGCTCAGGACCTGCTGGAAGTCCTGGGAGCTTGTATTAAGCAGGGCTCTTAGGTTGGGATTTACTGGCAGAGGAAGTGCCTGTTGGGGTATATGAATCACTGGGGCCCTGTTGCCCTGTGACTTGCGGGGACTTTTCTTCCCCTGGGCCGGGAGACTGTCCTGTGTACTCCCAGCCTCAATTTGTCTGGAAGTGGAGACAATAATATTTCTGTCTTTTCTCACTCAAGCAGGTTCTGCTCCCCAGACCAAGGCACCTAGTGACCTATTCTAGACGCTATTCATTTTGTATTCCGGTCGGGGTCAAATTTGCACAGAATACACTATTTATTACCCCATGAAGTTGTGCAACCTTGTGGATCCTCATGAGGCGTTCTGACCCTCAAATTCCATGTTCCCAGACACCTCCCTCTCCAGCACTCATACCCTACATGCTGTCTGCTGCTGCTAACAGCCTCCTTCAAAGCTTGACCTGGCCAACTCCTGCTGCCGAAATGTCTCCCCAGCCACTTCCCCTCAGATATCCCTGGGCACCTGGTGTTGGTGACAGCTTACCTGTTTGTCTAGATGGAATAGGGCCATATGGGTAGGAGACAGCCCTATACCTGGTGCAGGCATAGACCCTCAGGAGTTCTGGTGGCCGATCAGACACACCAGGGAGGTGCTACACCTTGGGGATGGCCACGTGCTGCCTGCTTCCTGGTGGGCAGGCGATTTGAGCCAGGAATGATACTGGGATTCAGAGGGCCAGTTCTGCCTCTGTTCTTCCCATTCTGTGGGCAAAATAGTGAAACTCCAAAGTCTCCATTTCCCACTTGGAAAATGGGACAGGGAGCCCTCAGAGTGTCACCTGGACCATGATGGTGGTGGTGATGATGATGATGATGGTGATGATGGTGGTGATGGTGACGGTGATGATGATGGTGGTGATGGTGATGGTGATGATGATGGTGATGATGGTGGTGATGGTGACGGTGATGATGATGGTGGTGATGGTGATGTTAATGGTGGTGGTGATGATGATGGTGTTGATGATGGTGATGGTGATGATGATGATGGTGATGATGGTGATGGTGATGGTGGTGATGATGATGGTGATGATAGTGACGGTGATGATGATGGTGATGGTGATGGTGATGATGATGGTGATGGTGATGATGGTGATGATGACGGTGATGATGATGATAGTGATGGTGATGATGATGGTGATGACGGTGATGATGATGATGGTGATGATGGTGGTGATGGTGATGGTGATGACGATGACGTTGCTGCTGTCCGCTGACAGACTGCTGGGACTAGCCCACTCTGTGCGTCCACACCCCTGGAGTCCCACCCGCCAAGTCTGAATGATCTCTTTGGAGCCCAGACCCTGGTTCTGACAAGCATCTCTGCCCTGCTTGCCTAGACCCAGAGCCCACCAGAAGTCCTTATTTTGCCCACCACAAGTTGCTCTGTGGCAGGGGAGCAGAGCGAATCTTTTGAAAAGCACAGCTAGTGGACATGAGACGGCGGCCATCCAGTCCTGACACGAGGCCTCCCATGTGCTCTGCGTGAGTGCTGACTTCTCACGGCTTGAGACTTCCCACGTTGCTCTGTGCGATGAGCAGGCTGGCGCGCAGGCTGGGGGCTGGCACCCAGGCAGGGCTTCGGTCCTATGCAGCCCTTCACTGTGTCCGTCGGGCCATCCTCAGATATTTGGCGGGTCTCCCTGTGTTCTCTGCTAGACTCAGGTGGTAGAGCATGCACTGAGACCGCACTGGGCTGAGGCCAACTCTTGCGTTGCCCTTACCAGCTCGGGCCAGTGGCTCCAGGTTTTGGAATCAGGGCTTCCACACCTTTCAAATGGCCAGGTGAAGCTGGGTGGTTTCCAAGGGCTCTTCCTTCCAACTTTGAGTTCTGTGAGCCTAAGAGGTAGATCAAAGGCCTTTTCCTTTCTCCAAGACTTTTGCAGTCTCCTTTCGAAGACAGGGCAGGTGCTGAGCAGTTTGAGTGAGTGTGGCCCAGACCGCTGCTCTGGCTGGGAGGCCCCTGGGTCCTCGGGCAGGTGCCTAGGCTTCTCGTGGGGGGACTTCTGTCCCTCCCAAATGCGAGTTGCCTGATACAGATCTGTGCTTTCAGCTGCCCGGCCAAGTGCTGAAACTTTTTTTGCCAAACTAAGTGTCAAATTTAGGAGAGAAGAAACTGGCATTGGAAGGGGCCGTGTGGTCCTGCATCCCCGTCTCTGGTCACCATCTGAGGACTTACGCTCTTCTTGTGGACTGTATGCTCGTATTTCCTGTCTTCGGTGCCTGGATATTTGCGCCTGGCCTCCTGCTGTCCAGTCACCCTGACTTATCCCACATTGCTCACGCACACGGATGGGGGTGGGCTGGCCACCCACGCCACAGCAGTTTGTCAGAGGCTGTCCGATGTCTTGTAAGGAGGACCCCATGGACTGCTGGGAGAAGGTGCTACGCTTGATCAGCAGTGTCTGCTGTGGACCAGAGGGGTTGGTGCTGTTGGCCTTGTGCAAACTTCAGTACAGGATATTGTTCAAATTTTTGGGGGGAGAACTTCCCTTCCCTTCCCCTCTCCTTCCCTAGCTCCCCGAGACTCCTGTCCTGTTCTGCTCTTAAGTACTGGTCTCCAGTTTCTACTTCCACGAGTCAAGTCACCAGTTCTGAGCCTGGACACATGGCTCCAGATTTTGGGGTCTGGGCTTTTGTGTCTGTAAAATGGCATGTCCACAGGGGATGGTGTGGTGCCCGCTGCCAGGGTGTCCTCAGTAACTGGTGGTGGTGACATTCACCAGGAAATAGTCAAGCCTGAATCCCCGGGAACACCCAGCAGGCCAGTTCCAGGCTGAGCTGTTGGAAGGAGTTCAGCTCAGTGCCCCAAGCCCAGGTCCAGCTCCAGGACCCTGAAACCTGGCATGTGGGGTGGGGAGGGGAAAGGATTAATATCTTCTGTTACGGACAAATAACTCAGAGTATCTTTTGAATACTTATAAATAGACCAGCCATGCTTGAAATGATAGTGTGCAAAGTTCAGAAAAATATAAATGAAAAAGGAAAAAAAGCCACATCACCACCATTATTCAGCAACAGCTAGTGGTTGGGGGGCTCTCCACCCGGGTCCCCTCCTCCTGTATGCCTCCCCGGCACGGCAGCTTGCTGCTTTTGCCACTGTGCATCCTCATTTTTTTCCACTTGCTATTTTAACATAAACCTTCCCCATGTTATTAAGCAGTCTGTAAATATTATTTTCAGTGACTAATTTTCCGTCATTTGGACATGCTGTGATTACTGAAGCAGCCCCTTATTTTTGGCCATTTGGAGTTGTTTTCACCAATTTGGCATCCTGCATTTTCCTGTGACAGACAACTTTGTAGGTAACAGCTGGGGAGGTTTCTCTACAGGGTGGATCACTCGAAATGGAACAAGTGGGTCAGAGTGGAAACGCTTTTAAGGTCTGAATAAAGTTTTTTTATGGAGAAAAGGCAGAGTTGTGGTCTTAGAGTATAGACCTGCAGTTAGTTATGGGGTTCAGATATGGGTGTGCCCGAAGGTCGGTGATGTTCTTAGACTAATGCTCTTCTAGAAAGACCAGGCAAGGCCTGTGCCTGCATAAGGAAGAGCCCCATGCATTAAGCGTGGCATCCTGTTGCTGGTGGTCCCTGCTCCCCACTGCTTTCCGCCACCATATTCACCTCTTGCGTAGTGCCCTCCGTGCCAGGTGGGTGTTGGTTGGCACTAGAGAGCTAGTGAGCATCACTGGTCCATTGTGCACCCTTTGGGAACTTCCTGTGCTCAGTGCCTGCCTCCATGGCATCCAGGTGGGGGGGGCGATGGCGGCTTGCCAGGTTCGGCTTCTGATGTGAGGGGACTTTTTTCTGCCTTCCCCTCCTCCCTTCTTCTTACCACCCTGTCCTTCACTTAGAGACATCCTAATTCTTTTTTTAAAATTTATTTATTTATGCACACAAGAGCTGGGGTACAGGCCAGAATCCAGGGAGGTGAGAGAAGTCACTAGAGCAGAGCGGGGAGCAGAACAGGCAGATCAATAGAAACACACTGCTGAGGGGATCAGCGGGCGAGGCAGGAGAGGTCTGCTGCAGCATGTGGGTCCCCTCCCTGGCTGGCGGCAGGGATCGAACTCGTGCTGCAGTGGCTGCGGTCTGCTTCGTAGTGTGTTGCTTAACCCACTGCGCACCAGGGAGGCCCCAGAAACATCCCAATTCTACGATGAGGCAGAAACCTGCCTGGCACCAGATGGAAGAGCATCGTAAGCTCTGTGGATGCTGGGTGTGGGGCCGGCGGCGCCCCGCTGTCTGCCCACCTTCTGGCCCTCAGCTTGTTTGTGCCGGACCCTCAAAGGCTGAGACATGATGTGGTGGGATCTGACAGCCGTTGTGCGTTTATGGTGAAGACTGTCCCTCTTTATTTTTCACATAATATGAAATCCACTCTTTTAAAGTGTGCAATTCAGTGGTTTCTGCAATATTCACAAAGTTGTACAGCCATCATCTCGCAATAGAACATGTACATCACCCCCAAGAGATACTCCACACCCAGCTAGCAGTCAGTTCCTATAGCCTGGCGGCCACTCATTGACTTTCTACAGTGACACATATCTATTTGCAGAAATGTGTATATAGAGTCAGATACCGATTACCCTTAGGTTAGGCCTACTTGGTGTTCTAATCTCGGGACACTTGAAATGAAAGTCCCACTTTCCCGTTTGCAGCGAGAGTTTGGCACCCCGGGCTCCATCCTTGGTGGGAAGAGCCAAGCAGAGCAGAGCCGTGGCGCCTGCTCTCCACAGTGGGCCTGTGCCTGTGTGCTCCCCTCTGCCACGGTCCTCACCTCTCTGCTACTTCTGGCCTGGTCTGCTCCCCCGTGTGACCCTCCAGGCACGGGAGTTGGCAGCCCTTGCTGAGAGCTGTGCTTCCTCCAGTGGATGGCACTTCGTCGGCTGTCTCCCCATCTCACCCCAGACCCTGTTCTGTTTTGTCACCTGCTGCCTACAACCAGAGCTCCTAGGAGAGACCCCCCAACTCACGCCAGACTTAAAATCTCTTTTTCCAAGAAAGAAAGTCTGTGTGGTAGGTCAAGGAACCATACATCCTGGAAGCACTCCCCTTGCTGGGGTTGGGGGGCACTGGCACTTGGGTGTGCCTAGAACCTGCCCTCCTGCCCACTTCCCTGCCTGCAGGGAACCTCCCCTTCCTTGACACGTCTTCCACTCCATGCTGATCCGAGCTTCCTGTAGACATGAGCCCGCGGCCTCTCAAGCCACTTACCCTGCTATGATTGAGGCGATGGCAATTAAATTTTAATTGAGATGCACGCCGCTTAAGCAGACACTAGACAGCTACAGCTATTGCTAATTAATTTTCTTCCGAAATGACAACATTTAATAATGACGCTTCGTGATGCTTATGTTATTTATATACCTGACACTTCGGTGCCGTTACGTGGCTTCCACCAGAGGTGGTTGGTGGTGTTCTCTAGCGCACGCAGGCAGTTCTGAATGCCATTCGTGGCACCTGCTGGGGAGGTGGAGGCGCCTTGCACCCTCTGTGCTCCCAGCAGAGTGCCGGCCTCTCACCTGCCCCTTTAGCTAGAAATCCCGTGTTATCCTCCGAGGCAGGAGAGCAGAGTGAAGGAGAGCCTGGATTGGGACGATCCTATAGGCTTGGGTTTTAAGTAAACGTATGCAAGTTATCTCGGCCTCCTCACTTGTGGGTGGCAGTGCATGGCTGGGAGACTGAGAGGCTGGACAGACCGTGTGTGTTGCAACAGCACACTGGCCCCTGGAATAGCAGACCCGATCTGCTCCTGTCTCCTCTTAGTGAGTGGGCGCCAGCAGGCCCTCTGAAGGTTGGCGGCTGAACTGGGTTCTGGTTTTGCAGCAGAGTAACTGCTCTACAAGGTCACCTCCATCAGCTTCCCAAGCAGGCGGGTGGCGGCGGGTCGGCGTGGGGGAGAGGGCATTGAGTGCCTGCTAGGCACTAGTTTTGATATTTGTTGACATCTTTCATCGACACATGTGGACTTGTGGACAAAGTGGACTGTGTCTACTTTCCAGATGGAGAAACTGAGGTTGGATGACACAGCTGGTAAGTGGCATCATTAGCTTCAGAATCTAGTTCTGCCTGACTACACCTGCGTCCTCCCATCCCATCACCTTTTAAGGGGAGTCCTACTGAGGAATGGAGAGGTCAGCTGACCTCTGGGGGCTCTGGGGGCTGCCAGGTAGCCAGGGCCCACTGCTGTTGAGAAGGTGCACTGGAGTAGGAGTCAAGGTTTGCAAAGCCAGGGCTCTGATCCAGGACGATCCAGCAGTTTGGTTTCTGGGCTGCTGGTGAAAGCTGGTCCCACTCCCAGGGAACGCTGTGGACCATGGGCACAGGTGTGGTCAAGGAGCTCTCCCACCCACCTCCGAGGCAACTGCTGTGCTGGGATGTTGGCCATGCTCTGTGCTCCTTTCTGTGGTGGGGGAGGAGCCAGAGGGCCGTGGCTGTGTCCTATGGCCCAGCTGCACACAGGCTGAATGGTGATGAGGCCTAGCGAGTTTGGGATTGGGCAGTCAGGCACCGAGAGTAGGTCAGTGCTGAAGGTTCAGAAGTGACCAGGGTCTTGTTCTCGGAAGGCCAGTCCCCAGGTGTACCCTGTAGGCATGGCTGCTCCTTGCTGCTCCTTGCTGGCTTCCCAAGGAAGGCTAACAAGAAAGGGGAGACCCTTGGCCTGCCTCCCCACCCCAGTGTGTCTGGTGGTTGGGCGGGCTGGTATTTTCCCTCCAGGTTTCCAGTAGAGTCCTGGGCCTCCGTAGGCCCTGGGCCTGCTGCCCTGTGTGCCGGATACACTGTGCGGGCCGGGCACTGGGGTCTGTCTGGGGTCAAGAGTACCACAGTAAGTCTGGGAGCAGCTGACTCCTGTGGATGGGAGAATGGGGTGCAAGGGGCCTGGCCGGGAGCCTGGACTTACTTGTTGGCCCTGACTTCCCAGTCCAGCCCCGATCTGTGAGCAGGGAGCCTTAAGGTCATAGCTTACAGCTATGTAGGAGGATGGGGCTGGGGTGAGAGAGTGGAGGCACTTGGCAGGCTCTCCCCAGAGGGGCCAGGATGGTTAGTGAGGGAAGAGGGAAGGGTCCAGCTGCTCGGGGCCTGTGCGGAAGTTTGTGTGTCGGTGGGGCTGGGGGCCTAGGGGCCTGCAACTGGAGCCCGGAGCCAAGAGGTTCCCCTCTGTCTCTGTGTCAGGGCCTCTCTCACTGGAAACCCCTTCCTCACAGCCCAGAGCCTTCTTTCTCTAGAGGGACCTCAGCCCACGCCTCCCAGAGGTGAGCTCAGCACTGTCGATAGGGAGGGGCTGGAGTGTCCAGCACTAAGGGCAGCACCGTCAGTGGCTTGTGTGGCTGTGAAGGTGAATGCGCAGGTGCGTGCAGGCTTGTATGAGAGTGAAGTTTACGAGTATATGTGTGAGTGAATGTAGAGTGTGTGGGATAAAGGTGTGTGTGTGGTGAGTATGTCAAGGATATGTGTGTATGTGGGGGGTAGGGAAGATATGTGTGCGTGTGAGTACGTGAGTGTGTGGATGAATGTGTGAGTGTGGGTATGAGTGTGTGTAGGGTAGGTGTATATGAGTGTGTAGGGGTGTGTGTGTATGGGGTGGAGGTGGGGTGTGTGTGAGTGTGTACACAGGGCCGGGGGTGAGGGTGTAGGGGGGCAGTGAATGAATGCAGGAATGAGACAAGGGAGGGGGAGGAGGTGGTACAGAACCCTGGTCCCCAGAGCCGTCCGCCCTGGCCCCTGTTGTGGGTTTGCGCCTGCTGGTGCATCTCCCCTGGAGCGTGCGTTTGAGCTGACTAGGACCGGGGAGGCGCCGTGGGTTTTGATGCGCCATATTCCCCATGGACCTTAGACCTGCGTCCACACCACCAGGGGAGGGGGGAGGCAGAGGAGTGCAGTGGCCCCTGCAGCAAAATCTGGGCACCCTACTTGGGGCACTGTGATGAGTGCATCTGGGCTGTAAATTCAGGCAAATGAGCTCAGTGTGGACAAGACAGAGAGATCAGGGACTCCTGAGGTGCAGAAGCTGGTATGGGGGGCAGACGGCTCCCACCAGCCCTGCCAGGCTTGGGCAGGTGAGCTGGTGGCCTTGAACGCTGGCTGGCGGCGCGAAGTGCCCAGTGAGGTTCTGATGCTCAGGCTGCAGTGGGGAAGGCCAACAGAGCCACGCTGTGGAAACGATGGGTCTTCCTGCCCAGTCTCGTCCCTCTGCTGAGGGCAGAGATCCTTCTGGTGGTCAGCAGAGGGGCTCTTGAGGTGCCCACTTCTTTGACAGCCCTTGGGTCTCCTGGCGCTTCTCAGGCTCTCCGCCTTGTGGGCTATCTCCTTGCAGCCTGCATCCCGCCTCTCTCATGACTCAGACTGCTCCCTTTGTTGGTCCTGATTCAATCTCAGCAGCTCACGCGTCGCCCACACAACCAGAGAAAATAATTAAGGGAGCCAAGTGCCAGGTTCCCAGGGAAGGTGCTGTCGGGCTGGGCTCTAGTCTCTGGCCTGTCTTGCTTGGGACGGGGAGTGACAGGGCTGGTGAACCACGGGTGCCCTCCTGGGTTCTGGGGCACCTGAGGGCCGGGCATGTGGAAGACTCAGATGTTACATGCGGCTCGTGGTGAGAGACTGGGGTGCTGTCAGCCTGTGTTGAGCGGGTGTCCTGTAGACATGGTGGGGGGCCTTCCACGGGCCAGGTGAGACTCTGGAGCGCCTGGCACTCCTCGCTGCACCAGCCCAGGGCCCTTGGCCTACCGGTCCTGCCCTTGGGAACTGTGACAGGGAACCCCCCAGGTAGGGTGTGGAAGTCCAGAGGCTGTGCGCGGTGCTCTGGTTCTGCCTGGAAGTGCCGGGTTGAACCCGAGGAGCAGGGCACCGTGGGTGCAGCCCTGGGCACAGCCTGCAGCCCAGCCCGCACTCGATTTGGGCCGGGAGCCGCCAGCCTGGCCTGAGAGATGGGATGGAGTGTGCTTCGGGGGGTTTGGGTTAAGGCCCAGAGTGGCTGTCCCTGGAGCTACACTGTCTTCAACACACAACACACCCTTCTCTGCATATGAACCCAAGACGCGTCTACTCCGTGCGCTCACATGCCATGGCTGCGCTGAGACTTACACGCACAGGCTGTGGAAGTGTTGACAGATAGCCGTATCCCCACGAGGACAGCACACTCATCGTTCCATCGTACATGTCGGGAACCTGTGACTCCGGAGGGAGAGCGTTCTTCTCCGGGTCCCATCCCGTGGCTGATCCCACGGCCTCCCAAGACCGGCTGTGGCCTGTGAAGCCCCACTGACAATCAGTCTTGCACAAGGAACCCCAGCCCCTCTTCCAGCAGCTGGTCCCGGGTTTAACAGGACCCCGTGTGTCTGGAAAACTGTGCTTTGGTGCTGGGGAGAAGGGTCACCTGGAGAAGGAATTAAGACTGAGCAGCCGAGAACAAGGCTGGGAGACCCAGAGCCGTGGTTTGGAGGCATGAGGTGTCCTCCACCCTCCAGGCCCGGCAAGAAGATTTCGACTCGGGAGTGAGTAATATTCCGCTGACATTCACTATGGGCTTTCTGTGTGTTGGGGATACCCTGTTCCAACACTGTCTGAACCCCACTTTAGAGGTGGGGGAAGCTGACATGCGGGGAAGTGACAGGCTCATTCCCAGGCTTATAAGGACGATAGGCCTTGCTCTTGACCGTTGTGCTGCCCTGCCTCTCCCCCAAGCCACCCCTCTTCCTTCGGACCTTCTACCTCCTGCTCCACTCCCCTTCCCAAGCCCCGCGGAGTACAGAGCTGAGCAGTCTCAGGTCAGCGTCTGCACGTGCGTGTTGTGTCCTGGGTGTTTGTGTTTAGACAGATGAGGCATGAAAACAACACATGCATCTTTTTTCAGCCCTATAGACATCACTGCATGGTGAAGGAATGTGGGTTCAGCACACCAGTTTTTTTCTTCGTAGGACATAAACACCTTTGGGTTTCTCAGTTCTCAGAAAGGCATCTATTACTCAGGTCTTACTTAGCAGTTATCCCTGAAAAAGGGAAACCTGGTGTGAACACACACACACGCACACACACATGGCCTTTAGCAGCCGGAAAGCAGACTCTCCTTGAATTCAGATGAGGCAGACGTGTTGAGACCAAGGTCTAATTGCTGAGCTCCAGCTAGGGGGTTGGAAACCACAGGCACCTCCATTCTCTTTCTCTGATAAGCAGAGACAACCTTGCTCCAGAAAGACAACCTTTCTGGACCTGGTTTTCTGTGCTACTGCTGGATGTGACTGTGGAAGGAGGGAGGAAGGGGAGAAAGAGACGGGGAAAGAGAGAGAGAGAGAGAGACAGAGAGACAGAGAGACAGAGAACGAGCAGACAGCAGAGCTACAGGGACTTCTGGGGTAGCAGAGAGAAAGAGAGAGAGAGAGAGAGACAGAGAGAGAGAGAGAGAGAGAGAGAGAGAGAGAGAGAGAGAGAGAGAGAGAGAGAGAGAGAGAGAGAGAGAGAGAGAGAACGAGCAGACAGCAGAGCTACAGGGACTTCTGGGGTAGCTGTCATGGACCCACTTCCCCAGCAGGATTAAGGAGTTTCCAGCAGGCAGCTGGGTGGGACGGGAGGGAGGTGACGGGTGGGGATGCCCCGGTGCCCTACGGACTAGATGGTATCACTGTCAACTGCAGAGAGAAAACTGCAGTGCGGAGAGGTTTAGACTCCTGCCAAGGTCCATCATGTTATGTGGCAGTGCTGGACTTGAGAGCCTCAGCCAGGTTGTCCCCTCCCAGGAGGAGGATGCTGCTCTCTTGGTCCAGGTGCCCCTAGCTCTCTCTGATGGTCCCTCTCAGGGACCTTCTTTTTTTTTTTAAAAGATTTATTTTATTTATGCATACAAGAGCTGGGGTACAAGCCAGAGTCTCGGGAGGTGAGAGGAACCACCAGACAGAGTGGGGAGCAGAACAGGCAGATCAACTGGAGTACACTGCTGAGGAGAGCAGCGGGCACAGCAGGAGAGGTCTGCTGCGCCATGTGGGTCCCTTCCCTAGCCGGCAGCAGGGATCAAACTCGTGCTGCAGTGGCTGAGGCTTGCCTCACAGTGTGTTGCCTAACCCACTGCGCCACCAGGGAGGCCCTCTCAGGGACCTTGCACATGCTCTTGAGGGCCAGTGAGCCTCCAGCACCCCGAGTAGAGGTGGCCGCCCTTCTTCTGCGGGAATTAGTGATCCTTGCTGGAGAACCTGCCTCAGCCCACCCTCACAGCCAGATACCTGCAGGGTTCAAAAATGGTAAGGCCAAGGACTTGGCTCAGTAGAGGTAAAGTGTGGGTGCTTCTGGGGGACCTAGAGGCTCTCTGGAGTGTGCCATGGTTCTGCAGAGTGGATTCATGTCATGACACAAAGCCTGGCGTCCATTCTCATTGGTCGCATCACCCACTGGCTCAGTGCCGTCAGTGGTTCTCCAGTTCTTTTTTTAAATTATTATTTTGTTTATATATTTTTGATATCGATTGTGGTCCCCATGGATTTCCCACCACCATTTCACCAGTGCACCCTCACCTCAGTCCCTGGTGTTCTTTCTGCCCTCAACCCATTCCTGCCCCCTCTCCACTAAGTATCCCCATTTGTCCTTGTCTTTTTGTTCTTGTTGTGTTTTTGTTTATTCTTATTTTTATATTATATCATTATTATTATTATTTTCCTTGGTTGCTTATTTGGTTCCCTTTCCCTTATATTCCTCCTAGGGGTGAGACCATCCAGTATTTTTCTTTTGCCTTCTGACTTATTTTGCTGAGCATAATTCCTTCAAACTCCATCCATGTGCCTATGAATGCATCTAGTTTTTCATTTTTGATTGCTGAGTAGTATTCCATCATGTATATGTACCACAGCTTCCCGATCCACTCATCCGTTTTTGGGCATTTAGGTTGTTTCCAGGTCTTACCTATTGTAAACAGTGCTGCTATAAACATAGGGGTGCAGGTATTCTTTTGAATCAGTGTTTTTGTGTCTTTGGGGTATATTCCTAGGAGTGGGATTGCTGGATCCTATGGA
>JAGFMF010011399.1:1070254-1166597 GCA_019455555.1 Galemys pyrenaicus
CCAGCAGTGTAAGAGAGTTCCTTTTTCTCCACATCCCCGCCAACATTTGTTGTTGCTACTTTTTTTGATATGTGCCATTCTCACTGGTGTGAAGTGGTACCTCTTTGTGGTTTTGATTAACATTTCTCTGACTACTAGAGATGTTGAGCATTTTTTCATATGCCTGTTGGCCATTTGCATGTCCTCTTTGGAGTTCTCCATTTCTTTTAGAGTAAAACCCAGGCCCCCGGCCTGGCACTAGCGCCTCTTCCCTGTAGCCCAGATCCTGCTGGGCTCTGCCTTCTCCATTCTTCCACTCTCCAGCTTGCTCTGCCACCTGCACCTCTCAGCACCCCAACTTATTTCTCCTACCTGCTACCTGTTGGCCTTGTAGTAAGTACCTTAAAGGTGGGTTCCAGGGTCCTCAGGACCTGGCCCACTGATGGAAATGTGGGGAAGAGCTGCAAGTCAGACCTGGGTTTTCTTGGTATTAGCCCAGTGCCTGGCACTGAACCCGTAGGCCAGGAGTCTAACTCTACCAGGGATCGCTTTTCAGCCCCCTGATTTCCCCGACTGCTGTGAACACAGGTCCCATTTCCTCCTGCCTGCTCCAAGGCTCCTTCCCTTGTGGGGTTCCTTGGTTCCTGATGTCCAAGGGGCCTGAGGTTGTCCAATCTGATATTCATCAGAGATCCAGAAACCCAGGCCCAGAGGAAAAAGTGAAAGCTCCAAGCAGTTCACGGCAAAGAGGTTCACAGAATCCGGGCCCTGTCTCCAGTAAGGCCTGTGTCAAGCTTTCTGGGGGTGTTTTGACTCATTTCTGAACAATGTTCTAGTCTTAGGAGATAACTTGGTGACCCCATCCCGTCTCTGCCCCTGGCTGTTTGGCACACACAGCTGTCCTGGGGCCTGGTGCTCACCCTCCAGGCTAATGCACTCGAGCCCTGAGTGATGGCAAGGCTTTGCTCGCACACCTCTTCCATTCCCCGTTGGCCCTCAGCATCAGCCTCTCTTTGCCATGAGTTGGTTTTTTCATCTGGAAAAGGAGACACTAGCTGTACTCACTTCTGGGGCTGTTGAGAGGAGGAGGTGAGCAAACAGAAGCCAAGGCCCCAGCAGGCCCAGGCCTTCCCAGCCCCACGCCCACACGGGACGCCGCCAGGTCGAGGGAGGAGGAACGTGGGCATGATGATTCCCAAGGAGAATGAGGCTGGGGCTTCGGAGCCCATCCTGACCTCACCGGCTGTGTGACTCTGGGCGCTTCACTCATCCCCGCCGAGCCGCCCTTTACCGTCTCTGAAGTGGGGCGACGCTGTACTCATGGGAGGTCAGCATGAGGCGATGTGTGCGGGACTCCTGCTTGAGGAGGAGCTCTGCTGCAAAGGGCTCTGGGCTGCTCAGAGGGGCTGTGAGTGACATCGCCTGGCAGGTTGCTGGCAGGCACCGGAGCTGTGGATGGGGGGCCGATAGTGGTTCTGCTCTCCCCTGAGGATTGGAATGTGGCCCCCTACTCATTTACCCTTCTTGGGTCCCTTCATGGTGTTTGGGAGAGGTAATAGGTATGTCCTGTCTCCTTGGAGGAAGGAAGTGTGTGTGTGTGTGTGTGTGTGTGTGTGTGTGTGTGTGTTTAAAATAGGGGTGGGTAGAGAGGGAATGGCGGTTGGTTCATGTGGAAGAGAGACTGAGTTTTTGAGAATTTTTTCAAAATATCTTTGATGAATCAGATGCTTCTTAGGACTTTAGGCCAGGAAGGGCCAAGGCCTGCAGGCTGCGACCTCGTCAGGGGGTCCTCTTGCAGCCTGGCCTTTGGAGGGAGCTTCCTCTGCAGGAGGAAGGGACAGGGACCGTCGCGGATGTTGTATCCCATGGGGGCTGTGGAAAGTGCCTAGGTCCCTGGCCCACTTTTCCACTCCTCAACTTCTCTCTCTGCTGGTGTCTCCTTTCTAAGAGGGAGGTGGCAACAAATTAGAGACATTGTAAGGAGTGAAGGTTGATCTGTTTCACTCGACAGGGACAGTCTACTTTTTGGACAGAGTAGTGGGGCAGGCTGACCTTCTGATTTGCCCTGATGGACAGGGAGTGCCCCATCGCAGATTGGGTAGGCTCCCCCAGAACTGGCAAAGGACTGGTTGATTTCTGAGATTTCTCTGTACTCTTTCCTTCACATGGTCAGAAGTCTGGCTAGATCTATATAGTTTCTCCTGTTTTTCTCTGTCTTCATTAGCAAGTTAATTTAGTGGTTTTTTTTGTTTTTTTTTTTTTTTTTTTTTACTTACAGTAACGTTGGTTCATAACATTGTGCAGGTTTCAGGAGAATAACTTTGTAATCTGACCTCCGTCTATGCTACATCGTGCTCACCACTCTAAGTTTCTGTGTGTCCCACATAGTTGATCCCTAGAAATGTTGACCTCTCTCCTCCCTCTGCCCTTCTGGTAACCACTACTTTGTTCTTACAGTCTAAGAGTTTGTTTTTGTTTCATTTTGTTTGTTCATTTATTTTGTTTCTTTATCCACAGTGTTTGCCTTTCTCTTCTGACTTATTTCACTTAGCACGGTGCCCCTTAGGGTCATTCATGTAATTGCAAATGGTAGGATTTCATCTATTTTCGCACCTGAATAGTATCCCATTTTAGTGGAAAAAGCAGTATACCTTTTATATTAAAGAACATTACCAGAATCCAATATTACCCCAGATTCCACCTTCCTCACACAAGGCTTCTCCCCATATTTTGTCTCCCCCTGGTACATATGGTTCATTCTCCTAGTTGTGATTATAGAATGCATTCAACATAGCTTTATTTCACTTACCATATGATCTTAAACATTTTTACTACTTCTGTCTTTATAACGGTGACCTAAAATAGCTGCAATACTGTTTCATTGTGTTCTTCTAATACCAACATACTGAAAACGATTTCCCTCGTGTTAAACATGGGGGATGCTGCCAGGGTTTTGCAAGTGTAGCTGACATTGCAAGTGAACATCTTCCACGTCCCTTCTTACGCAGTCCCTTCTTACCGAGGGGGACCGCATCCGTGGAGGCAGGTCAAGGACTCAGCAGATGTTTTATAGCAGCGGCAGGCTTCCAGTCGTCTCTGGCATGACTGGAGTTCTGCCCTCTGGTATTTTACAAAACCAGACACTACCTTTGGTTCTAGTGCCTCCTCTGTGTGAGGCAGTGCACTGGATGACTTGTTATGAATTCATTTGTAATATCAAATTTCCAGCTCCATTTCCATCAGGAGGTTCGAAGGTTGAGAGGACACTGAGACACTTGCCCATGTTGTCTTTCCTGATGGCATAAGTGGTGAGATCCCCCAGGGGGTATTCAAGCAGAAAGGATGTGTCTGGAAGGTGGGGTTTTCTCAACCTAGGCACCTTAGATATTTTTGCAGAATAGTTCTGTCATGGGAACCACCTTGGTCACCAGAAGCTTCCCTGGCTTCTACCCACTAGCTGCCAGTCACCCAGTCTGATTTCCACATCAGAGGAGATGCGTTCAGGATGGTATGACTGTAGACAAGTCAGTCATCCAATTTGGAAGCAGTCAAAAAATGTCTCCAAACACTGCCAGATGTCTCCTGAGTACAGATTTGTCCCCGTTGAGAGTCGCTGCTCTTGAGGGCTCCTCGGTAGGACAGGAGGGTGCAGCTGGGTCTCCAAAGATCTCTGGGACTTCCTCGAGGCTCCCTGCCTGCTGGGAATACTAGGGGGATGTGTCCCTGTCAGTGGGTAGTTGACTGGAGGGCTGTGGAAGGAGCCATGGGATCCAGGCTCGGGGCAAGTGTCTCTTCCATGTGCAGACCCAAAGTCGGGATGCAAAGCCATGAAATCATTAGCCATGCCTTGGAGTGGGGAAGTTAGCTCCTAGCAGTGGCTTGGGTGATGCTTCCATGACCAAAAGGCACTAAGAGCTGTCATGCCTCCGTCACTTGCTGGTTTGGAGGCCTTCCCTCGTGAGAGGAAGAACTGTGTGGCACCCTGGCCTCTCACTTGGGCTGGTACATCCTGGAACGTCTTCTCAGGAACCCAGAGGAGAGCTCATTGTGGTACCCTGACTCACAAATCAGGCCCTCCGTGGGAGCTGGCAAGGGACTATGATTTGTGGGGCTGCGTGTAGACTTGGGTTTTAAGTGCACTCCCATTTCCTCTCCGGAAGCCTTCCAAAGGCCCAGGGAACAAAAGGACTTGATTGAGTGTGCCTGGGAGAGCTTCATCGAAGGCAAGGAAAAAGAACAAGCAGCACACACTACAAAGCCACTTAGTTTTGCATATGTGTCATGCCAAGAAGCGCTGAAGTGCAGGAACGAGCAGAGAGACATGTTCCTTTTTATCGGAAGGGTGTGGACTGGCAGGGGAGCCAAGGACGGCTGTCAGCAAAACGGTGGGGTTTTTGGCTCCCTGTCCCCAGTTTCTTCCCTTCCCCACCCCTCGCCACCCCCTCCGCCCTCAGCCCTCTCCACGCATGCTCTGCTCTACTCAGAGAAATGGGCTTGTTCTGGATGACAGCCACTTCAGGTCTGACCTTCTGGCAGGGCAGTTTGCCTTTTACAAACTGCTGTTGAAAACCAAAAATACCATTCAAAGACGTGACTCTCTAATGGTAAAATTTCAAGTAGTGCGTTTTTGTAACCTGAGGGTGCTGTCTGGCATCTTCTCAGGCCGGAGCAATCCCTTGGCTCTCTCGCTCTGTGAGACTCTGGAGGGTCAGTTCAGGAACAGTCACTAGCCATTTACTGTGCGTGGCCAGTATGGGCATGGTACCGGGCACAGGCAGGGGATAGGTTGGCTTCAGAATATGCTGGTTCTTTCGATGGTCTCACTCACTGCGCCTTTACGGGATCCTAACAGTTGCCCAGGTACCGTGTCAGGGTTTGGGAGGGAAGGACAAGGAACTGAGCCACCCAAAGGTGCAGCGGGTTAAGCAGAGTTCAAATGTGAGATGAGCTCTGTGCTGTGGGACATCCCGTCTTCTCTGGACACCCAGAGCACTGTGCTGTGCAGCTGGAGCTGGGGGGCTGGCAGACACTGCTGGGGAGTGACACCAGTCCTCACCTTCAAATTTAAGTGGGGTTCACCCAGCAAGGGTGATGGGGAAGGGTGTTTGCAGAGGGGTGGAGGAGCATGAGTGCAGGGGTCTGACAGACAGTGTCCAGGGCTGCACACTTTTGGAGCATTCCATACAAATCTGAGTTGATGGAAATGAAGTCAAGGCACAGACCTTGGGGGTTTCATGTGTTCAGGGACAGACTTTGGACATTTTTCTGCAAGCAGAGGAGACCACTGGGGGTGAGTGCTCTCTGGGACTCAGTCTCGGGGTGTCTCCCTTCCTCTGTCTTATGCTTCCTGCCCAGACACTGCCTTCCAGCTGCTGTGGCCCCCTCTGCTGCAGAGACCATTGTGGACCTGCCCTGCCTCACCCGCATCCCTGTGGGAAATGCGTGTTTACCCCTTCCCCGAGGAAGGCTTCCCTCGCCTCGCCGCCTCGCCGGCCTGGCCGAGGTCTCTGCAGCCCTCTGAGCTTCTGTGTCTATTAAGAAGCTTACTTTGGTTCGTCACTGCCTGTTTTCTTTGATGAGTGTCTCCGCCCGGGGCGGGAGCTCCTGGTGAGTCGTGCTGTGTTTTGTTCACTTCTGTAGAGCAGTCCTGGGCTGGGCACACATGAGGCCCTCAGGAAACGCGTGCCTCCTGCATGGAGACTCTCCCCCCTTGTCTGAGTCATGGAGCCCTTAGAACTTTCCTGGCCTCCCCAGTGGGCAGCTGCTCAGGCTGTGCTGACACACAAGGACGCTCAGCCGACGACCCAGACATATGGCCTAGGCCGGGGGGTGTGACCGCCAGGAGACGGGAAGGGCGTGTGAGGGCACATGGACTCCTGGGCATCCAAGGGAAGAGCCAGGTCTGAGAGAGACTGGCACTGGGCATGGCCGATGGAGGCTCACATCGGGACAGCCTAGCAGGACGACCTGGAGTGCTCTCCTCCTACCTCAAGCGTAAAGGTGCCAGCTGAAGGCAGGGCCAGCCAATTGGCTTCACTCACCAGGGTGGTGCTGGCCGTTGGTACTGGCAGAGGCCGGGGAAAGCCGGTGGCTGAACCTGGCAGAGGCACAGACAGAAGAGCTGGGTGCGGGCATGGCTGGGAGGTTGGCAAGTCAGAGCAGGGTGCTGCATAGACCGAACCAGGAGATGCCAGGCCACCCACCGGCCTGGTTCGCTCAGAGTCTTGAGAGGCAGAGCAGCCACCCCAAATCCTACCCCTGCTCTGCTTACTTCTCCGGGCCCAGCACCACCCATGAAGAAGGTGACCTCAGGCCTTGGAGTCTGCTGCTGCTCAGCGCATGCTTGCTGGCTCCTGGTGCAAGTGGTTCTTTTCACCTGAATCCTGTTTACGCTCCCCACCTGCCCAAATTCCTGCTTCTCCCCAATTATGGCATGCCACGACACTCCCCGGGCACTAGCCTGTCCGCCTTGCAGGTGAGGACATTCACCCAGAGCCACACGGTGTGTTGGGGCACAGTCAGGGCTGAGGAGTGATGTGGTCAGTGGAGACCATCTGGCTGATGCTGTACCTGGTCCGGAGCTTGAGACAGCCCCATGGCGTGGGAACGGAGGGGGCTGTTGGGCGTATGCGCTGCTTGGGCAGGGGGCTGGGCGGCATGACCTCTGGAGGCCTTTCTTGGTGCCAGGCCCCAGGCTCAGTGGGAGAAGACTGAAAAGGCAGAAATGTGGTTGGGGCCGTAGGGCGACTCCTTGCTAGGCAGCCTCATCAACTCAGACAGCAGGGACATCAAACTGCGGTTCTTCCACCTCTGCGTGACCTCAAGGAAGCCTGGAACCCACCCTGTGAGTCCCGAGGGCAGCGGTGGGCGAGTGGGAGCCTCCTCTCCTGCAGCCAGCCCACACCTGCCTCTGCAACCCAGGCAGGGGCCAGGGCTGTTCCCCTCCGGAGGAGAAGGTCCGCAATGTGGGTCACTGTGCCAAGATGCTGGAAGAGGGGAGGTGTGTCCTGCCTGGCTTGGCAATCTATGTGCCCCCTGCCCCCACCCCTGCCATTTCAGGTCTGAGTCCCCCCTTCTCCTCTGGAGGCTGCAGTTTGAGGCACATCATGGGAAAGTCATCTGTGTCCTGCCTCTGACCCCAAAATGCCACTCCCAGCTTTGCAGAGTCCCTAGGAGAAAATAGCCCTTTGAATGCATACATAATGGCTCAAAAAGCACCTTTTCAGCAGCAAGCACTCCATTTTTTATTCCTCTCGAAAATGATGTGTGCCTACAGCACAGTAGGTGCTCGATATTTATAGACTTGGGTACGAGCACTACGCGTAGCAAACTCTTTGCTCTCAAGGATGTTAGACTTTAAGAGAAGGAGTGCATTCAGAGGCCGGTGGTAGTTTTCCTCTGAGGACGGATTTCATAGCACTAGGGCCTGTGGCAGACATTAGTAGCTGATAAGACCAGTGACCCTGACCCAAGGAGGCAGCCTGAGCCTCCGGCCCTCAGCACTCTCCCCAGTCCCTGTTGCCCCCCAGCCGCCACTCCTTAGTGCAGATAGGTCACAGGAGTCACCTTGACCTTGTGGATATGGAGGCCTGAGGGTTGGGGAGAAGAGGGTTCCTTGCAGACTGCAGTGACAGCATTCACGCATTGAATCAGTCGTGAAACCTCAGCTGAGACTAACAGGTCTGAAAAATACAGTGACGTTGGTGCTTGACCTCAGAAGACTTAAGACAGCTCAGAACCCTAATCTGGCCTCAGTAGGGAGGCTTTGGGGAAATAACATTCATGATGGCAGAGGGCAGACCTCAAGCAGAGCTGGAGATGTGATAAGTGGGAGTAATGTGATTGGCGGGGAACTGGGCTTAGCCCACCAGAGAAGGAGCCTGGAGGGGCAGGTGGGGCAGATCCCAAGCTGGGGGTTTGGAGCTTATCCTGTGGGCACCTCTGTACCTTTCTCTTCTTCCCCTCTCAGGTCTCCCTTTGGCCTGTTTCTCTGCTCCCTGAGTATCTTGTCCTGGTTTCCCTCCAACTTGGTCTTGAATGAAGGGGGTCCTTGCAGGGACTTTGGCACTACAGGTTCCTGCATGCCGAGCCTGTTCCCTCCACAGCCCTGGGCCCAGTGGAGCCTCCCCAGCCTGCAGCCTGCCCAGAGCAGTCTGTTTTCTCTCCCGGGGCAGAGGCGAAGCTTGTTTTTCCTCCCTGCTCAGGAATTGCGCCTCAGAGACACACAATGCAGCTGTTAAAATATCTGGGTCTGGCTGGGTGGTTACACAGCAGGCCCTTGTTCGCCGGGCCGACAGCGGCCTCCTGGCATGAGTCTGGTTGGGAGCTGGCCTCTGCTGGCGGTGTGCTGGTTGAGGGAGTCCGGGAGAGACCCCGGCCCTCGACCCTCGGCTGTTTGCTGCTTCGGAGCTTGGAGGACAAGACAGTGAGCGTTACGGCACTTTGCACAAGGACTCCAGCCTGAGACTTCCCTGCAGAGGCAATTTGACTACAGAGGCACCGGCAAGTGGGTAGAAGAAGGGTGTGGGCAGGTGGGGCGAAAGGGCATGTGTCAGCTGCCTTGTCCAGTGTTGGTCAGCCCTTCTGTCCTCCGCCCCTCAGATGGGGCAGCTTTGCCTCAGCCGCAGTGAAGCTGATGCGGTGTATGTTTGAGTTGGGACTCTCAAATGCCAGCCCCTGTGCTTTTCATCTTCACCTTCAGGGAGGTGCCCTTGTGTCCCCCAGTTTACAGCTGAGGAAACTGAGGCTAAGGATAAGTTGGTCCTGGTGACGAGCTCTAGACGGAGGTAGGATGGGAATGTGGGCCTTCTTTCTCCAGAGTCTGCACTCCCCATGCCCCCTCTCAATGTGTTAGCTGCCATATGAGTAGGGAATGCGGTAAACATTTCAGAAACAGCATGAGGAAGTTGGTTAGCTCCAAACAGCACTCTGAATGGGAGGGTATTAGGGCAGCCTTCCCAGGTTTTAAATCATGGCTTCCTTGGTTTGAGTAGAGAGGAAAGAATGTTCTGGGTAGGAAAGCATGGGGGGCATGCAAAAGCCCAGGAAGGGCGATGGCTCTTTATTTTCAGAGAGTAAACCTGTGCAAAAAACACAGGTTGAGATGCCATCAGAAGTGTCAATCACGAAGTAGCTTTTATCCATACCCTCCTGGAAAAAACCCAGCTCCAGCCATCCTGATACTCATCTCCCCCTTATCTGAGGCTGGCTGCCCCAGGAGGGGCCTACATTTCCCATCGGGGGCCTCCCTGGCTGCTGTTCCGGCCCAGCAAGTCAGTGAATTAAGGTTAATTAGCTGTTTTCCTGCACACCAGCAAGCCCAGGGGCTGGGCAAATTAGGGAGCTTTCATAGTCAGAAAAATATATTTAAGGAGTGATAAAGAAGCAGGTGCACCCGCTAGGAGAGTGATTTTTACATGGTGCCCGCCCCTGTCCACAGTGGGAGCCTCGAGGGCTTGGCCCTCAACTTCCACAATTCCACGCCTCTGGTCTGCAGCTCCCGGAGCAGCCAGGATCGCTTAAGACGGAGGGGCAAGGAAGTGCATCCTTCCTCATCATGTTCTTCCCGGACCCTGTCGGCGCCCACAGCTCCCCTTCATCCTGGTTTACCTCCTGCTTCTTTCTCCCGTGGGCACACCATTCTTTTTCCTCCATTTCTCCAGATTGTGCCAAGGGCGGAAGCACACGGCATTTCCTGCCCCTGGAGCTGCCGCCCTCTCCTTTCTGCACAGCAGACTCAAGACTTTTCATTTCCCATCTTGAAGTCTCAGGCGAGGTTACCTGGGAGATCGAAGCCCAGCCCCTCCGGCCTCTCCAGTGGGCAGACTTCCCTCCTTGCGCTCCCATGAGCATGAAGTTGCCGCTATTGACATTTAGCATAGATTTCTATAGACTGTCTACAGATTGTACTTTTTGACACCTATAAGATTCCCTGCATGTGGCAGGTGTCTACACACACCAAGAATTGGGCTATGGTGGAAAATATGTAGACTTAGAATCCAGCAGATCAGCGCTGCTGTATGTTGTCTGTGTTACTTTGGGCTGGTTACTTGCCCTCTCTGGGCCTCTGCTTTACTGTGAGTCGAGGATCGTGGTAGTGGCCTCAGAGCAGTAAGCATGAGTTACTGAGACAACACGAGTAGCTGTCCTGGCCCAGGCACTCACAGGTGCTTGAGAGTCTATTCTTTTCTTGTGCTGATAGTGACATCTCTGGCGTGAAATCCACAAGGGGTTTCAGAAGTTCTGTGTTCTTTTCTAGCTGTGGCTGATTTTCTTACCCTTACAGCTTGCCAAGTAGCCGGCCATGAGCCAAGGCCATGCGGAGACAGAGGGGTCTGTGTGGTGATGAGCTGCCTGCGTGTGCTGGTGTCTCGCACCCATCTCCCTACCTGAGGTTCTTGGTCACTGAGTACAACTTGCCACCCACAGACTGGGCAGGCTGGGGCCCCACGGCACGACTTTTCTCCATATCTGACCAGGCCAGGGTCTGACACAGGTGCTGTGTTCCCCTCTGAGTTCGCCCTCCCCCAGCATGCTGTGGGAAGGCCTAGGGTGGGGTGAGAGGGGCTGGTGCAGGCAGGAGCTGCGTGTCCCCTGCTGGAGTCTGGCCACAGGAAGAGGGGGGTACCAGGGGGCCAGATCTG
Source organism: Galemys pyrenaicus (assembly GCA_019455555.1). NCBI lineage: Eukaryota > Metazoa > Chordata > Mammalia > Eulipotyphla > Talpidae > Galemys > Galemys pyrenaicus. The sequence continues at coordinate 1,080,877 of JAGFMF010011399.1, forward strand.
TGACGTGGCTGTCCCCTGCTTTCTGTAAAGGTACGAAGTCAGTTACATCTCTCCAAGCGCTGCCTGGCTTGGTCTCAGAGCATCTTTTTAGCACCCTGTCTGGGTCTCCTTGGAACCGGGGTACTGCTGGACCCTGGTGGGGTCTCGGTAGCTTTGGTTTCACTTACGGACTCAGGCAGGTGGGCAAAATAATCAAAACCGCTGGAGCTGAGCCCCACAGGTGGGCACGGGGCACTTGTAGTGGCAGAAGCTCTGGCTGCCCCTGGGCCCTGAAGGTGCCACTCTTTTCTTGGAGAAATGTGCCTGCCTGGGGAGCTTCTCCTGCTCTGCCAGTCCCTGAATAAAACCTTCTGGGGACCCAAAACTGGTGTAATTGCTGCTGTAGTTGATATGAACAACTGGCCTGGGTGAGAGGAGCATGCCTGTGTTGTGGGGCGGCTCAGAGAGGGAAAGTAACGTGGCTAGAAACACACAGCTCATGTGCACGGCACTGGTCCAGTCACAGGCTCGTCTGTCACTCTGGGAGAATAAAGCACATAAGTAAGAGAGGATTATCTTGTCTCTGGCTATGAGGGACAAGCTCAGAGTAGTCCTAGGGAACCCCCGCCTCACCCAGTCCTCACCCAGGTGGGGCAGTGGGCACTGGGCTGAAGCTCATGCCTGCTCCTCCAGTACCTCCAGGGAGGGGAGTCGGACCCCCTGTGCTTCTGTGACCGGCCCCTGCACTGTGTCAGGCTCTGCCTATCTCTTAAGCCAGAAGCATCCTTTAGAGGGTCCATTTTCTGGATGGCAACACCAGCGCCCCAGGAGCTGTGAGGACGGGTGCTCAGCCACTCCGGGCGGTGCAGGACGAGTCCTCGGGACTGCAGCCATGAGTCTGTTGCTCTCTTTTTGGTGATAATGAGGTTATAATTATCATTACCTTTAATCTCTGTTGCATTGGCAATGTGTTTTTCACTCCACGAACGTTCACGTGTTTTATCTCATTTGATCTTAAAAATAAGTCTATGATCAAGGCAGGGCAGGTATTTATTATCTCATGTGTGTGTTTGTTAGTCAGGGTCTGTCTCCTTGGACAGATACACGTGCATGAGCGAGTGTGTGTGCGCGCTCTGTGCATCCCTGTATGTATGTAACCATGGGTGTCCTGCATGCATGTTTGGGGCCATACATGTGGTGAATATATACATGCATAGCATATGAATATATACATGCATAGCTCGTGGCCATATCTGCACGTGACAGCGTGCCCATGAGCCCCTGTGTGACCGTATGTCACATGCATGCGGGTATAGGGTGTATGCACGTGTGTGACCATGCATGTGGTTGTGGTTGTTAGCCTGTGTTGTCTGCATTGTTTGTGTGCCAGTGCGTGCCCATGCGTGTGGGGCCCGGGCGCACATGCCGTGTGGTTGAGATCAGAGAGGAGGTGGGAACAGCATGGCCCCACGGTGGCTGCGGTCGCTGGGAGGCGAGGTTTCATCTCTCTCCTGGAGATTGATTTCGCCTGGGGAAGACGCTCTAATTCCTGTGACTCACTCGTTAGAGGAGTTCAAAGCAGCCAGGTGGCGGGAGGGTGTCTGGGGTTGCAGGTTTTAGAATGATTCTCTCATTCTGCTCTGATTATTAATTTATCCTTCAGTCCTTTCACTCAGAGTCCTTAACCTTTTCTGTGCCATGGATCGACCCTGGCTCACATGTGAAAGGCACCGCCCCGCGCTGTAGGACTGCATGTTCCCATTTGCTGGGGCCAGCGGCCAGGCCAGTGGGGTCCGATGATGGGCTTCATTCAGCTGGACGCCGTGGTGCAGTGTGAACAGATCTGTGCCTTGGGCTGCTGGCAAGCTCCTGGGCACTGTGGCTACCAGCTACCACTACCGCTTCCAAGTAAAGGAAGATAAAAATGTCTTTTTCCATTCAGATTATGCAGCTTTGCTTTAACTGGAATTTATAAATTATTTAGGAGGTGGAAGCAACGGATGAGCACACCCACCCCAGGCACACACACAGTGTTTCCTAAACCTGCCTGTACCTCAGAAACACCCATGGAGCTCTTTAGAAGACACACCTGTTTTGTTTTCCACCTTCCATTCAGACTTCTGGAATCACTTTGCCAAGGAAGACCTGGAGAAGATTCCAGAGGTTCTCCGAATGGCCAGTGCTCCCAGAGGGTGCTGGAGTCCTGGGGGTCAGGTGATCTGTGTGCAGTCTCCTAAGGGGGTGTTCCTCCCTCCTTAGCAAGCCCCAGGTATGGGGTGCATCTCCTCCGGTGCATTGTTTGGATGTGTTAAAGCTATGTTTTTCCTAGGTGAAGTTGAGGTGCTGGTGCTCCTCCCCCTATAATGTTGTGACTTTAGGCTGAGCTGTGAGACAGAATCCAGAGCCTGGTCCCTCCCTGTGGCCCCCAGCTGGCCTCTGGGGGCTCAGGTGCACCTGAGAAGCTGCCTTGAAGGAGTTTTAGGGAGTGAAAGTGGCAGCCTGGGACCCTGGGCTCTTGGCGTTTACCCAGAAATTGTGGTAATCCCTCTAATTCCTGAGATTTATGCAGCTCTCTGCTCTGTCTGCTGCCTTCCTCTCCTGGGGGGGGCGGGGCAGGCTGGCAGTGGCTGGCCTGTGGCACAATGGGCACTGCCCAGGCACCCCTCTCTGGGTCAGCTCCGCACAGGTGTTCTTGAAACTCCTGGTGCCAACATGGGCTTGCCAGTCCCTAGACCACAGTGGGCCGTGGGAATCTGAGTAAATGCCTCTCTTTTCACTGCTCACCTGGTCCTCTGGTGGCTGTGGCCTGGGCCTCCAAGGTGGCATTACGGCTGGGGACCTGGCCCTTCACTCCATGGAAGGAGACGTTGACTGCTTGCCCCCTCCTTTATCAGAATGAGGAGAACGGCATCTGCTATGACAATACAACAGTGTGGGGATATTAGGGTGAGGGAACTGTTCCCCCCAAAACCTTTCCCTCCTCCTTTTTCCAATCCCATGTCCTAGTTTTCATAGTTCCTTCTCGAGCCTTTTTCTTACCTTGGTACCTCGCGGGAGTTCCCTGTCCCTCTCCGAGGCTGAGGCTAGCTCTTGGTATATGTGCTGACATGGTCGATGCCTTGAATCCTCTGCTGGTTTCTGACCCACTGAGCCCTGCGCCCTTCAAATGCCAGCCTGGTTCCCCGTACCAGTATCACCCCCTTGGCAAGGGTGCTGAGCACCTGCCCATCTGCGCCTGGGGAGCCCAGCGTCCAACGCCTGGCCCTGGAGGAGGCCGGTTGAGCAGGAGCCAGGGAGTGTGTGACCAGCCTGTGTGAAGTCCCATGATGGGGGAGGTGTCCGGACCGAGGCGGAGGATTCTTGATTCGTTTGGGAGTGTGCTGGAGGAATCTTTGCTAGTCTCCCAACTCGCAGCCTAACTCATCGAGAGACCTGAGGCTGATTGTCAATGAAGAATTCGGGAATAAAGACTCAGTGACTACACGTACAATTGCACGCTCCTGCCCCACTAGCCTCAGCAGACAGGTGCCACCTGCACAGCTGTGGTGCCTGCAAGCAGCCCCAGGACAAAGCCCCAGCTTTTGTGCAGCCTGGCTGGTGGCTCCCACCCACCGAGCCTGCCATGGGGGATATGGCATCAGGGTAGGGGTCATGCCAAATCCTGCTTCTGGGTCCTTCTGGATTCCTGGAACACCTGAAGAGCTCAACAGTAAGTTACTTCAGTGCCAACCAGCAAATTCTGGGGCAGGTCTCTGTACAGAAGGACAGTTCACTGTGTGCTTCTGAGTACAGCTTCGGAGGCACACAGCCAGGTTTCAAAGCCTGGCACAGCCTCTTCTGAGGTCCGTGTTTTGGGCACATTATTCAACCTCTATGAATTCTGAGTTCTTTCTATGTTAAATATTGCAAGGATTAAATGAGACCCCTAGTGTAAAGTGCTTGGTGACTGATAAGCCCTTGTTAAAGGTTTGTTGTTTCGGCTGCTATTTTGCTCTTTGTCCTTACTTCCAAACAAGGTGTGTTTAATTCCTTCACCAGAGTTCCTTGAGAGGAAGAATCCAGGCTGATCACGAAATCAATTGCATGTCAAAGAGCTATGGTTTCCTACCTCAGAGATCTAGTCTTTTTGCCAGGATTCTTGAGCAGTTGCTCTGTGACCGCCTGAGTGGGCCGCAGCTCCTGACTTTGAGTTGATGATGAATATAGTATGGAGTGTCGGTTGCTGCAGGAGTCTGGAAGTGGAATCTTTTTTTTTTTTTTAAAGATTTATTTATTTATGCATACAAGCACTGGGGTACAGGCCAGAGGTGTGTGTGTGTGTGGTGGGGTGGGGGGCGGTGAGAGGATTCACCACAGAGAGCGGGGAGCAGAACAGGCAGATCAACTGAAGTACACTGCTGAGGGGAGCAGCGGGCACAGCAGGAGAGGTCCGCCGCACCATGTGGGTCCCCTCCCTGGCCGGCAGCAGGGATCGAACTCGTGCTGCAGTTGCTGAGGTTTGCTTCATAGTGCGTTGCTTAACCCACTGCGCCACCAGGGAGGTCCTGGAAATGGAATCTTTGAGAGTGATCTTTGAGAGGTGGTGGAAGGCCTTCCTGGAGGAGGTGATGTCCGAGTGGCATCTTGATGTAGGAGTAGGAGCCCATCATACACAGAAAGGGAGTTTATGATGGGGGAAGAGTGTGCAGCTGTACATTCAGTCACTCCTTATCCCTAACCCACCTTGCATTGACTTAGTCTGGAGTTGGCAGACTAGCAAGGTCCCCTCTAGCACACTCCTTCTGGTGGCTGGCACAGCAATCTGGTTTGAACAGAGACTTGGAGGGTCATGCCTGGAGGGAAGATCAAGGGCTATAGAGCCAGGTGTGAAGGGGAGGCGGGACAGGAAGGCGCTGGTAAGCACAGAAGACTCAAGCTGAAGCCAGCAGGGCTCAACAAGGTCGGGGAGGGATGAAGTGAGACTTAGTTTTGGGGAAGGTGCCTGGTAGAGGCGTGACCTGGAGAAGGGCCAGAGGTGGTCAGGAAGGTCTCGGGACCCAGAAGGGAAGAAAACTGTGTACGGAGCTCCTCAGCAGAACAAGAAAGGCACCCCCGGCAAGGTCCTGTGGGGTTAATCATGGGAATTGAAGTTGACCAGATGTCAGGGGAGAATGGGGAGGAGGATGTGACCCAAGAGTGCAGTTTCAGGTGGTTTTGCAGCCAGACTGTGGGGCAGGAAAGGAGGAGCCAGCACGGACCAGGGCACGTGGGGTGGGCCAATTGGATAGCTAGCCGAAGTCCGAAAGAACAAGTTACACAAATAGGCTGAGAGGCTCAGCTGGTGATCCCTGACTGTCAAGGCCAGAGGAAACCCCATAACTCGCCAAGTCCTCAGGGAGGTTTTTTTTCTAACCATCTGCCTTAGGTTTTCTAGACAGGGAACTTTAAAAGATCATGGAAATGAGACAGACTGGGACATCCAGACAAAACTAGGAGGTTCCGTACTTGGCAGGCTAGCAGGGTCTGGGACTGTCTTTCATGTGTGGAACCCGTAGTTCTTGAGCGCTCCCATTTTCTACTTAGAAAGGCATGCGGGTATTGTGTGAATTTTAAAAATGAAATTGTGGTACCTCCAGATGCAGTTTTAGCTTGGAGGTCCCTGGGGATGGAGCTGACCACCGCCTTTGGTTTCTGCCACGCTGCAATCCCTGAGCTCTCTACCAGAACATTCCCTTCCCATGGGCATGCCAACCCACCCTTTTCCCCTTCTGTAGCAGAAACCACAGACTTCCTTGACTCCAGTGATTGCCCCATTTTTTTACTTTTTTTTCTATGGCAAAACTTCCTGATGTCATTGTCCTAGCGTCTGTCCACTCCAGCCGTTCTCTCCCCGGCGCCACCCCAGGTCACTGCTATGCTCAGCTCTCAGGCCTCATCTTCTCAGTCTCTGTGGCTTGACCTGAAGCTGGTGTCGCCTGCTCTTCAAAGCGTTTATTTCTTGGGTTGGCTTGCAGGCCCCATTCCTGCACATTCTCATTGACTGGAATGGCCAAATGTTGAATGTCCCTTATCTCCATTCTGGAACTTACCCTCTTCACCTTCGCTTTCTGCCTAGGAAAGCTTGCTGGTGGCACCACATTCCCATCCCTCACCTTTCGCTCTTCCCTGGGCTCCAACTTGCTTTTCCAACAGTCCACTCGCCACGTCCCTTCATGTCTTTTTTTTTTTTTTTTAAGATTTATTTATTTATGCATACAAGAGCTGGGGTACAGGCCAGAGGCATGAGAGGTGAGAGGCTTCACCAGAGACAGAGCAGGGAGCAGAACAGGCAGATCGACTGAAACACACTGCTGAGGGGAGCAATGGGTGAGGCAGGAGCGGTCTGCTGCGGCATGTGGGTCCCCTCCCTGGCCGGGGATCGAACTCACACTGCTATGCCGTGGATGCCTCACAGTGCAGCGCTCAACCCACTGAGCCACCAGGGAGGCCCCGTTGCATGTCTTCATAGGCCTTTCAAGCTTAACATGCCCCAAACTAAGCTCCTGACTTCTACCCCTAAAACTGCTTCTCCCCCATTGTATTTTATTTTGTTCAGTGGCACCACTATTCAGTTGCTCAACCAAAAATAGGAGCCATCGTGGACACTTGGACCCCTTCCTTTTCAAAAATTGGCTTTCAAATGACTATCTTGTCACATTTACTATAAATACGATTAGGTTATCTGCAAGTCAATGGCATATAATAATAAAGTGCTTGTCGCCCACCACTCAGCTGGAGAAGAGTCTTCCTTGTATCCTGCATGCCTCAGTTTCTCCCCTGAGTCACGTCGACTCCTCTTTCCTTCACACCCCACGTCAGCGCGTAGCAAGGTCTGTTAGCTCTGCCTTCAGAGAGTCACTGTTTCACCGCTCCCTTAGCCAGACCCACCACCACATCTCCGTGGGTCACCGCACTTGTGCCTTTTCACCCCAAATCTGGTCTCCACGCAGTAGCAGAGTAACCCCTTAAGTCCTGTCAAGCCCCTTAGCCCTGCTAAAATCTCTGCAGCACCTGCACGCCCCTTGTTGCTCCTCAAACATGCCTCCTGTCCAGGCCTCGGCTCCCGCCTCCTCCCTCTGGCTGCCCTCGGCTTTCTGCCACCTGGGGATCTTCATGGGTGTCTCGCCCCTACCTCAGCCCCTCCACCTGTTCTGTCTGGTCACTCTGCTTTCTTTCTCCATGCCACCTCTCAACAACTGAAACTAAATACACATTTATCCTCCCTCCTTTTTATCATCTGTCCCCAAGTAGAATGCAAACTCCCATCCATGTATTGTGTCTTCAGCACCAGACACAATGCCTGATGCCTAACAGGGACTGAAAGAGATATTGACTGAGTGTGTGCAAGTGAATAAATGATGACAGATTTGCTAAATGAATGAAGGGACAAATAATGATGGAAGGGGTCCTCCTAGCGGGGAAGGGGGCAGAGAAATAAGAACTTGCCTTTGAGACCCTGTAAGAAGTTACTGGCTTTGCTTTTATTGTCCTGTGACTTTGAGCTTGAAGTCATTGCTTCTGGCTTCTCTCAAGGTGGTTCTTACTCCTCATCGCTCACAGCAGCGAGAACCTGTTGCTTAGATTTTTCAAATCTGGGATAAAAGACCATGAAAACTCTCCGCTGTTGTCCGCGAGGTCGTTCAAAAGACCAGATGAATCTCAGAACTAATAATTCTCAGAATTAATTAAACCCTCCTTCCCAATTATGAGAGAATTAAGCTGGTTGCCTCAGAAGCACGGCGGCCGTGAATCTGGGTCGGCGTCTCCCGGCTGGGTCTGGGGGCACCGTTGGTGAATGCTTTGTCTTCTCCTTCAGGGCTGCCACCCAGGACTATGAGCGACTGACATGGAGACGTCTGCCTCAGTCCCTGCCACGGAGAAGAAAGACGCCAAGAGTGGGATCCTGGAGGGCACAGCTTTCCCCGACCCAGGCAGGAAGGCCTCGGCCCTCGCGGTGGCCACGGCGGCGGCAGCCGCGGCTGTAGCTGCCCAAGGAGGTACTTTCTGTTTTGCACACTTGGCAGGCAGTGGGGGTGTTTTTCATTAGCCCGTTAGGTTTTAATTAGAGCGGTGGCCGATGTCATCAGGCAGGCATGCTGGGTTTATGGAGGGCGAAGAGGAGGGCGCCTCTGCCCCTGGGGGTCTCTAGCACCGTGGCAGACGCCTGCCGTTTTCTAGGAGGTCTGGAACCCCAAATCTGGCGGTGTGCAGCAGGCCTGAGAATGGGGAGAGGGGCCCAGGAAAGGGGGCGCAGAGGTTTCTGGGCGGCTCAGTTGGCACATACGCAGTGTGCCAGGACTCCGTCTTACGCCAAGGACTATTCTAGAAAGTAATTGTCTTCTGATTCCTCTTGGCTGTAATTAGAGGGTCAGGTACGGAATTTAGTATCCATAGGTGAATTTCTGGCCAACTTAATTATAACAGAAGGACTACACGAGCCACAGCCTCTCATTTTACTGCCCCAAAGAGAAATACTCTGGTTTCCACGGGCCCGTGCCAGCATCCCGTTGGGAAAGTTTGGCGGGAAGGCGAGACCTCCCCTGGTGTCTGCGCAGTCCATCTGGAGGCCACATAACTATTTCTGTCTCTGAGCGCTGGAGAAGCTGAGATTTCTTTTCTTTCCCTTTTGATTCAAGTGCATTTAGTCATGCCCTGTTGCTCACCGCTCAAGCACAGCTCAGAGCAGCGGGGAGGATCTGCCTTTGCCGGGTGGGTGTGCGAATGTGGGCAGCGCTGCTCACACTTTGATGCTCCGCACATCGCAGGGGGCTCGTTACCGTGCAATCCTGCCTGGCACTTCTCACCAGCGCTCAGACGGGTGCGGCTGGGTCACCAGCCGCGCTGGGTGCAGCTGGGGGCCATAACCCAGGAAATCCGAAAGACACTTCAGTGTGGGAGGGAACTGAAGGCTTCTAGGTGGCTGTTACTATTTATTGTTTTTATTACCCCTGTCACCCACCCTGCCGTCTCCCCTCCCTCGTGACCCTCAGTCGGAAGTCACTGTCTGGGAGGGTGGCCGCTTAAAGCCAGGAGAGGAAAGCAGGCCCCTGCCAGAAGCTGGGCTCCCACAGATTTGGCTCTGTGACCGCGGGTGATGGCCCTCTCCCTCCGCAGAGGTCTCCCTTTGGCTATCCTGTGGGTAGAAGCCGTCGTGGGTGGAAGGAGAGCTCGTACCTGGTGTGGGAGGAGCCAGCACCCCGGGTGGAGCCCCATGTAGGGTGGTAGCGGGGAGCCGGGAGGTGAAGGGGGCCGTGAGTGGGTCGTGAACTGCCACACAACAGGATTTACGATGGTGTCACTGTGGCAGGGAACTGATGTAGGCGGTAATTAGACAGCAATTAGGATGTAAGCGGGGAGGAAGCCCTCCTGGTGTCAGAGCTGGTGTCACCGTTGATGCTGTTGTGACAACAGATGCCCACGGGATTGCCAAGCCGGGGGTCAATGGGCCTGCGGTGTGGAGTCCCGCTTCAGTGTACCCCACCTTAGGACGCCATCCCTATTCCTATAGACTCTGCCCCCTCATTGCCCCACCCCAGGGGGACTTGGTGCATGATGTTCCAGCAGGGGGTAGATCTAACCTGTCACCCCAGTTTCCCCTGGACAGGCAGCTGGCTGCCTTTGGAGCCGGTCCAAGTCAGGCGCAGCTGTGCTGGACACTCCCCTCAGCTGTCCTGCCCCCTGCACCCCTCTCTGAGAGGCTCGTTGAGGATGGTTCCTCCCAGAGTCAGGGAGAACGGCTTTCCCTGCAAGGAGCAAAGCAGGGGTGTTTGGGTGCCAGCCCCCCAGTGCCGGTGGCCTGTAACTACTGCGTCCTTGGTTACGGTGAGAGAGGCCTGGTGGGACAGCTCAGAGGACTTATACCGGGGTTCTAGTTCCAGCAGCGTCCTTGGTCCTGTGTGGCAAGCCGTCCCTATGTCTGATCTGTGTCTGAGGGTGTTTGACAGATGTTGTTCAGTCTTTATGATCTGCTGACACTGGATCCTTCTTACATCTTACAATGGTGATAGAAATGTGACGAGTGAGACTTCTCATTTAGTCAGCAAACTTGAGTTCCAGAAGGCTCCAAAGAGCCTCTGCTGTGGATCTTTCTGACTGCAAGGGTGTACACTGTTGACAGGTGATATGAATATGTGGGAGGAGATGACAGGCAACAGAAAGCAGTCTGTGTGGGCCACCGATACTGAAGACCCACTCAGGGCTGGCAACATTCAGCTCTGTGTCTCCGTGCTCAGGGCTGGGTCCAGCTTGAGCTGGTACCTCCCGGAGGGTCTCCTCTGAATCTGAGTGGTGTGAGGAGAAAGGGTAGCATACGGGGGAGCTTGGCCGTGGAGGGGTGGCTGTGCGGAGATATCACCTTTGCCTAGCCCCTGAGGAGAGGGAAGCTTAAACTGCAGGGGTGAGGCAGGGTGTGGCAGGGGTGAAGGGGGCCACAGGCCTGCACAAAGACCTGAGGGGATGGTGCATGCTGGCTGGAGCCAAGTGCAGGGAACTGAGAATGCTTGTGGAGGGTTCCCTGTACCTGAGCTGTTTCAGAAAAAGATAGAGGCTCGATCCTGGTGTGGGAGGACCGGTCAGAGTGTTTGCTGGGGCGGAGTGCGCCTGAGCTGTTGCCCCTGGGTCTGTGCAGGTGACCGCTCAGACCCCTGCGTCCTCTGATGCCCAGTTGATCCTTCCCAAGCTTGTGAGACCATCCCCATGGCGTGCAGCTCCGCCTGCAGGTCTCCCACTTACACACATGTAGTGTTTCTTGGCTTCCCGCCTGTCAGGGGAGGAGTGAGTTCTGTCTGACATTGTCAGGGGCACTGAGGTGATGGTAGGCAGTGCTGACAAAAGGGCCAGATCCTACCGACTAGCAGCCGTGACCCCCCACATCTGATGGCAGGGTATCCAGAGGTCTGGGGTACCTTATATCCAAGGCCAGCTTTCTCCCCTCATCTAACCACCCAGCACCTTGCAGTTCCAGGTGCTTCTGTTCCACCACTGGAACTTTATGATTTGGGTTCTAGGAATGAACATACAGTTAAGTGGAAATATCTCATTCCCACATGATTTCTTTCTTTCTTTTTTTTTAAAAGATTTATTTATGCATACAAGAGCTGGGTCTGGGCCAGAGGTGTGAGGGGTGAGCGGATTCACCAGAGACAGAGCCGGGAGCAGAACAGGCAGATTGACTGAAACACACTACTGAGGGCAGCAGCGGGCGAGGCAGGGGAGGTCTGCTGCACCATGTGGGTCCCCTCCCTGGCCAGTGGCAGGGATCGAACTCGTGCTAAAGTGGCACGTTTTGCTTCATAGTGAGTTGCACTGTGCAGTGATTGTCCAGGTGTTGGGGCAGAGAGAATGTACAGTGCATGCAAGAAACTCATCCCTTTGGTTCTTTGGCCTTCTAGAACCGTCAGTGAGGATGTCATTGCCTTTGAGAGACAAGGGTATGCTGGGGCCAGCCCGTGCCGACCCGTGAGAGCTGGTACACATCTCCTTCCAACTCTGCCATCTGTGCCCTTAGGTTGCTCTAGAAATTGGCCATGGCGGGAGTATTTACATCACAGAAATTGGAAAATGCTGCAAATCAGGGCTGTCCTCCTCCCTCCCTTTGCTAGAGCTTATTGTTAAATATCCCGTAGCAGTCAGGCTATTTGACAGCTAACTGATCTTAAGCCCCAGTGGGACTGAAAAGAGAGTGAGTTAATAGGCCGTAAGACAAGTGGGAGTCCCCAGAGGAGAAACTTGGAAATCCCAGGCAGGACTCCTGGGCATTGGGCTGGGGTGGCAGACATGTCTCGTTCCTGAGCAATGGGGGCCTCTCTGTTGTGTAGATACTGAGATGGGGTGGGAGGAACTTGCCCACCAGCAGCCCAGCAGAAAGCAGGATCTGGGACTAGGGGCTCCTGGCTCTCTGGTGCTGTCTTCTAGGCATTTGCATTAGGATTGTGGCTTGAGAATATTTGTTATTACGTTATTGGGGCATTGAAGTCCCAGCTCCACAGATGCTCTGCCTAAGTCTTGAGCTCGTGCAGCAGCCTTGGAAAGTCCCCTCATCCGGTACCGTGCCTCACTCTACTCACCTGGCCAGTGGGCAGACAGCACCTGCTCTCCTGCAGACAGCAAGTTTTCCAAGTCTGGGACCAGGAGTTACGTGCAGAGGGTTCTAACAGAGGTCTCTGTTGCTTGAACTCGCTGGGGCCTCCATGGGGCTGGACCTGCATGGGGCTGGGCTTGGTGTTTCCACACCAACTTGCTGCCTCCTGGAGCCAAAACCTGCATCAGGAAAACCTTTGTGCAGCCGAAGGGGTCACAGCAAAAGAGAAGAACAGCTCTGGGGTCAGACTGGGGAAGGTTTCCTGGGATCACCTGCGGGGTGATTCCCTCTGGCGAGCAGTCGCTGAAGCTGTGCGCCCGGTGGGCCGTTTCCCATCCCCTTTAACCGTTGTGCTAACACTTTGGAGGCCATAAATCTTTCAAAGCACATTTTGGCCCAGATTTTTTTTCCCCTTTAATTTTTAAAATGTCGTAATTTTAAAGGTAATTTGATTCAGATGTTTCTCGTTCTTTCTACTGAAACTGCCCAAATGCTGTCGTATTTTCCTCCTCAACAGTGGGTTTTCGTTCCAAAAATATTTCTGAGTCTCTCTGTGTGTCTTGCTGAGACCGCAGGGACCTGCCGCTCCAGCCTTCTCTGCTGGGATGCTCAGAAAAGCTGGAGCCGTAGACTTGGAGCTGGGTGTTGGCCATGAGCTCCGCTGGTGCCTGGAGTCTGGCAGCCAGACGGGCTTTGGAAATCTGGTGACGTGCGTGTTGGACAACACCAGCTCCTAACGCCGGGCGCGCACGCTGCTGCTGGCCAGGGTCCTCACAGTGTGGCCCCAGGAATTGTTAGCAATGCTCGTTCTTGGGCCCCACACTAGATCTGAGTAGAGCCTCTGGGACTGGGACTCAGCAAGCTGGGGGTGCTTTTGATGCCCTCTTAAGTGCGACCCCTTGGTGGTCTGCTACATGAAGTGAATGAGTCTTTCCATAGGTAAAATAGGAACCACACACAGAACTCACAGCAGAAATGACAGGATTTGCAGAATGCCACACCTGCCTGGGAAGTAGTAAGGAGAAGTCTGAACTCTGAGCTAGGCCACCTGGTTAAGACGCAGCTCTGCTGGTCCTGGGTAGGTCTGTGCCTCAGTTTTCTCCTCAGCAGAATGGACATCCTAGCGGTATCCACTTCACAGTGTGGCGAGAATTCCCTGAGTTCGTGCATCCACCATGCCAGGCACAGAGTTAGCTCTACGTGAGGTCCTCGTTAAGTATTTGCTTGGTGAACTATCACCGGTTTTCCCTTTCTAGGTTTGCAGGTTTGACCTAATTTAACAAGGTTCCCCTTCATTGGTGATCCTTGCCAGCTAACCTGTTGAGGCTAGACAGGTGGCAGGAACCCCAGATTTCTGGTGTCTTCCTATTTGAGAAATGTAGCAGGGATGGGCTGGAAATCAGATGTGGGCCTGTCCTACTTTGCAACCATATGCTGCCCGTGTAAGCAGGCCTAGGGGAGTCTCTGGCCACATTACTAGTCTTCTGCCCTATGCAGAAGAGGGGGTGAGAGGGTTTGGGGGAGACCAGAACAGAGGTTTGAGATGCTAGTCGAACCTTAGCACCTCATGAGACAACTGTATTGAATGCAGACTTCAGGTTGCCCCAGACCTGCCCAGAGAGAATCTCCCCAGTCGGGCCTGGGGATGGGTGTGGGCATGTCTCATGGGCCTCCCAGTCACTGGATGCAGAGGACCCAAGGCAGGCACTCAACCCCTTGGAGGTGGTGAGCCGACCTGTGCAAGCGCTTAGTACTGGGGGGTTGTGACTGTACACTGAGCAGGGCTGAGCACTGCACAACTCAGCACAGGGTTCCCTTGCTCCAGGAGCCTCCTGTACAACCTCATCTCGCAACAGCTGCCTCTTCTTCTTATTCACCAGCCCTGGTTGTTTCCTCAACTTTCCTCAAAGCACAGTTTGCCTCATGGCAAGACATCTACACCTGTCTTGGAAAGCTGTGCAAGTGGCAGAATATGTAAACGACTCCACTGAGATGCCCAGAGCAGGGACTCCCAAGGCCCCTGGACCTCCTGTGGCTGGGAGTTGTTCAAACACCCCGTCACTGATAAATGCCTCCGGTGTCTTTGCCTTCCCTCTCTTCTGTAACCCTCCCCACCCCACCAGCATGCTGTGTGGATGGGCTTTGTTGGTTTACTACTGTGCCCCCAACAAAGCAGGCTCCCAATAAATGGCTGTTGAGTGAGGGTTGTGTGATGCTACTATGCCAGGTGTGTGCCCTGTGGACTGGCTGGCTGCTTCTGTTGACCCTGAGGTGCCCTGGGACAAGGGCTAGCCTGTTCCTTGGCCCCAAGTTCCCCTCCCAAGGCCCTTGGGCAGCTGAGAACGTGCTGAGTGGGCAGCCTCGCCTACTTACCTGAGCTGCTTGGCCACGGCCACATACCTTTGCCTTGGGCCAGAGGACGCACTTGGGTGTGACTAAGTGGGCAATTATTCTTATTTAAGTGGTTTTCAGGATTGCTGTTGATGTTTCGTCTAAGCTTGTTAGAATGGTCCACATGGAATAGCTAGTTCCCGTCAGCATTTTCTGGAGAGCAGAGTTTGAACCTCCCTCAAACTGGGTTCTCCCGCAACCTTGAACATCCAGCAAGTGGGGTGCAAGATCACCACCTCGGTGTTGGGGGGGAAGTTCTGTATGACCTTTGAAGATGCCTTGACAGAGACCCTCAGATGCCTGGATGCCTCAGGTGCCTCAGATGCACCTAAGGGTATGGGTGCCTGGGGGAGGGGGAGGTTGGAGGTGCCTTCCTATCACAGTGCCTGGGCTGGTGGCTGAGGTATGTGAGCTCGCCCCAGGTCTCCTCTTGTTGGCTCTGTGTTTGGGGGCAAGTCAGTTCACTTCTCTGAAGTCTGTAAAAGGAGCTAGCGATGATAAGCACTCTGGCTGTGGTGAGGTGAAATGGGACAGTGTCTGTGGACTGGCTGGCAGAGCGCCTGCGCAGATGTAAATATTAGCAACAGACAGCGGAATTCCATCCTGGGGAGCAGGGTCCACTCTGAGGTCTCAGGAATGTACCTCGTAAGAGCTGCCCCTCAAAATCAGATGTGGGCCTGTCCTACTTTGCAACCATATGCTGCCCGTGTAAGCAGGCCTAGGGGAGTCTCTGGCCACATTACTACCTTACTTACCCCAACACAAAAGCAACCCTCATCCCCCACCAGCATTCAAGACCCAGCCCAGTGTCTATGAACTTTCTTTTTTTTCTTTAATTTTTTTTAAAAGATTTTATTTATTTATACATAAAAGAGCTGGGTACAGGCCAGAGGCCGGGGGTGAGAGTGAGTACTCACAGAGACAGAGTGGGAGCAGAACAGGCAGACTGAAACACACTGCTGAGGGGAGCAGCAGGCAAGGCAGGAGAGGTCTGTTACGCCATGTGGGTCCCCTCCCTGGCCAGGGATTGAACTCACACTGCAGTGGCTGTGGAAGCCCCACAGTGCGTTGCTCAACCCCTTGCGCCACCAAGGAGGCCCTCTGTGAACTTTGTGATACTCCCTCCACTGCTCTCCCTGGCCCCGGCTGCTCACCCTTAGCTGCAGAAACTGGCACTTAGGACCTGCGTTGCTGTGCTTTCTGACTGGCACACGAGGGCTCGGAGCTCGGCTCCTGGGTATGGAAACACCCATGGCAGTGCTGGCGCTCCTGCCCCTGTTTGCTCTTGGGACTTTGCATGGCCTGGAAGCCTCAAAGTCACTCCCAACTATAAAACTGAAAGAGCTTTAGAGACCACCTCGTTGGAACCCGCTCATTTGGCAGATGTGTAAACTGAGGTCCAGAGCTGTGAAGCGCAGCCACCGTGTCACACCTCTGGGCCTGGAAACCTGTCCCATGGGAGTGGGCCCCGGGGGTGGGATGCAGCCACCTCCAGCCCTGCCCCTCTCCGGGCCCAAACCCAGCTTCCCAAATTGACGGCGTTTATATTAGAGACATTTTTTCTGACGTTTGGTTCTGTCAAAACTAATTTTAGCATTTCTAAAGCTTGCTGGAAATACAGCCTCATTACTTTGATGTCAGTGCATAGTTTACTATTAGTATATTCTGGGGTTTATCATTTTAGTCATGTTTAACACGGCTGCGCCAGGCATGCACTATTAAATCCGGCTTATTTTACATTCCTGTCCGGAATTATTTATTTGTAACAATTTCCTCTCTATCAAAAGACACAGCTAATGCTGTGTTTTAATGTGTTATTTACACACAAAATAACCTATTTACAACTCAGTATGCGCCAGAGGGAGAATGGATGGGCCCCAGTTTCCTGCGTTCTGTTATATCAGAGTTTAACAATCTGGTTTGCTAATAGAACCATTTATCACTGGTGTGGGGGGGATAATTTATTTTGTGTTTGTGGCCAGGTCTTTCTGCCTCTGATCTTGGAACGTTTTGAAGATAATGAAGTCAGGTCTGTGTTTGGGGTAGATGTGGGACACCTAGGGGGGATGGGGGGGCCTTGACTTTCCCGAGGTAGCCTGGGTGCCTCTGGACTTGATTAACTCATGTGCACATTCCACAGATGGTTCTGGAATGCTAATCAGAGATGTGATAGCAGAGACCCTAACTCTGCCCTCTAGGCGCTCCCAGTGGGAAGCGTCCGGGGACAGAGTACTTTGGGGAGATGTGGGAGACGGTGACAGATCCTGTCCAGTGGATTCATGGGGAGCCAGTGTTGAATCTGGACCTTTGGGGCTACGCAGGATCTCGTCAGGTGCAAAGAAAAGACGGTGGGGGACAGGGTTGTGGGGAGGAGCTGCAGAATGTCCTTTAAGAGTGCAGCGTCTGGGGGATAGTGAGTGGGCCATGTAGTTTCAGGGTGGAGAGGCTGGTGGCCTCTGTAGCAGGTGCAGTGCCCCCTGCCTCTTCCTGGCATCAGGGACTAGGTGGTGAGGTTAGGGGACCCTGCTGTGTCAAACTGAAAGCACAGACTGCAGTGGGAGGGGCTTAGAGAGGCTGGAGAGAAGAAGTCCGGGGAGAGGCACAGGGACCTGACATCAGGCATGGCAGGGATGGCATTGGCATCTGGGGACCCAGGAAGGAGAGGACCCCCTGATTGTCCTGGAGCAAGGCCTGGGGGTGAATGGGACTCCCAGGTGGGGGTGTGGCCACTGGCGGAAGGCCTATGGCTCTATCGGAGCATCTTCTCCCAGTGCACAGCAATAGGTGAGGAGGAAAAAGGGCATCTGAATGAAGCTACTGCCCTCTCTGAAGCTCTGAGCCAGGACCAGAGGATGTTGGGGGCAGGGGAGGGAGGAACCTAAGAAGCAGGAGCTTCTCTGACGCTTTCTCTTGATCCTGTTGAGGAACCGAACACCTCCATTTGAGATGCGTGATGCCTGGGGTATCTGCAGAGTAGGTGTGTGTGTGTGTGTGTGTGTGTGTGTGTGTGTGTGTGTGTGTGTGTCCTGGACGGGCTCTAAAGACTGAGCAGGACCTTCTCTGGTAAGAGTGCTGCTTGCAGCCATGTGCCCTCCCTGTCTCTTTGGGTCTCAGGGAGCAGCCACATGCTCAACTCAGATGGTGGGAAAAAGGTTACCAGAGCTGTGTTTGCAAAGTGTGGCAGGACTTCGGGCGAGTCACCGGGGTAGCACAGGGAGAAAGCAGCCTGGGCGGCCAGTGCGATTTGGGGCCGTTTAGGCTTGGACAGATGAGGCTTGAAAATCTGCTCTACCATTTTCCAGTTGGGCAGACTTTGATGACCTGAACCCCAGTGTTCTCATCTGAAAAACGCACAAAATTCTTATCTTTGAGGGTTAGGATATCTATCAGTAACTAGTGTAAAGCGCTTAGAGAGTACCTGGCACATAGTAGACATTCTGTACACAGTAGTAGATGCTACTAGGATTATTGTTATTATGATGATGTTTTTTTAAGGTATAACTGTAATTCTGTGGGAAAGGTAGATTTTATTAATGTTAAAAGGACAAAAATATCAATTTAGAAGTCTTGACTTTGTCCACTTTTCAACATTCCTATTTTTCTTTTTTCTGATCCGAGAACCCAAACTACCCTGTCTCTCTGCTGTAAGATATGTCCTTAGTCCTGAAAACATCCGTCTCTCCAGTGGGTGTGCTAAGTACCTAGGTCTTCAAAAGATTCAGTTAAAATAGCATTTAGAGACTCAGATAACATCCGCTCAGGAGAACCAAGTTCATGGACTTCAGTGAAACACACAGATCTCAGATTTTTTTTTTTTATAATTACACAAAAGTCTTTAAAAAGGATAATTAAAAGGCAAAACCATAGTTCATTTTTATAAACAGTACATTATTCAAAACTATTCGATGATGATGATGATTAGCTGTAGAACTGTTTCCAGTATATATACTGTTTGCAATACACTGTTTCCAGCATAGCACATATGTTCCCAGTAAATATTTGAGAATGAATGAGTAGATAGTTGAGCCAAATCTTCAGGTGTAGCAATTTGCCCATGATATACAAGGGGGATGGACGTTCCCATCTAGAAAAGCTTGGGCAAAGGTCCTGAGGTCTGAGGATGATTCCTGGCAAATGAGGCTGGCCTTGCCAATCCCTTGGAAAGGGGCTTCCTTTGCCAGCCCCCAACTCTCTTAGGTCTGGAAAGCCCTGTGGTGCTGTGTTCTCTGGGTCTGAGTCTTCCGGCTGCTGCACAGCCACACCAGAGACCCAACCTGGCCTGCCAGGGTGTGCGTGCATGTTTGGACCACCCTCCAGCTCCCTCCCAACTCTCGTCCCTTCCCCCTGGGCAGGCAGCAAGGGAGGGGGCTGGAGGGGGTCTGTCTTGAGAAACCGCCCTTGGCTCTTTCCCTGTGACTGTGTCCCGGCTGGCCCAGCTCCCAGCAGGCGTGGCCCACCGTCTGGCGTTTGTGGGGCTGGGAAGTCTGACACCAGGCGGTGAGGCCTCTGGTCTGAGGAGGGCCATGTCTGCATGTAATTTTCCGTCCTATTTTGAGGCGCGACTCTCAGGGCAGGACTTGGGTTTGTTGTGACCCTGGACAGTGCTCACCAGGTCCCAGCTTTCCACCTTTCCCAGTTCTGGAGTTGGAGGAACGCCTTAGAAGCCTCATTTCGTTGCCAGCAGGCGGTGCTGCCTGGTAGGACTGGGTGGGGCAGTGCCTGAAATTTACCTTCTAAGCCTCACCCTGTCTCTGGGTTTGTGTAGAAGCTCATGTTGTTGTCCAGCAACTCTTTGTGACCTGATGGGAAGTCAGGTCCCTTCCCAGGGGCAGCTGTGGGCACTGGGGTCCCTGGGTTGGGGCAGCTGACCCAGAAGAAGGAAGCCAGAAAGGGCAGCCGGAGCTCTCAGGCCACGCGCAGGTGGGACTTGGTCCCATTTCTGCTCCCAGACCGCTGGGTCTGCACCCTGCTGCTGTGTCCAGCTGTGTTGGTGACAAAGACAGCAACATTTGCTTCAGACAGAGGCAAACGTGGGTTCACAGCCAGGTACGAGCTTGGCAACCCGTACCTCTGCCGGGGTGCTGACGCTTACCTGGCGCTCCCTGAGTGGGGGAGGGTCTGCCGTGGCTGACCAGGGGCCGCTGTCCTCACTGGGCAGTGGTGTCAGCTGTCCAAGAGGCCCGCAGCAGCTGCTGGCTGTTTTCTTCGCAGACAGAGCCCTGGGGAGCTTTCCAGCTGATAACTGCCCACAACAGCACCCACCTTCCAGGCCCCCAGCTTTGCCAACTCTGGGCTGATTATGGGAGGAAGAAGAGACCCAGCTTCTAGGTCTATACCTAAGGGAATAAGAAACATATGTTCCTGCACCAACTTGGTCAGCAGTATTTGTAGCAACATTATTCATTACAGCCAAGAACTGGAAACAATCCAAATATCCACCAGCTAATGAATGGATCAAAAAAAAAATAAAAAAGCGGTATATCCATGTCGTGGAATATCATTGTGCTTTAAAAAAGAAAAGAACACCGTACTGATATATACTTGAATATGTAGAAATCTTGCCCACATTATGCTGCCGGAAAGAAGCCAGACATGGAAGACCACCTCTCTGATTCTGCTCCCTTGAATTGTCCCAAACAGGCAAGTCCAAAGAGACAGAAAGTTGATGAGTGGCTGCCGCGGGCTGTGGGGAGGAGGAGCAGGAGTGATTGCTAATGGTCCCCGGGGTTTCTTTTGGAGAGATGAAGTGTTCTGTAATTAGATAGTGGTGAAAGTTGCACAACCCTGTGAGTGTGCTAAAAACCACTGAAATGTATATTTTGTAAGGGTGAGTTTTATGGCATGTGAATTACATCTCAGTTTTTCAAAGAAGGGAGAGAGGCAGGGGAAGAAGCAGAGGATGGGAAGAAGCGAGAGGGGGGACATTAGGGCAGGTGTGGGGGAGCCTGTGATCATGGCACCTGCAGTGTCGGGCCGCGGCCTGACCTCATCACGGCCAGAACCCAGCACTGCATGAGCACGGCTGTCCCGCAGGAGGGACCCTGCCTGCCCTGGCCGGTGAGCAGCCTTCTCAGACAATTCTATAGGCTCCAGGAGCTCTAAAAATAGCTGGAGTGGAAGGAGGGTGTTTAATGACAGAGTAAATAATTACATTGAGGGTGCGACTTTGGAGGGGAGCGGAGTAAATCACCAGCCTCCAGCTAACTGCCAGGCCTTTATCGCCAGATGACGTCCTCCCCTGGACTCGGGGTAATTGATCGAGGCAGGCAGTGTGGCGCTGTGGCAGAGGGCTGCGGGTCAGGCAGGGCTGAGAGATGGCCTGCCAGTGTGCCAGGGCGGCCCCACTGGCTACTCTGGCTGCCCCGAGGGGATGAGCCACGGGGATGGGGAGGCCCTGGGTCCCTGTTACTGAAAATCAGGCACTTTGCTGGCAGTGCCTGGGGCTCTGGTGGTGCTCCGGTCTAGAGAGGACGCTGCTGCTCTACTGAGCTTCTGAGTGGGCAGGGCCTCAGGAGCCATCTGGCCCACGGAGGCCCCGAGGGGGGACAGTCTGCCAAGACCACACAGGGAGCACGTGACTTAGGAGCAGATTGGGACGCCCAGCTGGGACACTGTCCCTGCCCTGGGGTGGGTCACCAAGAGAGGTGGGCACTAGACCCTCAGTGGTGTCCCACGCCATCTTCAGAGTAGCTTCTGTCAAGGGCAAGTGCCAGGCAGAGTGTAGCCCTGGGAGGGGGCAGGGTTATCCAGGCCTGGCACGATCAGGTTGCAGTTGTCTGGCACACCTTCCTGCCATCCTGGCCTTGCCAGGTGCCCCTGGTTTGCCCCTTCCCTTCACCGTCTCCCCTGGCTTTACCCCCTGGCCTCCCCCTGTCCTCTGTGATTCTCAGTTGGCAGCCCTGGAGCTGTCCTTCCTCTCCCCTGCCCTGTGCCTGCCGCTCGGGCTGGCTCTCAGCCAGCGGCCCTGGTGGATGGGCGGGCAGCCAGACTTACTGCTCTCCCAGGAGGGACATTGTCGATGTGAGGATACTGGAAGCTGGCTGGATGTGGGCCTGGAAGGACAGGCCTTCTCCAGTGGAAACTGAGTCGGGACACTGGGTGGGAATTGACGGAAGCCCACTCAGAGCCTGTGAAGCTACCTGGAGGTCCGAGCTCTGTAACAGAGAGGCTCTAACTAGCTGAACCCGAGGCTGCAGCGGCATGGGACACTGTCGCTTTCTCTCCATGATCTTGGTTGTTTTTCCTTCAGTTGGCATACAGGTGGCTTCTCCTCCCCACGGGGTGAAGTGCTGCTACAGGTGAATGTGGGTCTGATACCCTGAGCTCAGGTACAGAAATGTCTCCTTCTCAGGTCATTCCAGCACAAGTCCAGGGAACCTTCTCATTCCCTGGGCCTGGTTCCCCGGACCCTGTGAGCCGGTCACTATGACCAGGCTGCGTGGTGTCTGCATGGACAGCCAGTGGGGTGCGGAAGGGTCGGCCTCCCTGGTCAGCAGGGACTGTACCCAGAAGGACAGTCCCTTGGGGTGCTGGGCGTGCCCAAAAGTGCCCATCTCATTACAGACAGTGGCAGGAGGAGTAGGAAGTCGCCTATGGGAGATCCAGGCCCCTGCAGACTCACCAGGGCATGTTGGTGCCAGAGCACTGGGTCTTCAGAAGCAGCGGGCACTCTGGTCATTCCATACTGGGGCCTCCTCCTCTGGACGGCACTTGGTGTGACCAGGCCTGCCTCGCCCACACGCCTTGTTCTTTTGAGCTCCACCTAAGGGAACACAAAGCTCTCCAAAGAGAAGTACCAGGTGGGATCTTAAGAGGAAATGCCAGAAGATTCTGGAGTAGTGTCATTGAGAAGGGTCCTCAAAGAATGAGGAGCTGTGGGAGAGGGTCCTGGGAAGAGCGACATGGGTAGAGGTTTGAGGTGGGGATGAAATGGGCTACCTGGGGGGGCAGAAGAGAGAAAGCACCTGCCTGTTAAGGAGGCATCACACAAAAGGGAAGAGGAGGGACACTCAGAAAGCTGTGGGACGCTGTGGAGACCGGCTAAGGAATCTGGACTCTGGGCAGTGGGGAGCCATTGAAGGGTGTTGAGCAAGGGAGGGTCATTCAGAATACACGGGATGTTTTGTTTGATTCACACATATCCTGTAACTTGAGCATTTCTTTCCCGCAAATGAAGTGTAGTTCTCACAAATGAAATGGTTTCTGCTGGATTTCTGCTGCTCTTCAGAAATCATCTTCCTGCTTTCCTACTTCCCTCTCTGCTCCCCACAGGGCTCCCATCCACATACCAGGCCTCCACCTCTGTCAGTGCTGGAGTGACACAGGGAAGGAGGAAGGGAGACTGAATACTGGGGACCTCGTGTGTGCCCGGTAGTGTTCCAGCCACCAGGTCACAGCAGGGGACACAGAGGCAAGGCTGCTTTTCCTGCAAGCAACAGTCTCCTCGAAGGAGTAGGGAACCCCAGACAAATGATCGTGCTGCCTGGGGTGAAACAGAGCACCCTGGCGGAGGGAACGGGGCTGGGCAGGGCTCCCCAGGGTTGGTGAAGCCCCTGCCACGCTCAGATGTGCTGGGTGAGCATAAAGGGAACTGCCTTCTCTGCTGGGGGGGGGAGAGGCAGTTGAAGTAGCTTGGCTCGCCCTGTGCTGTGGGTATGCCACACGCTTGCCACGCCAGCAGCAGCTAGATTGGCGCCTTGGAGCCAGACGCCCTGTGGGAGCAGGGGTAGTTTCTGGGGTCAGTCTTTCATACAGGAATGCCACACCCTCCTTTTTAGGAACAGGGTGGAGATGAAAGTCAGGCTTGCCAAAGGGCCCTTCTCACAGGAGCTCAGGAAGGGCTGACGACAGTGCCGGCGGCAGGGACCTTGGGTTCTTTTATCTCTGAGATTGTCACTACCAGAAGTGGCTGCTGGGACTTTTCCAGTTTTTTCCAGACACTCTGAAGTTCTAGGGAAGATGCTGGAGGGACCCCCGCTCTCTTTCTGGGGATATTCCCCTTCCCTGGCTGCTGTCCTGGGGTCTCCACTTCCCGTTCCATGAAGGCCTTGTCTCCCTCTTCAGCCTGGAACACCCCCTTCTGGGCCGTCCTGTGTGAGTCTCTGCATCCTGTGGCTGACCCAGGGGACTCTTCTTTCACCATGACCTTCTCTGAGTCCACCCTCCACTCTCGAGTGTCAGTGATGGTGAACCAGAAGAGCCGGCCACAGAAGCAGGTTGAAAGGCACCAAGCATTGTTCTTCTAGTAGATGGCTAAGCCCTAACTGAAGCTGTGGGGACACGTGGCAGAGCTGCGCTGCCTTTATCAGCCTATTTCGGTGCTGGTGGGGTGGGGGGGCGCTGCACTCAGAGTGTGGACATATGTCCTCTATTCTTTGGTGACAGTCCTCCAAGAACAGCAGGCAGACATGTGGAGGCGGGCCCAGTCCCTGGGTGATGACGTGAGCGCGTCCAAAGGATCCTCAGTGTGCCTCGTAAGGCCTTACAACTTTCCTGGCAGTGTGTGCCTCCAGCAAATGTCCTGGCAGGGCTACGGGTGGTCAGACATGGTTTTTGTGCCTGTATCCCCAAAGAGGAACTGGAAGCTTGTGAGAGCTTAGAACAAAAAACAAGAGTCCTTGTTTCCATGCTGTGATTTTAGGAGCTTTGTTGCATTGGGCCTGGGGGGAGGGGCAAGCACAGCCTTCAAAAGTTCTTCCCAGAAGTGATGGGGGTGTAGTGGGTACTGTGTGAAGATGGGGCCCAGTGTCCTTGAACTCCTCTATCAGAAATGCTCCAGCTGCATATGGGGAACAGCCTGATCCCCTCTGCTGGGTTTTGTCTTGGGAGGGAATGAACCAAACTGGGGGTCAGATTGAGACTCTGGGTCCTGCTTGTGCAAGAACTTTCCAGCTGCATGGCTGCCTAGGGCAGATGGACACCACTTTGCAAGTCCTCTGGGTCATTCTCTTTCCAGTGTCCTTGGTCATACAGCTGCATCTGGTCCTTCATCCTCAGGAACCCTCCCCCACCCTGGCTTCCGCTGCCTCTCACCTTTCCTGAGAGTAGTTCCACTGCCAGCAGATCACCAGGGTGGGGTCACTTCACCCTGAAAAGTCCATCCCAGCCTCCCCGGCCTGTCCAGGGGAAGTCTCAGACTGTGTCCAGGTTGGAGATGACCTGCAAATATGGCATCTAGAAGCAAGCTCTAAGATGGGGATTCCAGCAAACGTGGTTTATTTGGAGGCATAAGAAGGGAATTGGACAGGTGAGATCAGAGCAGGAAGGCATCTGTAAAGCAGGCAAGCTGTTACCAAGAACTACTGCTGTTTCACCCCATGGGGAGACCCTGGGAGCCCATGTGATCTCTCCCACCCAAGGGACAAAAGAGCTGAGTTCCAAACACCGGCTCCTTATCAGTCCTTGCTTGTGGGCTGCTCTGGCACTTCTGCCCCGTTGTACATTTGGACAAAGTGGACTTTGGAGGCAGAGAAAAACTTTTAGGCAGTTCACCACAGGCACCTGTGTTTAGAAGCTGGGTGTGCTCACCGAAACAGTCAGGACCTCGGGCGTCAGTGGGAACCAGCGGTCTCTGCTCCACAGTGACAGATGGGGTGGGTGCTTCTAGGTCATGTTCCTGGGGGTTTAGGAGTTGTTTCCTGTGCCCCTCTCAGTGGTTTCATCATGAGAGATGACTTCTAGTGGTTTACGAATGTGTACGTAGTGACAACGTGGCTGTTGTCAGATGTCAGCGTCTCAGTGGGAATGAGCAGATCAGAGTCTGTGGCAAATGTAAGGTTTGAAGGGGAAGAAGAGGGGAGAACAGGACGAGTCAGGGTCTTGAATTTCCCCTGGGTGCGCTCTCAGGAACATGGGCCCACACCCTGCAGAGCCTCAGGTCTGCCAGTGCTAAAACCTGGAGAGCCAGGTACAGGGAGCCAGGAAAGTTTCTCCGAGCCTGCCTTCTGGAATGGAGGAGACCCCAGACCCTGAGCCCTGGGGATGGGCCTGATTTATAACCAGTCACTAAAAATATATACAGTGAAATGAAAGCCTCTGTCATCGAGCAGGCTCTTGCTAGTCGTTGTAAAGATAAGTAACGGCAGTTATAAGGCCACTTAAACCCTTACCTTTGGGGTATAAAGGGGTGTCTGCAGACAGTAAGTCTTTATCAAGAAATGCTCACTCATAAAAAAACACAGTGAATCCTGGGAGAGACTCGTCTCAGCCATGGGGTCTTTCTGTCTTTATGGGGCTGCAGCCCATCTGTAACAGGGCCACACATCACTGTACCCAAAACTTGGGGTGGGAGTGAGAGTCAGACCTGACTGCCTCCTTCCAGAACGGCCCCATCCCAGCTCCCTCCCTGCATCCACAGAGGGGACCCAGCCCTCTGTGGTGGCCCCAGGGCGGGGTCCAAGCCCTGTGGGCACATATGCTCCCTGGCTGGCTCTGTGGCCTCCTGGTGTCCCTCCCACATGCCAGCTCTCCATTGCCAGTGCACCTCTGACAGTTCCCCCTGTCCCTTTCAGGGCTTTTCTTTGCACATGCCTTTCAGGGCTTTTGCACATGCCTCATGGTGCCCTCAGCACCCACCCACCCCTGTAAGTAGCTGCAGTCCACCCAAGGGAGTAGAGCTGCTGTGAGTGACACTGGGCAAGGGTTGTGATGCGAATAGCCTACACCGGCTGTGGAGGTGAACAGTCTCTGGAAGGCTGTGGGCCTAAGTCACAGGTCAGTGGGGTCTGTGGTGAGGGGGAAGGCCAGGCAAACTGGAGCTATGGAGACAGAGAACAGCCTGTGTCCCCCTACTAGCTCCCAAACTCATATCCATGGGGGAGCTGAGGCAGGGGCCGGCTGTCCTTCGGGGCTTCCAAATATTTGGGTCCCTTAAAGATTACTGAGGGCCCCAAAGGACTTTTGTTTATGTGGATTCTATGTATTAATATTTATGTTGTTAGAAATATAAAGTGAGGGCCTCCCTGGTGGCTCAGCGGGTTGAGCACCGCACTGTGAAACTTCCGCGGCACAGCAGTGCGAGTTTGCCCCTCCGGCCAGGGAGGTGACCCACATGCGCAGCAGACCTCTCCTGCCTCGCCCGCTGCTCCCCTCAGCAGTGTATTTCAGTCAGTCTGCCTGTTCTGCTCCCCACTCTGTCTCTGGTGGATCCTCTTACTTCCCACGACTCTGGCCTGTACCCCAGTTCTTGTAAGCATCAGTAAATCTTTTTTTAAAAAAGAAATTTAAAGTGAACAAAATTCAGAATGTTTAATTTTTAGTTAATTTGAAAATAACAATGATAAACCCATTATTTTTATAAAAAACTTTTCCAGAATAAGGTGAGAAGAATGAGTTGGACTTTGGTAGATCCCTTTCATTTCTGACTGAGGGTGCCAGGCCCATGTTCATCAGCAGACTCTCCTTCTGTTTCTTGCTTTCGTCTGTTGCAATACATTGTTTTGGTTGAAATTTGTGAGGGAAACTTGGCCATGTGTGGTAGAGTCAGAAAAGGGAGGGCTATTTAAAAAGGCTTTTCAGCTAATTGTAGATATTCTTCTTTGATTCTACACCTACACTTGACATGTGGTGGTTCCTTAAACATTTCTTGTGACCAGGAGTCTGAAACCATATCAAAAATCTCTCCATATTGTGTTCATACAAGTCCAGGGCTCTGTCTTGCACTTTGAATGGATTTTTTTCACCTACATGTTATTTTGTACTATCACGTGCTAGTCCATTGAGAAGACTGGCTCAGAGCAGTATGGGTTTCCAAATGTACAGGTTTCCAAATGCACTATGACAGAATGATAAAAAAGTGAATCAAGTCTTGTTACTAGTATGAAAAAGCTGAGACTTAACCCCTTTCTAGATGGGGAGCCCGGCTTTACTCTATCCTTCCTCCACATGTCACCTGGGTTTCTGCCTGGCCAGCCCCAACCTGCAACCACATGGAGAAAAGAAGGGAGCTTATGGCAATGAAGCATCAATTTGGCTCTGCTGCCACAATACAAAACCACGGGGCTCCTCTTGGGGTGTCTCCAGAAGCTTCTCTCTACCCCTGGGTCCCATCTACCTCGGCTGCACTTTCTCCCTTCTCTTTCATGGCTTCATTCTTTGACAGCTGTCTGTGCTTCCTGTCTGTGACGTGTCCATCTGGGCCCATCCTGCCATGTGAGGGCCCCTGGCCCCGTGCTGTTCTGGCAGTAAGCAGCCTTCACTTCTCCTCTTCTTACGCCATCCAGCCCCTGAGTGTTCTCCTGCTCCCCCATTCTCCATGACGCGAGGTTCCAGGAGCTTGTCCTCAGCTCTTTCCTTCCTTCACAGGCCACCTCACCTCTCCTGGGACCCTCTCAGCCACCTCTTCCCCCGACTGTACCCTGATCTCATTAGCTCCAGACCCATCTCACATGTCCTGGGTTGGACCCATAAGCTTCTCTACCCACCCTGAAGACACTGGTTTCCCACCGAGACCTCCTCTGAGGGGTTAGCGTCACCAGCCCCTCGCTCATGTGTGGTAGAACCTTAAGGGGCCATCTGTGTCTCTAGATGGCCCAAGATCCATGCTGCCGCAGCACCTACCCTGGATGGGACTGCCTAAAGCCTTTGGCTCTGGTGTCCTGCATGGAACCCTGAGGATACCCTGAGTTGCCCAGCGGATCACCAAGAGCAAGGGGAAGACTGGGATTTGAAGCAGCAAGTTGCAAGAGGAGGCTGTATCCTCCACTGCCCCAGGCCTGTCCAGTTGTCCTGCTCTTCGTTTGAATGGCAGTTTGGCCCCGTGCCTATTCCCCTCCAGAGCCTGGAGCTACCTGAGCCCTGGAGTCCTCACAGAGCAGTGGTGGGAGGAATCAGAAAACCCAAGGGCCTCCCTGGTGGCACAGTGGGTTAAGCAACACACTGTGAAGCAAACCGCAGCCACTGCAGCACGAGTTCGATCCCTGCTGCCGGCCAGGGAGGGGACCCACATGGTGCGGCAGACCTCTCCTGCTGTGCCCGCTGCTCCCCTCAGCAGTGTACTTCCGTTGATCTGCCTCTTCTGCTCCCTGCTCTGTCTGTGGTGAATCCTCTCACCCCCCCCACACCTCTGGCCTGTACCCCAGTGCTTGTATGCATAAATAAATAAATCTTTAAAAAAAAAAAAAAGAAAACCCTGAGTGCTCCAGCATCCATCCACAGGGGCGGCAGTGCTCCCCCCAAGCCGGGGGTGGGGGGAAGTGACAGCAAGTCCCATGGGACTGGGGTGCCTGAGTCTGAGGCTGGGCCTGCTATTGGGTGCATTTAGTTTTGTTTTGTTTTGTTCCCTTTCCATCCAAGAAGACTCTAAGAAGAAAATAGCTCTGCCTCACTAAGAAGCTCCTGGGAAGGAGTGTATAGGAACCAGTGGCCCAAAGCAGAGAGAAGTGCGTGTGCCGACTTTTTCCATTTCCAGGCCTTGTCTGGCTCCTCAGCTGGTTAAGAATGTCCAGGCATTTAGGACAGATAAAGTCAAGAGCCTGACCGGGCCAAACATTGGCCAACTCTTTGCAGGCAGAAGGCCATGTAGGAAGCGAGGCGTCTCCTGCTGCAAGACCACTAATGTGCTGCATCCATCTCCCCGCGCCCCTGACTCTTTCCCACACCACCAACCCAAATCCCGAACGCTTCTCAGCCTCTGCCGGGATCTGGACTCCAGGCAAGTCTCTGCAGGGGACCTCTCCCACTTCCAATGTCTTCCTCTAGGCCCTCTGCCTCTCCAAATCCCAAGGCTCCTGCAAGGCCAAATTCAATTAGTCAATTCTGTTTAATTCAAAAAGCATTTGGATGTTTATGGAAGGCCTACTGGTTAGCATGTTGCCAAGGCCACCCGGCTATTAAGTGGTTTAGCCAGGACTTGAACTTGAGTCTGTCTGAGCCTCAAGTGCAGGCGCCTCTGCCTTCATTGTTCTGCCTCTCCCCTCCCACCTTTTGCTGATAACCTGCTTAAATGAAGTAGCCACAATCCCTGACTCTGAAAACTATGCCCACTTCCAGCTTACATACTAGGAAGACATATAAACGGAGAGAATTTTGTCTAAACCAAGAACCCAAGGGCACTGAATAAGGGCAGGGGGGTCTCTGTGCTGAATCAATAATACATGGCATGCATATATGTAATATACATCCTGCACAAGACTTCTGAGGTGTAGGCTTTGGGAACCCAGGCTCCTTGTTTCTCTGGGTTCCTGGAAACATTTAGTAGAGGTTGCCTTAATGGGTGAGGTTTGTGTTGTACTTTAAAAGTACTGACAGTAATCAGCATGATAGAATGCTAGTGGTAGAATACTAGACTGTTTTTGTATTCTCTCTCCATTCTTTCCTTTTCCCCTTCCTTTGCCTTTCTTCTGCCAGCAGCTTAAGCCTGATGCAGGCATGGAGATTTCTGTGATGTGAGCCTTGGTCACAAGAACAGTAAATCGAATGGGCTTTGGGACAGGCAATGTGTCTAGCTGCAGGCATTCGCCAGTCATCACGGCATCTAAGCAGGGAGCTCACCAGCCAGGAGGAGGGACTGACAAGCACAGAGTTAACATTCAGTATGGTAAGGACTTCAAGAAAGCTTAACTTCAGAAGCTTCTTGCCACTGGGGGAGAAGCAGTAGGCAGGGAAGACTTCCTGTAGGAAGCGTGCCTGAGTTAGCTCTTGAATGATGAATAGGAGTTCATGAGTAAGAGAAGTGCAAGTATA
Source organism: Galemys pyrenaicus (assembly GCA_019455555.1). Lineage (NCBI taxonomy): Eukaryota > Metazoa > Chordata > Mammalia > Eulipotyphla > Talpidae > Galemys > Galemys pyrenaicus. The sequence goes on from JAGFMF010011399.1 coordinate 1,111,025, forward strand.
GAGAACAAAACATGAGCAGCCGTAGAGGGGAGGGTCACCCCTGGGATAATGTGAATCTGGGGGCTGTTGACTGGTTTGCTGAAGGAGACTTTCTTCTGAATCATTGTACTCTAAAAGGATGGGTAGACAAAAGGCACAGAAAAGAGAGGTGCAAGTCTTTTGCTTCTGTCTGGTTTTCTTAGCTGAGTCTGAGTTTCCCCCGACTCCCTGAGAATCAGGACAGCGGAATGCGGGTGGGTTTTGGGAACAGCTTCTGTTCCACGCAGGCCCTGCTAAACTCTCAGCTGTTGCTCTCATATTTGCTGCGTTCACAGCACTCGGCTCTGGGGCCCCCGTTAGGGGGACTGTGAGCCTGCATCCCTGTTAGACACCCTGGGAGCCCGAGAGGGTTAAACCACTAAGCCAGCTGGTGAGCATTAGTCCCTCTCTCCAGGCGATAACGTCAGAGGCTGATGCAGGAGAGCGAAACTGGTGGAAGCTGGTGGTGGGAGAAGGCAGAGGTCTGCCCTGAGGCTGTCCCCGGGGCGGGCTCTGGTCTGAGACCCCGCCCCGGCCCCCTCCAGGTAGGCGGCTGAGGATGCGTGGGCCATGGGGGACCACATGGATGCAGCGTCCTTAGACATGGGGTGCTGTGTGTGTCTGTGCTTCTTCTCTTTGTGCGAGTTCGCCTTGCTCTGTGGTAGAAACTTTGGTGGAAAAGGAAAGGGCGTGAGTGCTGGAGAGGGTAGCTTCTCGTTCTCGTGGGGAAGGAGCTGAGTTTTTCTTAAACGAAGCCCTTGAGAGGGACCTGTGGCGCACCAGCAGAGTAGGCGGGAGGATTGGCTGCCCGGTGGTCTCTGGGACGCCGAGGGCATGTCCTGTCCTACCTGGGCGTGCAGCCCTGTGTGGCCACCAGAGCGACTTGCTGAGGTGCTGTAAGTGCGCGTTTTCTCAGCCTGCCTGTGACCAGGAGGCCTTCCCGGTGGGTCGCCATGTGCTGACTCATGACTCGTGCTTGGCCTCCCCTTGGTTTCTAATGCTTCGCCAAGGCCCGGGGGCCCCCGACCCCCAAGGAGACTAGAAGAGTGTCTGAGCCCAGAGCACCAAGCTCGGCAATCCCTTCCTCCCTGATCAGCAGTGGTGTGGCTTCCAGAGCTGCCAGGACATGATGGGGACCCAGTTTCCTGGGTGTCTTGTGCAGGGGAGGTTTGCCAGGAGTGCAGCGGTGCAGAGGGGGCCCACTGCTAGCTGGCTCTTGGATTTCATGGGTCGAGTTTACAAGGACAGAAAAGTATGTCACGTGTTTTCCTATTTTGACTGGATGTTGAGAGAAAAATGTCCAAATTAGGGATGGGCCTGTGGCTCAGCAGAGCAACTCAGGGAGTGAACGTCCACAGTGAAAGAAGCTAGCAGATCTGGCAGGCTTCTAGGGCGGGTGAGAGCCGAACCGCAGCTTGGGGGAGGGTGTTTGGTCTCGCCCTGACCTAGGCTGTCAAACCCCTGAACGGGCTCATAAACCAACGTCCGAAGCACACACCCCTGACCCAGGTCAGGCTCACAGGCATGTCGGGGGTCCCGCTGCCATGTGCTGGAGAGCAGATGTGAAGATGAGGAGGAGAGGGTATGATCGATCACGCATTGTCTGGCCCCCCCAGCCCCCAGCCCCTAGTCTGCTCATCTTCCTTCATTAAGTGGGTGGGAGGCTGACTTGTAGACTATTACATCTACCATTTTTTCCTGCTTTGTACCAGCCAGGCCTTTGTGAGGTTACTTGAGTCCAAGACCATCAGAGGTGGGTGCCGTCCCATATTCCAGATGGGAAGCCGGGGGGCTGCACTGTTAGTGACCCCTCCAGGACAGCAGTGGGGATGGTCACTGAGCCTCTGAGGTCTCAGCTGACCCCATTTTGCTGGGCAGGGCCTCATGCGTGGTACAGAGTGGGCATTTCAGACTCTCACTCTGCAGGACAGAGGAGGAGCTGTCTTGAGGACGTCAGCTGCCAGTCTGCCCCTCCTGTCTTCTCTTGCCTCTAGCTTGGAGAGGTGGCTGCTGCGGCCGAGGCCCTGCTGAGGTCATGTTTCACTCTGCCACTGCCCATCTGGAGCCAGCGGCTTCTTTACCCCTCTGAGCCTCAGATTTCCGTCTGTAAAGCACCCACCTTGTGAGTGCATGAGTGAAGCTATAGGCAGGCGATAAACTCACAGAACACTGTGTGGGGACAGCCTTCAAAAGTGTCCCTGGTAAGCACACTGTGCTGGGCACAACACCCTGCACACAGTAGGTGCTAGAGGTGACACCGGCACAGGGTTGCGACTCAAGGCGCGTGCACGCAGGGCTTTGTGGAAGCATGCTAACAAGCAGCTTGGGGTGGGGGGCGTCATGGGACTCCAGTCTGCTGGTTACAATTAATATTAAGAGAGGCGATGCTGGCCCCCTCTGCCTCCCCCAGTACAACTGAAGGTCATGAGGACAGCAGACGGGCACACTTCTGCAAATTACAGGTTTACCATTTTTCTGATTATTCAAGCAATCTAAAATCTTGATTCATGCAGAAAAGCACAATGACCATCATCGTGTTCTTCCCTGATTCTCCTTCCCATCATTCACATCTTGGCTTATTTCTTTCCACTTTTTTCTTTCCATGCAGTTATTTTTTTCAATGTTAGTGTCAATTAAGGAAATTTTTAAAAATTCCAAAATTCCCTGGCTTTTGGAATTTACAGCTTCAGAGGAAATAGTACTCACAACACGAAAATGGTGACTTTCCCGTCTGACATTCTTTTAAAGACCCTCCAAACTCATGTCCCACCTCTCCCCGTGGTTCTTCCCACATACCTCCCCTTCCCCAATGGGCATGTCCACAGAGTGGTTTAGGACTGGCAGGTCTCCAGGGTGTTGGGGGAGTCACCTGGACAGGTGTGCACTGCATCTGCAGTGGGAGGCAGGTGAAGGGCGGGCGGGTGTCCCAGGAGGGTCCTGCTCCTGCTCAGGTTGGCGGCCTGTGTTTCCAAGGCGAGCTTTGGCCACGCAGCGGCCGCACACCGTCTTTGGTATGCCGCCTGCTCCCTGCACTTAATGAGCTCTGCAGGGACGCTCCACTGTAGCTAAAGATCATTTACCTGAATTGCTTTTTAATTTCTGCCGTGGGAAGCTGCCCCTGGTGCGGTATAATTACATTATAATTTACAGCAATCCCAAATCTATAAATTTAGCTGTTCTGATATGGGGGAAGGGACTGGAGCTGTAAAGGTTTGGGGAGAGGACCCCCCCACCATGGTGAAATTGGCCCCCATTTCTGGGTGCTGGTTCCAGTCCGCTGGGCGAGTGTGGAAGAGACCACTTCTTGCCTGATAGATGCTAAAGTTTGCTTTAACCCCATAGAGCATTTGGTCTTGAACTGGCTTATGGGAGTGGACTCATCAGTCCACCCATAAACATCCATTCTGATCAGCCTGCTGGTGGCTGTTTTGCTGTGGGACTTGGGGAGCACACAGAGGTTGGAGATACAGGGGTGTCCATGGAACACTTGGCGTTGGGCGGCAGGGTCCAGAATGCATCCCTGGCTACTTGTCCCAGGGAAGCCCTCCCCCGCCCCTACCATGGGCTCTGGAGGAGAGAAATGGGTCTCAGGATGGGGTCCAGGGAGTGCTGGTGTGCTAAGTCAACACTCCGTCGGGAGCTAATGAGTGTGTGAGAAGAAAGCCTGTGGGATTCTCACAGGCACTGGGGGCACCTGTGGAGCAGGCTGAGAGGGGCTATCCTCTGTGTCCCTTCTGCCTGGAAGAATTTACACTTCCATGTGGTGGTCCTCAGCGCTCCATGTTGCTGGGAAATTTGCCCCATTCCTATAAAACCATACATAGGTCAAAACACCCGTATTTTCTGTACACAAAGGCAGTTAGTTAATCAATGGAATTCAGTGGTAAATTAACACACAGCAAAGAAAAAGCATACTTCTCTGATTTTTTGGATCTTGGGTGACTAATATTGGCATGCCTTTTTTAAATATAAAAGTGGGGGGCTGTGGCATGGCAAAAATAGTGGAATTCAGGTTCAGAGAGGTTATCTCACTCACCATGTGTCACACAGCATGGGAGGCGATAAGATGCACGGGTAAGGATGGTGTGAATGTGAAGTCTGCTATATGGAGAAGTGACTAAGGCAATAGAGAGACAAGAAAGGGGGAACAAAAAATGATTTGTATTTTTCCCTGACTCCAGAGGCAGGGCGGCAGGGAGGGCAGCTGGTAAACATCCATCTCAATTGCTACTAGTTCTCTCAGAAGTGGCTGTTCGGGGTGGTGGCCTCGGCAGCACCCTAGCCCCAAGAATGCAGAACCCCGTCCTCACATGACTGGTTTCTCCCACTACCCTCCCCCACCTCAGACCCTCAGACCTGCCCTCTGGCTTTTGCTTGTAAGCCCAGGAACAGGGGGGTCAGAGATGACCGTGGCACATGGTGACCTTCCAAATTTCCACGTCTAGCCAGTGCCCCACACTTTCTGACTGAAAATCCTTTTTCCTCTTGGGCCTGCATCAACGCCTCAAACTAGCTCTGGGGAGGTCTTTACAGCCCACCCTGGGGACCCTGGTGTGCGGTCAGCTGAACCGCAGCTGATGCCCAGCCACCGCAGGGAGAATTCCTCGTCCGTGATACCTCCTGAGGGTGTCCCCACAGCATTTCTCATAGTGGAGTGAGTCCATGTGCCTGTAGAGAGTGTGATTTGGGGGTGGGAGAGAATTCAAGCCACTGCTTAGAATCTGAAAGAACGATTCCTTTTTGAAGGACTCTGTTCTCACTCAGGTTTGAGACACAGCCCAGCAGATAAAGCTCAAGACCTGGCCCTGACCGCTTCTGCAACCTCTCTCTGCCCTCACGTTGAAACAATTCTCACCTGAGAATTCCCTTTCCCATTTGTTGCCCACCCCCTCCAGGAAGCCTTCCTTGATTGCAGTCCTCCTCCACATGATGTTTGCCTCCACCCTCAAAAGTCCTGTTTGTCTCTTTTCTCATGACTTGCTCCGCATCTCCTACCTATTTAGACTGGGCAGAGCCTGGACTGTGTTGTGTGTGCCGGGCATACCCCCAGACAGCCAAGAGATGTTTGATTAACCTGGTGGTGGATCAAAGGATGCTTCCTTCCCATGTCTGCTGGATCACAGATGTCCCTGCATGAGCCTCAGGGCCTCCAAGTGTTGCACGCCAGCTGTGACCCAGCGGTGTCCCAGCAAGGGACAGGATGAGGGGTGATATTGCACAGGCCCTGGCTGCTGGACACGACAGGAAGTGGCTGGTGATGACTGCCTTTGTTATGACAGAGCAGAGTCTTGGGCCAGAGCCAGGCTCTGTCCAGAGACAGCTGCAATGCTTCACGGCCAACCCGGCGGGGCGGGCCGAAGGGAGCTGGGGCTGGTGTGCACCTGCACGCATCCAGCTTAGCCAGTCAGCTTGTGTGTGAGACCGGGACAGAGGGAGGTGCAGTGTGTGTGTGGTTGGAGTTGTGCCCTTGCCGCAGCTCCTGCCTGAGTGTGCCACAGGTGGGCGTGAACATCTGCTGGTCTTCAGAACACGTTCACGCCTGCCTCCTGTGTCCTGAGCTCTGGAGCCAGTTCGTATGTCAGCCCTTGGTATTCCCACATCTGGAGTTTTCATGCGTGGCCCCTCCCTTCCTGGCTAGGCGGTGGGTATCACTTCCCAGGGCACCTCCTGAAACTGGACTCCCCGGAAGCAAGTCCACTTGCATAGGGGCGCCTTCCTTGAAGTGTGCAAGGGCAATTTGGGCTGCTGGAGACTTTTATCTCATGCAGACTTTAACTTCTAGTCCTTGCAAAAAGTGAGAATCCCCTGCATTCCCATTTTATATATGCGGGACCTGAGACCCAGAGAAAGTAGGTGCTCCAGGGGACACAGTTGGGAAATTTGTGTCCAAGCCTTTCAGGTTTCAAAGCCTTTCTACTCCTGTCACCGGAATGATTTCAGAACGGGCCAGTTACGTCTAATTACTGTCCCAGTGACAACCTTTGGAGCCCATTTCAGATCTGCTGGCTTTCCCCAACTCCCCACTCCCAGTTTCCTCCCTTGAGTCTCTGGGGCCTTCCTTTAGGCTGTTTCTCGTCACACCTCAGCCACATGAGCCAGCAGCTCTTACCATTTCACTTCCGTATCACGAGACCTTGAGGATCTGCCTTGTCCCTGGCTCTTAGACCAGTGCCTGGCACTATATGTTTTCTATAAATGTTCATTTAGTGAATGAGTGGTTCCTTAAAGGCTTTATGCAGAGCCAGCTCAGGAGTGCAGACCTGCAGACCTAGCTCAGGCTAGGGTCCAGGTGGCCCAAGTGCAAGTTCTTGCTCAGTAGTGCCCCCAGCCCACCTGGGCCAGGCAGGTCCTCAGCTTGTGAGCCAGTGATGAAGTCAGTGCATATCCACGCCCATGAGGTGATCCCCATCAAGAAGGAAGGAACAGAAAGGGAGGAAGGGAGGTAAAATATAATGTGTGGGCGAAGACGTGGAGAAATTGGAACCTTTGTGTGCTCAGCAGGTGGGGACATAAACTGGTAGAGACGTTATGGAAAATAGCTTGGAGGTTCTGTAAACAATTAAATAAAAGTCCTGTGATCCTGTAATCCCACTTCTGGGTACATACCCAAAAGAATTGAAAGCAGGCACACAGATAGATATTTATACACCCGTGCTCATAGGAGCACTAGTCACAATAATCAGAAAAGTAGACGCAACCCAAGTGTCATCAACAGATGAATGGACAAATGTTGGGCATACACACGAGAGAAATATTATTCAGCCTTAAAAAAGAAGGAAGGGGGCCTTCCTGGTGGCCTAGGGGTTAAGTCTCTGCACTGCCACTTTGACAGCCCGAGTTCAACCCCTGGCCAGGGAGGTGACTCACATGGCGCAGCAGACCTCTCCTGTCTCGTCTGCTGCTCCCCTCAAAAACTGTATTTCAGTCAGTCTGCCTGTTCTGATCCACACTCTGTCTCTGGTGAATCCTCTCACCCCCTGCACCTCTGGCCTGTACCCCAGGTGCATATCCTGTATGCAAAAATAAATAAAAATAAAAGGAAGGAAATCCTGTGCCACGCTATACAGCACAAGCGGATCTCAAGGACATTATGCTAAGTGAAATAAGCCAGTCATAAGAGGACAAATACCGTGTGATTCCACTTATGTGAAGTCCCTGGAGTGGTCAGATTAAAGTGGAAGGGCAGCTGCCAGGGACTGGGGGTCAGGGTGGAGAGAAAGTGATTTTTTCATGAGGACAGAACTTTGGTCTCTGGGAAGGTGAAGAGGTGAAGAGGTGGAGATGGATGGATGGAGATGGTTGCACAACTATGTGAATGACTTAATGCCCGACCTGTAACTTACAATGGTGAATTTCATGTCACATCAATGTTACCACCATTTAGAAAATTAAATAATTAAAAAAAGAGAGGCAGAAAGCAGATCCCAAAACCCATGGACATGGACATTTAAAGCTGCGACTAACCTTGGGATCTTCTAGGTCTGACCACCCCCTTGCTTTGCAGATGAGGGGAGCCCACCAGGGGATACCACCCCAAGCCTTTCTGAGATGTTCATTTGACCTAAGTCTGCTGTTCCTGCAGGAAGTGACCTGCAGCCCATCGCTGCTCTGAACTCTTTGCCCTGAGACGTCCGTGACATTGGAATTTTCAACCACAGACAGACCCTGAGGGCTGATCCCCATGAAAATATGTTGGTTTGAGAAATTTAAATCTGATTTTTTTCCTTTTCTGTGAAAAGAATGAAAATCCAGCATAAGCTTATTACAGGCCAGCAGAGGTTATTTTGGGAAGTAGCAATTAAAGGTTTTATACTTTTCCTCTCCCTTTTGCCCTTGCAGCCTGCACAGGTCCGTGAAGCTATTAAACCTTCACCCAGCCCACAGCCCAGAGGAATCTGCCCTGCCCCGTTTCTCCTCCAGTTCCCCCTGGCTTGGGAAAGGAAAGAAAGTTAAATTCATATTAATTACCGCCAAATCCGCTCAGTAAGCACTTGCTGAATATGCTCAGGGATGAGGGCTGAAACTCTCCTCCAAACAAAACAGTAAAATGAAAGGAATAATTTATTTGGTCAGATGCTATAATTTGCCACGTCATTCTACTTCTCTTGTTACTAAAATGGATTCTCTGCTGAGGCCGTGACTTCCCACCAGATCCCAAGGAATCCTTGTCTGCAGTCACTGTTCCTTACAAACCCCTGTAAGGTCACCTCCCCGCTCAGGCCGGGCCAGGGTGGGGTTCTCAGAGCGGCAGGCAGTACATGCCCCTGTCGGCCCACACCCCCCCAAATGCTCACACACACACGCCTACGCCCAGTCACACACACACACACGCACATGCACACACTTAGTCACACACACGTAGGATCGTAATGCACAAAGAATGCTTCTAAACAGGTTAAGTAGTTCAGGAAACTACAGTTGACCCTTGACCCATGAGGGGTTAGGGATGCTGACCTTCCATGAAGTCAAGAATCCACATATCACTTTTAAATCCCCCCAAATTTAGCTACTTTCTGTTGACTGGAAACCTTACTGCTACCAGACTAACACGTACTTTGTGGATTGATGTATTATATGCTGTCTTCTGAATAAAGTAGGCTAGAGAAAAGAAAATGCTATTAAGAAAATCTTTTTTTTTAAAGATTTATTTATTTATGCATACAAGCACTGGGGTACAGGCCAGAGGCGTGGGGGGCAGGGCAGTGAGAGGATTCACCACAGAGAGCCGAGAGCAGAACAGGCAGATCAATAGAAGTACACTGCTGAGGGGAGCAGTGGGCCAGGCAGGAGAGGTCTGCTTGCGCCATGTGGGTCCCCTCCCTGGCTGGCGGCAGGGATTGAACTCATGCTGCAGTGGCTGCGGTTTGCTTCATAGTGCGTTGCTTAACCCACTGCGCCACCAGGGAGGCCCTATTAAGAAAATCTTAAGGGAGAGAAAACATACTAGTTTGATACTGAAAGTTTTATGGTGTTTGTCTATAAGAAAATCTGCATTTAAGTGCACATGCGTAGTTCGAACCTGTGCTGTTCAGGGAAGCTGCATTTCTCTCTGCGTGACTTACAGAGTGGGTGCATCATGGGAGTCTCCAGATGCAGCTCTGACCACAGTGTATGTCTTTATGAGGCCAGTGAACTCAAAGGCAGGCCAGTGATTAAGACCTCAGCTCCCAGAGATGGACAGCTCTCGTTGAACCCAAGCCCAGCCACTCCCCACCAGTGTGGAGACCGACAGGTAGAATGAGCTCCCGGACTCAGTTTCCTATCTCTGAATGGGGAAAATGAAGTGCTGACCTCATGGATAGGATGTTTATGAGGAATAAATCAGATGTGCTCAGTTACTGTTTCTGGCCCCTCCAGCATGGAAATCCTGTATGCTCACTAGGTCCTTTTCTTTGGTGGACTCCTTCCAGGAACTTTGGGGTGCCCAGAGCAGGTACAGGGTCAAGTTCCCACAAGCCTCCCTGCTTTGAGACAGCACTGTGCAGGACAATCAGATGGAAGAGGGCTTGGGTTTGTGTCTAGGGAAGGTGAGACGTGGCTCATCTCCCTCTGCCCTTCCCTTGGAGGGTCCTGCCCTATCCCCCCCACATTTGCTCCCAAATGCCCTCAGCTCTAGGGCGCTCAGTGATGCGGGGAGGGCTGGGTTGTGTCGGGCAGTAGGCTTGTTGCAGCCGTGCACACGTGAGTTTGAGTTGCTGTGCCTATTTATATATGCACACATGCACAAATGCACGCAGCACACATATGCCAGGGCATCTCCACCATGGTACCAGCAGCATTGTCACTGCGGTACCAGGGAGTCTGTTTCAGTGAGGTGAGGCCAACTGAGCTCAGGGCTCTGAGACCTTGGGCTTGGCTTCTGGGGCTTCTGCAGGACACGAAGTGCCAAGTGCTGAAGAGAGCTCCCTGAGGGGAGCAAGCAGCAGGGGTGCCTTTTGTCTCCAGCACCTTCCTGGCCAAGCCAGCCTGTGAGACTACATCTCCCTGCCCTTCTCTGTCCCCACCATGCTCTGTCTGGCTCTCTGGGTGGCTCGCCACACTTCCTGCCCCCTTTCTGCTGTCCTTCGCTGAGTGTCTCTGTCACTATTTCCTTGTCTGTGTCCCCTGTCACTCCATTTCTCACTCAATTCCGGTCGCTGTGTCTCTCTTTGCTCCTGTTTCATCATCCCTCACTGTCTCTGTTTCTCTGTCTCCCTCTATCTCATTCTCTTTGCCTCTCTTTTCTTCTGTCTTGTGTTTTTGTTCTTCTTTTCCTTTCTACGACGCTCTGGTCCTCTCTTTGCACCTTTCCTCATTGCGTCTGCCACACTGCCCTGAGGGCCCCGCACACCCGGGTCTGTCCAGGGTGGTGGTGGCCGCATCTCCATGCCAGGCCCGCCCTCTGCCGAGCCTTCTGGAGAAAGACTTGAAACACCGCCAGGGCCTCAGTCCGACCCATCACTGTTGGAACTGAGTGGCCGGCTCGTGCTCCTCCAAGGAATCCCAAGGGTGCAGCGCCCTCCTGCAGTGTGGGGCAGGTGCCCAGGGTGGCTGTCAAGCCAGAGGGGGTGCCAGCCTTAGGCCAGGGAAGCCCTGGATTTTCTGAAAGGTTGAGGGCATGACAAGCCAAATGCGCTCCATCCAGGGAAGTAAAAGCTTGGCTCACAGTGATTTTACTCCTTTTTCTCCGTTGGGGTGCTGAACAAAGTAACAGTTTCCATTTTGAGAGTATCGCCAATGTGCCTGAACTCGTGAGCAGAGCTTTTCAGTTTATTGTCGCTGATTCCCACACCCCTGATGGTAAGTGTCGTTGTCCCACTTTATAGTGGCAGTGAGTGTGTCAGGAAGGGAGGTGGTGCGTTGGGGTGGCTGGGGCACAGGCTGGAACCCCAGGCTGGAACCCCACTCCGAACTAAAGAACCTTTCCCTCTCCAAGCCTCAGAGTCTTCATTTGGACCTGAGTTCCGCGTGGGGTTAGATGAGACCCTACTTATAAAGCGTCTGTGGGTAGTAAGGAGGGATCAACGCCGCTGTATTCTGAATCTTAGTGCCCCGAGTCTCTGCTAGTGAAGAGGCCAGTGGATCTGACCACACCAGGTTGCTTCTAGAAAGCATAAAACCTCAGCGAGTTCTTGATTCAGCCAACAGTTAAAAAAAGAAAATCAGGAACGTAATCTGATGTTTGCTTGGTGATGAGGGATTCGGGGAGACCAGGGCACCAGTCTTTGCCCAGTCCAAGGGGGGACAGTGATTGGCCCCACAAGGACCTCAGGACTCCAAGGGGTCTCCTCCACTGTCTCACCCAGTCCGTGTGCCAGCGTTGGCTAGCCCTGTGAACTGAGAACCTAAACCTTGGTTGTCTGCGCCTCTAGGCTTCAGGGGAACACTGTCAGCTGTGTTCAAGTGGTAAACTTGCCTGTTTGGGGCTGCCTTCTGTGTTTGTTCTTGATGGGGAATGACATGTCCTCCTTCCAGTTCAGCCTGGATCCAAGCAGTTTGCAAGCCCCTAGGCCAACATCCCTGCCCCCAGGGTGCTGCTGGCTGTGACTCCATTAGAGTGTTTGGGCATTTGGGACATTGGAGGACTTAATGTTTGAAAGGGAGCCAGGCCGGAGGGCAGCTCTGCCTGGCCTTGCTGAGTTATTTGGGCAGGTCACTTTGTTCTCTGAGTCCTGGGCTATTGAACCTTCTGAGGTCACGTGGTAGTGTTAGGTAGTCGTAGGTCTAGACAGAGAAATCTTCCACGTGCCACTAGCAGTCAAGACAGAGATTGCTTCTCCTTCTCTCCCAGGTGCCTTCCTCAGCTGGTGGGACACTGTTCTCTAGCTCCCTATCCTCCTGAAGGTTGTAACCTTCAAGGAAGGCAACAGTGAAAATGATTCTCTTCCCTAAGAGATGGCAAAAGTGATGGCGTGTGCACAGGCTTGTAGTGTACAGTGTGCAGTATCGTAAGATGCGGGTCTGCTCTCTGTGCCCGCTGCTCCCCTCAGCAGTGCCACAGAGAGCTTTAGGCTAAGAACCTGGCTTTGCATCCCATGTAGCTGTCTTTGGACCCATTTTCTGTCTGCAGGACTCAAAGAATCAGACTGCCTTTGCAGAACTGTCTTAGGGGTTGACCAGAAGCCTTGTCCCCCAACCTGGGATGAGCAGATCGTCTCAGTGCTGTGTCCCCCAAAGTGTCGGTTCTCTGTGGAAATGGGTGCTCAGATATCACAGCAGCCACTTCCCACCATGGGCATCGCCTCTCTCCACGCTGCTGGTCACTGTTGAGGACCTGAGGACTGTCAAGTCTCCTGGGCTAGGGGGACCCTTCAGCAACCCAGCTGCCTTGCTGGCATGGAGGAAATATGCAGGCCATTTAGGGACACTTGGCATGTGAATGTAAGATTCTCTTTCAGTGGAATCCACAAACCAAGGTTTAAAATTCAGTTGGAAACCAATGCCCAGGACTTTCAAAGCCATCTCAGTTCAGACCTTACAATGCATGAGAAGCACATCCGGCTTTGTAGCTGGCTGCAGTCAGCTGAAATCAACAACCTGTTGGTCAGTTTCTCAGTCTTGTTTCAGAGCGGCCAGTGAATGCCACTGCACAGCTCTGGGCACTCACACCACCACAGCATCTCACCCCAGATACTCTGCATCGTGTGGTGCAGGGGTTGGAGTCTCAGCGATATCAAGCCATCCTCAGCCACTGCGGCACGAGTTCAATCCCTGGCCAAGGAGCTGACCCACATGGCACAGCAGGCCTCTCCTGTCTCGCCCGCTGCTCCACTCAGCAGTGTACTTCAGTAGATCTGCCTGTTCTGCACCCCGTACTCTCTGGTTCTTGACCTGACTGAGTAGGGCACATGAACACTGACTGTTAAATGTAAGAGAGAAACGGAAGAGGTGGCTTGAAGCATGGGTTGCGTTGGGTGGTCCACACAGGAAAGACACACTCTCCTGCCAGTCCTCTGCTGTCTCTAGGAATCTACTAGCCTTGGAAGTGGATCTCCCCAGATGCCAGAGCATCAAGAACACAACCGGTAAGAAAACAGTTAGCACAAGTAATCAGGAGCCTGGCTGTTTCCCTGGCCTCTTTTGCACTCTGTTCTTGGGGACTCTGCCTCTTACCGTGTGGTCGTTGCTACTAGTCATGCAAGTCATTACCCATTTTCTATAAGGGACTGTGTAGAAGATACTTTCCTGGTGCTGACCTGGTCTCCATGGGAAGGTCATGTGTAAGGAAGGACCTCTTGTGCAGTCCTCACATGGACATTTCAGTGCCCCTATGTCCCAGATTTTCTTAGTTAAACCCGCATGATTTTCAGTTACTTTCCATTGTTGACATGTGGTACCTGCAGTTATGACCAGGTCGACTTTTGGAAGCAAACTGTGATATTTGATAAACATGCCACACCTCTGAGAATCGACTTTCTCTGAAGAAGCAAAGGCGGTCATCAAATGATGGAGGCCAAGGTGGTCTCTAGCCAGAGAGACCTATGGCAGAGGAGGAGAGCATTGTCTGAGTCAGAATCAGAAGGCCAGGTCCACGGGAGCGACGATGTTGTGATTTTTATTTTATTATGATAACCAAAAATATATTTCTCATGTATATTTCATTTTCACTCATGGTTCCTAGCATCCAGCTTTCCAAACCCTTGGAATTTCCTAAGTATTGTAAGTGGTGAAAGTGTTGTTTGTTATATGGATGAGGTGGCTTTTGGAAGTATCTAAGGATGGTGCCTGGTTGCCTGGAGAATATGAAAGTAGAAGATTGGAACTTCCAGCCCTATCCCCCAGGCCTCTGGAGAAAGGAGAGGGGCTACAGATTGAGCTCAGTTGCAATGGCTGAGAGTTAATCAACTATGCCTAAATAATGAAGCTCTATAAAAATCCAAAAGGAGGGACTTTGGAGAACTCATTGATGAGCAGTAGAGATTTAAGGAAGAAACTGTGCCTGAAGGAGGACATGGGATCTCTGTCCCCATATTCCACCTGATGCAGCCCTTTCATCTGGCTGTTTCTGTTATATCCTTTGTAATAAACCAGTTATCTAGTGAGTAAAGGAGCTTTCTCATTCAATGAGCTGCTCCTAGCAAATTAATTGACCCTGAGGAATAGGTCCTAGGAACCTCTGGTTTATAGCCAGTTGGTCAGAAGCACAGATAACTGCCTGGGCTCCTATGGGCAGTTGAAATATCAACTCTGTAGTGGGTCTGCTCAAGTAACAGCCTGGGATTGTGACTGGCATCTGAAGATGAGGGCAGTTTTGGGAGACTGAGTCCTTATTCTATGGAATCTAGTTGTATTTCTGGGTCCATACTGCAGAGTTGATCTGAAGTTTTATAAGCCCTGTTGATATCTGAGATTTTCTGGTTGATGTGGAGAAACCTCTACACACTCTGGAACTGGGTCCAGAAACCCTATTGAGTATTTGTAGCATGTCTTAGCTTAGGGAATGACTTAGAACCTCAGTTTCCCTATTTGCAATGATACCTACTGTGCAGGGTTGACCCTCAGCATCGGAGTAGATCAGGCGTATGCCTGGTGTGCAGTGGATCCAGTTGTGCTACCACAGCAGGTGTTGGCATGTGCTCATTGAATGTGCCTCCTTTTCTGGCCAGGCCTGCAGCTTCACTGGCCTCTGACAGTCATGCTCTGTGCAACTCTGAACAAGCGTACATTTGATCCACTCCATGTCTCTGAGATAGGGGAAATGTTGCTAACCTATGGCTAAAGAAGGTGAGGCAGGAATGGAGAGCTAACGTAGACTCTTTACCACTGTGTAGGCGCTGAGCCCCGCAACCTGGGACTTGATCTAGTGGGAGATGATGCGATATAGCCTTGGAGAACCACTGCCTGCTGTAGCATTTCCAAAACTGGAGTCAGGCTGCCTAGTCTGACACCTTGGGGTGTCGGTCCAGGCCCTGGCTACTCAAGTGCCAGATTGCCTGTTTTGACCATGCACTCTGGGAGGCTCTGAAACTACCTCATCCTGGCTTTTCTGGTCTTTAGAAAAGATATACATATATGTACACACATATTTATATATAAATGTTTTAAACACCTGCCCCCAAATTAACCAATACCATACCTCTATGCAACTTAATTTTTTTTTTTTGACCTTGTTTTCCGTATCAGGGTGAGGGCTGGTCTATCCCGGGTGCAGACAGTAGGGAATGCACATTGCAGAGAATTTGAAAACAAACATCAAACTGTCTGAAAGTCGGTCCTCTTTTTATTATTACCATGTGCTGGCTATTGCAAACAATGACAGTGGCAGAGCACTACCCTCTGGGGTGGACCAAAGACTGATCCCACAGCCCCGCCCCTTGCACCACTGCTTTAACATGGCCTTGGCTCCATTATCCACCCCTACCCACCCCTCCTCCACCAAAAGAAACTTTGATCTAGAGAATTTCATGTTTCACAAACATCCTCAGGCATGTTTTCATATTTTTACTTTATTTGTACATATCCATACCCAGTATGTTTTAAAAATTATATGTATGTATATATATTTTTCTTGTACATATCACAGTTTTTGAGGTGTATTTATGTTTCTACCTAAAACTCTAATTTGTTCTTTGAAACTCTGTGTACTCTACATGAATGAGTAGTCCACAACCCACTTATCTCCTTTCCTCTTGAGGTTATTTGATTTTTCTTTTATTGTATACATTGTTGCTGTGGGAGGCACTCTCTCCTCCTCTACATGTACCAGGAGTTCTGATGGGTAGGGGGTTGTAAAATCAATTTGTGGGTAAAAAATAGCATTTGAAAATAAGAAATAGAGGATTTCTCAGTAGTAAATTCTGTATGCATGTGTGTGAGCACGTGCATGTGAGTGCCCGTGTGCAAATGTGTGTCTGTATGTGTGTGTACTCATACACACGTGAACTACACTGCAGTGTAAACTGTCTCTCTGTATCACATAGAATAGTTTGGAAACCCAGGCCCCAGTGTCTCTACATGGGTAGAATTGCGGACTTAGAGGACATACACATTTTCAACACTTCACTTGCTCTTCCGAGTGGCCGGACACCTCCATATAATGATTTAGATAATTATACTTGCATTTTTTTTTGTCAACCTACTAAGTGTAATGATCTTATTTTAATTTGCACCCTTTACATTTGTGTCCTGGATATCTTGGTTTCTTCTCTCCTAGTTAGTTTATTGATCTTTGCTTGGTTTTCTACTGGGTGTTTCTTTTTTCTTATTTGTGTTGAGATGCTAATCATTTATTATTTAAATGTGTTGTAAATAATTTCTCCCAGTTCCAAAAATAATAGCTGGCCATTATTTTTGTTTATGATATGGTTTATTGGGGCAAAAGTTGTACATTTTAACATAATCAAGTTTATCATCCTTTTCCTTTATGGTGCAAATTTTTACCTTATTTAAAAGATATTTTCTCATGTTGAGGGCATAGAAATAGTCTATATTTTCTTCTAAAATATAAAAGTATGCATTTACATACAGGTTTTCAATCTAGATGGAAATGTTTTGCCTTTGACATGACTGAGGGATAAAATTACATTTGTCTTATGGAGATAGGCAATTACCCCAGTAGCAGTTCTCGAATGTCCTGATTTTTAAACGATTTTCCCTTAATGCTAAAGCTGTCACATCCACTTTCCTTCTATACATGTGGCTCTGTTTCTGTCCTCTTTTCTCTGTTCCATTGGCCTTGCATTTCTCACATACCATCACACACAGCCTTGGTTCTGATAGCTTTATATCCAAGGTAGTACCTCACAGGACAGTCCCCTCATTTGTTCCTCTTTCACTCTGTCTTGGGTCTTCAGCCTTTGTTCTATCAGGCTGAAGAACATTTTTAATTTTTAAAAAAGATTTATTTTATTTTTTTTATGCATACAAGAATTGCTGTGTAGGCCAGAGGTGTGGGGGATGAAAGGATTCATCAGAGACAGAGTGGGGAGCAGAACAGGAAGATCTACTGAAATACACTGCTCAGGGGAGCAGTGGGTGAGAGAGGAGAGGTCTGCTGTGCCATACGGTCAGCTCCCTGGCCAGGGATCAAACTCACGCTGCAGTGGCTGGGGATAGCTTCATAGTGCTGAGACTTAAACCCCTTGTGCCACCAGGGACGCCCCTAGGATCATTTTTCTTAGATTCCATGAAAATTCCTTTTTAGATTTTAAATGGAATGAATCATCCGTGGATGAGTTTGGGGGAAGATTGCCATCTTGTTAATACTGAGTTCCTTACCTATAATCATGGTCTTTCAGTTAATGCTTCCTTTATATCTTTTAACTGCTTTTGGTCATTTTTATCAATCAGGTTTATGCATGTTTTGTTATAAGTACCGTACGGTTTTGTTGCATTCTGGTTGTGTCCCTGTGCTGGTGTACATTGAGCACTGCTAGATTCTCCTCAGAGCTGCAGACTCCCCCCCCAGTGGTCTCATATTCCTCTTCCCACCTCTGATGGGCTCCAGGTCTCCATCTGCTCTGTACAGGGTCGCACAGGATCTCTGGGCTACAGAGCCACTCACCCTACTTTCCATTCCTTCTTTGATCCTCAGGTGCCCTCTTGGTTGTCTGCCCCACGACGGGGATGTGTGTCTTTCTTTTCTTGCGGGTTTCAATATGTATCTAAATATTTGTTGCTTTCATTGATCTGGAGAGCTTTTAGCTTACCTGTCGAGTCACTATGCTGTTGTATATCATATGAAAATTAAAAGTAGAAAATGAGGTTGATGGGGAAATAAACAGTTATTTGGAAAAAGAGCTCTAATTATTTTCCACTCAAGGCAGAAGACCCATGAAGTGATGGTTGGTTTTCAGAGGAGGAAATCTGAGGTGTCTGCCTTATTCCCAAATCCACTGGCTAAGTTAGAGACTAACTAAGCCCTCTTGGATGGGGACCAAGGCCCCAGGGTTTGGGGTTGTGATGGGGAGGACCCACTTCATCTCATTTCTACCTTATGCTGTGCCTTCTTTGCTGCTGCCTGCTGGGTCATCTTTGTAGGTCACTTGGCCATTCTGTGAGCACATCCCCCTACTTATGAACATACCTGAAGATGACACTGAGTCCAGGCTTCAGGTGTAAGTAGGGACAAGTCACTTCTTAACAAATACCCCTTGAATCTCCTTTTTGTCTTCCTTCGTTCAAATTGTATTTATGATTTGTGCATCTGCTGCTTGCCCAGGTGCTGTTTCTTCATGAACTTTGTTTCACTAGGCACTGAGAAGTCAAGGAACTAGCTTTCCTCCTGGTCTGTCCAGAATATGGGGGGTAGAAGGTCTATCCCCTGCATGCCTGTGCAGCATGGAATGAAGCAGGCATATTAACAAAGGGTCCACTGGGGAGGGGTCATGAGAAATCCAGACAGGAGGAGTGTGGTTATGTGTGAGTGTGTGTGAACGTGTGAGTGTGTGTGACTGGTGATGCTCCCTGCTGGTGGCCTGGGAAAGAGAAATGTCATCCATCCCCCCTTTTGTCAGGTACCCCTTTTTCAGGTACAATTGGAGGTATTTTTTTTTAAATTTTTATTTACTTTAATATTTTGATAGTGTTAAATTTCATGATTCAAAATTCAATCGCTGCAAAAGGGCTGGTTAAAAATCTCCCTCCTACCCCTATGTCCCAGCCAGCCCAACTGGTTCTGCTCCCTGGAGACCACAGTGTCACCAGTTTCTCACATACCCTATGTGAGATATTCTAGATGTGTACACGTAAATAATACATATATTTGTGAATATTTATATATGTGTGCATATCTATAAATTTACACACGTACATTCATATATATGCTTTTTAATGCAATTGTCAGCATCTTGCTATTTTGGCTTGACAATGTATCTTGAAAATTGGTCCATATCAGGCCTGAAGCGCTTCTTCATTTGTTTTTATAGCTGTTTGGTATTCCATTATATGGACGGACCGTAATTTATTTAACGAGTCCCCCTCTGATGGATATTTAGATTTCCAATCTTCTGCTATTTCAAACAATGCAGTAAGAAATCGTCTCGTGCCAGTTACTGCACACATTTGAGAGTGTATTTTTGTAGGGTACAGAGACCAGCTTGCAGGGAGCTTCCCATATTCTGAGGTACTAACCAGTGTTCCAGATCAAGGCTGCCTGCGGGGGAGTAGGGTAGCCTGAAAGTCCTAGGAGCTGAACTTACAGTTACAGGATTTTCCTCAGACCTTCATTCACAAGCAGGCAGCGTGTAGTTCCTAATGAGTGAATGAAAATACGTGTACTTCAGAGACGCCAGTTAGTCAAAGGTACGGTAAGTAGGTTTGTCAGCTTTGCGTGAGACTTATGGTCGAGGTAGAAACTTGGTTGAGGAATTATTTGCAGTCCTGTAAAAGTCAGCTTATGAAATATATAGACAGGAGAGGATATGTCTAGGATGGCACTAAAATAACGTGAGCATCAAATTTAGTAGAAATGCCATTTTGGACCTAACACAGGATTTTCTCAATCTAAGCTGCTGTAGGTATTGGAGCCTGCCTTTAGAGAAAGCTGTGCTTTCATTCTTATCCCTCAAGGATGAGCAACACCGGAGGGTTGCATTTATTGAACCTGTGTTATAGGATAGTCGAGTTCTTCCAACTGTTTGCTGGGATTCAGCCCTCCTGCCAATACTGCTGTCATTCCCACCTTATTTATCTATTTTTAAAAGATTTGTTTATTTATGCATACAAGAGCTGGGGTACAGGCCAGAGGTGGGGGTGAGAGGATTCACCAGAGACCGAGCAGGGAGCAAAATAGGCAGATCAACTGAAATACACAGCTGAGGGAAGGAGCGGGCAGGGCAGGAGAGGTCTGCTGTGCCATGTGGGTCCCCTCCCTGGCCGGGGATCGAACTTGTGCTGCTGTATAGCGGATGCTTCATGGTGCGGCACTCAGCCTGCTGCGCCACCAGGGAGGCCCTGTCAGCCCCACTTTAAAGACACCCGTGGCTCCGAGTGTTCAAGTTCCCACAGCCAGGACTCCCGCAGGTCTCCGGCCCCTGAGCCTGCGCTGTGGGGAGCTGACATCTCCGTGACTACTGGCACCTGGGGAACCTCAGCGCTAGGCCCAACCTGAGATGCCAGGTGGCAGGTTTTGACTCTCGTTCCTTCAAGTCATGCCCAGTGCTTATGTTGCTGTCAATAAACACACTGCAGCAGGGTCTCTGAGGTGCTATCTAAGGATGTTAGATCCCCTTTTTCTTCCAGTAATACATTTTGTTTTGTTTTGTTTTCTTTTTCTTTTTTTTAAAGATTTATTCATTTATCATTCAAGAGCTGGAGTACAGGCCAGAGGTACGGGGATGGTGAGAGGATTTACCAGAGACAGAGTGGGGAGCCGAACAGGCAGATCAACTGAAATACACTGCTGAGGGGAGCCGTGGGCAGGACAAGGAGTGGTCTGCTGCGCCTTGCGGGGCCCTTCCCTGGCCAGGGATCGAACTCGTGCTGCTGTGCCGCGGATGCTTCACAGTGCAGCACTTAACCCGCTGTGCCACCAGGAGGCCCCAGTAATATATTTTGATATGGAAAATTGATGGCCCACCCCAGTGAGGGCACACAGTGACGTGGCAGAAGGACTGAGATTCTGTGGGTTCTTTGCTCCTGGTTTTAGGGCACCAGCAGGGCTGGGAGCAGGGAGAGCAGCATGACCTTGCTGGAATCTGCAGTGTGATCTGGGGCTGGATCTGCCTCTCTTCTGTCACATGGGGCTGGGGTCCTGTCTGATGCCACGGAAGAGCTGGAGTAAGGGGAGCTTGACATTTCCCCAGTTCTAAATCAGTGGTCAGGGGTCCTCCCTGGTGGCACAAAGGGTTAAGCAATGCACCTGCGAAGCAAACCACAGCCACTGCAGCTCGAGTTCGATCCCTGCCGCCCTCTGCCGCTGGTCAGGGAGGGAACCCACATGGCACAGCAGACCTCTCCTGCTTCGCCCGCTGCTCCCCTCAGCAGTGTGTTTCAGTCCATCTGCCTGTTCTGCTCCCCACTCTGTCTCTCACTGCCCGCACCTCTGGCCTGTACCCCAGTGCTTGTATGCATAATAAATAAATCTTTAAAAAAAAAATCAGTGGTCAACACACTTGTTCTGTCAAGGACCAGATAGTAAATATTTGAGTCCTTTCAGGGTCAAACACACCATCTCACAACTAGTAAGTTCTCGCTTAGACTGGTCGTTGATAGGTTCCGGGATATTGTGACTTTAAGGAGAACCACGTATAATGAAAGCATGTCCTCGAATAATGTCGTTTTGTTCCACATCAGCCAGGATTGTTTTTTTCTTATTACTGTTCTAATGAACTGATTTTGAAGAAAAGGACGTTACTCAAGGACCTGCAATGCTGACCTCACCTTCACAGCCTGAAAACAGCCTTGACTTACTTGCATCTTCCAATAAAACAACAGGGTGGGGGTGGGTTTGGCCCAAGTCTGCAGTTCGCTAACCTGTTCTGAACTACAAAAAAGTAGTGAATCCAGCCCTATTTGGGTATCAGTCCCAGTCCCTTTGTCTTTGTGGTGGGTGCAGGGGGGCTTGGAGTACCTCTATCCTCCACCATCTACCCCCAGATGCTCCAGTGCTAATACAGTAGCAGATCCTGGCTGGAGAGGCAGTAGATCTACTTCTAAGCTGTTGGGTAGTCTGGCACAGCCTTAGCTGCGCTGAGCCTCACTCTCCCCACCTGTAAAACAGGAGATTGTGATTTTTTGCAAAGCTTCTTCCAGCTGCAGAATGTTCTGGTTTTAGAAAGAAAAGTCATACTCTCTTCCTTGAGAGTAGGGGTTTTGCTTTGTGTCTTTGGTCAGCGAGACAAAATGGATAAGGTCATTCTATACTATCCTCCGGGGCACTTCATCTTCGCAGACCCCTGACTCTTCAGAAGGCCGTTGGATAAGGACACTCCCTGGTGCCTCCTTGGCTCATGAAGAGTGGTGAGAGGCTGCCTTCACCTGTGAGTTTCTGGGTGATCCCAGGTGAGGAACATGTTAACCCCTTGTCTGTATTTTCCTCCTGGAATTGCCACCTTTGGAGCTGGGAAAGAGGAGTTGGAGCAAGTGAGAAAAACTAGGGAGTTTTGGAAATACAAACAGCACAAGGCTTTATTATCGCGATTACCTGTCTGTTGGCTGGTCCAAAGGAAGATCTGCCGTATTAGGAGGGAACAGGCTCACGTTCACTCAGGAAGCTGGATTAATCAGGCCCATTCGTGCATTCCCTGCTTAGCACAGGCCCAGGGACGCCCATGCCGGCCCAGCCTCTGCCGAAGCTCACATGTGGCTGCTGCCAGTTGGCCAGGGTCGCTGCCTCCAGTCTGGTTCTCAGACACCCCACCCAGCCTTGGGTGGCCTGGGGACTGGATGCACGCTCCCTGGGAGAGCTGGAAAGGAAATTGCACAGCATTTGGAAGCTCTGCTTGCTTCTTGTGCTGACTTGGTCCATTCCACCACTAATGAACTCGAGGCATTGATTGGACCCCGGGAGGTTTGGTTCCCTGATTTGAATCACGGATGGGTGATGCTTGGATACCTGGGTGTCCATGGTAAATCACCCACTTAGTAATTCCTCTTAACTCTTCTTTATTAGGTTCCAGGCACTGTGCCAAGATTTATAAAATAGTATGATGGATATTGCTATTTAACAAGGTTTTCCCCGTGGCCAAGCATTAGGAGAAACACGATACAGGTTAGCTCACTGAATCCTTGCAACAACTTTCTCCATTTCACAGATGGGCAAACTGAGGCTTAGCAATGTCAGCAAAGGTCATCCAGCAAGTTAGAGACAGAGTTATGATCGGACCTGACCGATTCTAGAGAGCATATCACTGGGGGACTCTACCGCTCCCCAGGTCAGCTGGGGGATAGTGCTGGCATGGCCCCAAGCATGAAGTAGGCCTGCCTGTGTTGTCATCAGGGATCTCCAGTTTATATTCTTCGCAGTCAGTGAGTCACGTGAGTGGACCTACCTTCCACCTCCTGGACGTCATCTGGTTTACTCCTACAGATGTCCAGATGCATCAGTTAGGCTGTGCTCCCGGGCACTGGGCCCTCTGTGCTCTATTTCTGGCTGTTCGGCAGCCTCAGAAGAGGTTTCATAAAAACCTTTGCAGGTGGCAGCCGTGACTGGCCAGGGCTGGGAGGAGTCCCGGCATCTGTGTCGGCGAGAGACCTCTCCAGGGGCCTGCCACAGCTGCAGGGCCCCGGCCTCCGCGGGGCCTGGTGCAAGCTCCTGCATGTAGCTGGTGGCGCTGTGCTTGTTCTGCAAGGTCCTGACGGGCCAGCATCTCCGCAGGCCCTCTCCTACCTCACGGCTCTGTTCCTCAGTCGGGCCCCCCATTGTGTGAGGCCAAGAGGCAGAAACTGCCACAGTGTTGGTCTCGTGGCAACGCTGTGCCAGGGGCTCGCGGTCCTGGGCTTGTCCTTGGCCTTCAAGGCCAGTGAGCTTGGGCGAGTTACCTCACCTCTCAGAGATGTGCTTTCCTAACCTAGAAGCTCCACCTCTGGAGCTGCTTCTGGAGCTGCTGTGGCGTGGAGGGGTGAGCCGGCCACTTGAGGGCAGGGTGGTCCTGGGGCCAGACAAGAGCAAAGGTGACTTTTCTCAGCTCCGGTGGACACTGAGAGATACGCCTGTGATGATGTTAGGACCCACTAAAGTTTTCTTTTTTTTTTAAGATTTATTTATTTATACACACAAGAGCTGGGGTACAGGCCAGAGTCCAGGGATGTGAGAGGATTCACCAGAGACAGAGCCGGGAGCAGAACAGGCAGAGTGAACGAAACACATTGAGGGGAGCAGTGGGTGAAGCAGGAGAGGTCTGCTACGCCATGTGGGTCCCCTCCCTGGCCAGCGGCAGGGATCGAACTTGTGCTGCAGTGGCTGCGGTTTGCTTCATAGTGCGTTGCTTAACCCACTGCGCCACCAGGGAGGCCCCTCTTTTTTGCTTTTTAATGAGAAGAAAAGAAATGATTATAGTCCAGCCTGGTAGCCTGGATTATATTAATTTTTAAACCAAGACATTTATAAAACAATATTTTAAGTATGTTTTCTGGAAGAAGGGGCCCGCCAAGGTGAAAGTACTCAGAGCCACGTGAGTTCTATTTGGCTCTGGGGAAGCCCACCTCCAGAACCAACCCTGCCCCCCAGATCTCTTTGGGGATCAGGAGGAAGAAGAGATGGCAAGGAGAGGAGGGGCCACAGTTACTATGCTGCACGCTGTCCCCCCACCCCCCTAGATTCCCTGATGGGGAGGAAGAAATGCCCTGTGTCTGGGCCTGCCAAGCCCTAGACCTTTGATTGGGAGGGTGATGACAAGGCGGCTGCCTGTCAGGGCTGAAAACTGCTGCTCGCCCTCATGGAGTGAGCTGGGAGATTTTGGTCCTGGGATGCTCCTCCTTGGCTGTGTTGGGGGCAGGGGCGGGGGGGTTCCCGTTTGGAGCCAGGGAGTTGATTTAATCCATCTGAGGCCAGGACCCAGTGTGGAGGCTCAGGATGCAGCTGGGGTCGGCCACCTCCCCTCCCCCGCAACATGTGGTTCCAAAGCCCAGGAAGGGGAGACCCACGGGGGCGCAGCAGATGTTGCCTACCCACGCTTTCTTGTTTATCTTTTATTAATAGCAGGCGCTTAGGCGGGGGGCAGTGCTCCGAGCGCCCCTTGTGAGGGGCCTTGGTGGCAGCCTCCCTCAGAAGCCAGGGGAGAGGAAGGAGACATGAATAATTCAGGCTGTTTCTTGATGGAGCTTGTTGGGCAGCGTGGTGAGCACCTGAGCCACGCTTTGACGCTTCTGGCCTCTGAACTTGGGAGGAAAGCTGAGGATGGGACTCACGCCGCCGCCTGGTAGAACAGCCCTGAGAAGGGGCCCCTGGCTCTCGTCTGTGAACAGCTGAGACATGGGGCCCTCCATTAGAATGTCTGGAGTTAGGCAGCCCCACCTCTGGCCTCATCAGACAGGAGACTGGTCAGCGGCAGGTCAGAGAGCAAGTTAGCAGCAGGGTGGTTCTGCACTCTGGGTTTGTCCCTCTCCCTGCAGCCTTTCATTTAATTTTGGGTGGGAGAGAACTTAGGTCTGTTTTTCATTGTTCATCCTATTCTTGGCAACTTTTGCAGAAGGACCTGGCAGGAAGGGGATGTAAGGGAGGGAAGAATTGAAGGAGAAAGAAGTCTCCTTGGCTCCTTTGCCTTTTCTGCTAAAAATGGTGGCAATTCTACTAAAAATAGCTCATCCTCTGTCAGGCCACCCACGCTGATGATCAGGGGACTAGAGAAATGAGATGGAGATTGTCTCTTGTGCCGAGATGGCTGGAAATTCATAGATGGACACGTTCATTGGGAGAGAGGGAAGGTGAGGGACCCTGGAGGCTGTCTCGCGAGAGTTTTGTAGCACCCCTGCCTTCTAGTGAAGGACTGTAATCTCCATTCGGTGTGTCACTGTAAGTTCTTTAAGAGTAAACGGGTGAGAGATGAGTTATTACACAAAACGTTCTATATACATACCATAGAATATTATTTAGCCTTAAAAAAGGAAGTTCTGCACATGTTACAATATGGATGACCTTGAAGACTTCATGCAAAGTGAACTAAGTTAGATACAAAAAGATAAATAATGTATGATTCAACCTACTGAGTTACCTAAAATAGTCATTCATAGAGATAGAGAGTTGGTGGTTTCCAGAGCCTGGGGGGAGAGAATGGAGTTAGTGTTAAATGAGTGTGGATTTCAGTTTTAGGAAGATGGCTGTTGTATAAGACTGTGGATGTTTTTAACATTAGTGAACTAACTTGTACACCTAAAATTTAACCTAGTAAATTTTATACAATGTATTTAATGCAGCAGTTAAAAATTAAATGGGGGTTGGCCTCTTTCTCTTGACTCTTAGGGCGAATATCTGGGATCAGCTGTTATGCACAAGTGGTGATTGGATTCTTTCACAGAGAAACTAAACTCTTGGTTAGCAGGACAGACCATGTGGGTTTCAAACTCTAGAGCCAAACCTCATGCCTTCAGGCTTTTAGAGACCCCCTAGTGGAATAGGTAGAGCTTCCGCTGGGCCAGCCCCACCCAACTCTGCAGAACTTCTGGACAGATTTCTAATCTCCCATATTTAAATATGAGTCGACATCCAACATCTAACTGACACCTGAAAAAAGCCTACTTTCTGGAAAGTACAGTCCCAGAAGAAGCAGAATCCAAGAAGAGATAAACATGGAAAGGGAAAAATAACCTCTCGCTGATATTTTTAGAAAGAGACAGAAAGCACTGCATCTGTAAAAGAAGAACATAATGCTATGAAAGAAGAATGTTTGAGAGAATAACAACATAAAGCTTTACATTAAAAAACATAATGATGGAAATAAAAGGAAGGGAAGGCTACTACTGGAAATATCATTGAAAGAAGACTAGAAGTTACCAGCCAAGAGAAATATGAGCAGAAAATGGAGAAAACTATAATATTAAGGGAGATGAACAAGTATATAATGTGGTTCCAGAAAGTGAAACAGAAAGCAGATGAGAGAATACTGCAAAAGAATTAATTCAAGAAAATCATCCATATCGAAAGGACAAAAACCCTCCCGTTAATATAATCCAGGGCATGCAGCATTTTACAAGGACAAAACATCCCATTTAGACATGTGTTTGTGAGATCCCTGATAACCAAAAGTAAAGGAAATTTCTAGGACTTTCTAGAAAATAGGAAAACAAACATGAAACACCCAGGTTGTCCAGCAAGTCATGAACGTTAAACTGTACACCCTCCTGGTCAGCAGTGGTCTGGCAGGTGTGAGGGAACTTACCCAGGTGTGAGCCAAACTGTGCTCAGGAGCAAGGGGTGATTTTATTCATGTAGGAAGGACTCAAAACTTTTACATTTCACATGTCTTCGGGTTATTTACGGATCCTCTGATGCAAAGTCAAGGAGTAATAAAGCCAGGGAAAACTGGGGCCTCAGCAGGGAGACACCCCCCCTCCAAAAGAGGGGCTAACAGTAAGACCCAAGTTGGACAGACTTCTCCAGAGTCAGTGCACAGGACACCGGGGTGGGGCCCAGGGGAACCGGGAGAAGCCGCCACAGACTTCCTACCCTCCTGGGTCCTGTGGAAGAACTGAGGGTCCCATCCTCTGTGCTAGGAAGAAGAGGGGACTTGCACACAATCCCACATATGGCAGGGGAGGCTCCAGTGGGTTGAGTTATCTTCCATATAAATAACTGATAAATCAGAAGCACTGAGCTCATAACATTTAGTAATCAAAACATGGTGTTTTAAGGTCTTCCTTATATAGAGTGGCGAGCGATCAGAGGGGTTTAAAGTAGAATTTTTTTTTAAGAAGTTAAAAGTGCTTGTCTCCAAGGCACAGAGACTGTTGCTTTTCTTTATATGCCCTTCTGTGCTATTTGATTATTTTTAATCATATGCGAATTGCTTGTTGTTGTTTTTTTTTAACGCAAAAAAAAATCATGAAATTATTTGAAAATTAAAATGAAATGGATGAATGGGCCACAGTCTTTAATGAACACTTGTTGGGGATGCTCGGGATGCACAGGGGCCTGGAAGCCTTCTAGCCCTACTGGTGCCTGTGGAAGCACGGGCGCGCCTACCCGTCACGAGTCCGTGAAGGCCAGACTGGCTCAGGCCGGAGCAACCTCCGGTGGAATTTTCAATTCTGTTATTTTGCTCTGTTTGGGTTTACTCTTTTGGGAAACAAATATAAAAAACACAGCCAGCCAGCCAGTGGGATGGTGCTGTCTCTTGCACTTGGAGAGTCCAGGCGGGCGGGCACTTCCATTTGCAGTGTATGCACCTGGCTTCTCTGAAACACGGCCCAGTCCAGGAAGCCATGTGGGCTGGGGGCTCTTTTGAGCCAGGAGTACCCACAGATGGGTTGGGCCTGGTATTTGGGCCTGTTTCATACTGAGCTGAGTGTGAGTTGAGGCTAGTGAAAGGCCTGCTGTGGAGGGGTACGTGCAGTCCTCAAAAGGGGGGCGGCCAGGAGAGCCTACTTGACTTTGGCTGCAGGCTATGCCACCGCTATATAGTTTCTGCTTCCCCAAGGCTTCTATGACTGTGGGGAGAGGGGCAGGTGGGGCGGAGGGGAGGGACCCCGAGTAAACACACACAAGAGCTGGTCTGTGCAGTGAGGACACTCCTGAGCCCCTCTGGTGGGGCCAGCACTGACCTGGCCCTGGCGGGGGCCACTTCAACCCAAGCTGCCAGTACAAAATAACCAGGAGGGGCAGGGACGCTGGGAACTTAATTTCGCCGGGTCCTTCCTGCAGAGGCCTCTCTGGGGAGGTGACAGTGGAGAGCTGAGAACCACGATGGAAAGACGAGTGTTTGCAGAGACTCTAACTAGGGACAGGCAAGTTGAGTGGTATGGGAAAGTGGGGGTGTCCAGTGGGAGGGGCAGGCTGATCATGGTGGGGCCATCACCATACCTTGGAGGAATGCAGTGGTTCCTTAAAGAGTGAGCTAAATAATGGAAGGTCAGATTGAACTTCATAGAGTGAGAGGCCCCAGGCCTTGGGGAACTGTTGGAAGCTCCTGGATTAGATCCCACTCTGCCTGGACCCTAAACCCTAAACAGAATTCAGCTGTGTGACGGGTGCTTGATGGGAAATCCCCAGATTGGATTCCTGCAGGCAGTCTCCACAGTGGAGAAGGGCAGACTGGAGCATGTGGACCTGACCCGACTCCGCCCAAGCTGGTGGAGGCAGTGAAGTAAGAGCCGTTCTGTGCAGTGGGGGGCCTCCTGAGCCCCTCTGGTGCAGCCTCTCGGAAGACAGCACCCATCTGGTCCTGGCGAGGGCCACTTCAGGCCAGAGGAGCTGCCGAATCTCCCCCACCCCACTCAGATGATATGCCATGTGGGCACCAGTGAAGTCAACACAGGCCTGAGGGATGCGTGTTTCTGAGGAATGGCCTCAGGAGCCGGTGCCAGCAGTCTAGCGGTAGGGCCACCCGTAAATGTGGGCAGAGGAGGCAGCTTTTCTGTGGTTGGCTTGAGGAAGGCTTCTCTGCCCATAGCCACCCTCCTGCTCCCCCTCCCCTAGCCTGCTTGGGGCTGAAGCCTGGAATTTCACCAGAACCCTTCACTTGACTTTGAATGCAAATGTCACAGTGAGGAGGTGACCCCTGAGCCCTCACTGATGCTGGGCACCCCTCCGCTGGGGAGGACATCAGGACCGCTGACATTCAACAGAACGGCCAGCCAGTGCTCCCGCTGCCCCTGCGTGCTGGGACTGTGCCTGCTCTTTGTGCAGAGATGGGCCAGACTCTGTGCTCCGGGGGCATAGAACACTCTGGAAGGGATAGTGCTCTGAGTGCTGTGGGAGAGAAGTAACCCGGGGTAGGACCACCGCAAACTGCTGAGAGTGGAAGGTGTGCAGGCTGAGCACTTTGGCCTGGTCCCCTCGTCCTCACTGTGTGTTCTGGGCAGCTGGCTAGTCCCCTGCCCTCTCTGTGCTCCTGGTGATCACTCCAGAGTGGGTGGTCGGCACCTTCTTTGCAAGGTGGGTAAGGACCCTCCCTGACCTGGTTTGAGAGGTCAGTACTTGGTGGTATTTCAAGATTGAAAGGATGGCCAGGTCACTTTCAGGGGAACAAAGAAGGCACAGGGATGGAGAGATAGGGCAGTTTGTTCCAGTAGAGACGGTTAGAGTTCAGAAAATGACCCATGATCTGGCCATCAAGGACTGAGGCCTGGGGAGCGAGGGATGAAGGAAGGAAGGCACGAGAATGAGGAGGCATCTGGACTGAGAGGTGACGTTCACAGAGAAGAAGCTTTGTGACTTGGCTCCATTGGGCCTGGGGAGAAAATTCTCCTGGTGCCAGGCTCGGGTTCCAGGCAGGGGAGACCTAGCAGGGCCTGGCCCTGGTCAGCAGGAACACAGGACTCATCTCCAAAGCCAGCCTGGGGCTACAGTGGAGCTTTCTAGCTGTTTGGGCTTCTGATATTTTCTAAGTATATTGAGTCACTTGACCCTTGTCTATCAAGGGAAAGCAAAAAGAGGAAAAACCAATAAGATGGCATTATTGTGGGGTTTTTTTCCCCCTACATTTTCCAATAAAAGATTGCTTTTCCAACTGGTTGAAATCAGGAGGGAGAGGCGCGTGTTTTCTGTACCAGCCTCAGGGGTTGGTCCCCATTCTGAGCCCATCGCTATGATTCTTCTCTCCTGGCACCTGGGAAAGATGCTGGGTGACATGGTCCCAGGTGTGTCTGGCACAGGTTGGGGACTGGTGGCTGTCGTTGCATGATGGCGGTGTGGCAGGTGGGGATGCGTGGCCCTGTCCTGGTCCCTGACTTTTTCTGAGACCATTTCTGTCTATTCCTGCATTCAACCAGCATTATTGAGTACCTATTGTATACCAGGGACTATAGTAGGACAGACCCCTGACCTGAGATTGCTCACAATCTGATTTAAACGCACACACACACATTGTGTACTCTGTAGACAGACTAGAAGAGCAAAGGGAAAGGAAGGGCAGCCAAGAAGTGCAGAACTTGGATCAAGTAAGGTTTCCTGCAGAAGGTGAAGCCTGAGTTGAGAATGCAAAGGAGATTGCCAAAGTATGACAGTATTCTAGAATAAGAAGGGGGCAGGCCTCCCTGGTGGCGCAGTGGGTTAAGCAAAGCACTATGAAGCAAACCCCAGCCACTGCAGCACGAGTTCGATCCTTGCTGCAGGCCAGGGAGGGAACCCCATGGCGTGGCAGACCTCTCCTGCCTCGCCTGCTGCTGCCCTTGGCAGTGTGTTTCAGTCAGTCTGCCTGTTCTGCTCCCCACTCTGTCTCTGGTGAATCCTCTCACTGCCCTGGACTCTGGCCTGTACCCCAGCTCTTGTATGCATAAATAAATAAATCTTAAAAAAAAAAAAGAAGGGGGCAGGTGTGAAGGCTCAGGTGCAGGAGCACCCTGACAAGTCTGCAGGAGTCCTCCTTGTCCTGCCTGCCCCCTCGAGTCTCACCTCTGGGCAGCCCTGCCTCTCAGATTTTTCTGAACCTTCTCAATGAGCTGGAGGATGTGTCGTATTTGCCACATAGTCTTTCGGTGTATGGGACTCATAAGGTGCTGTTCTTAGTGAGTGCCATTGTCTGAGTGTGTGACAAGCAGGGTCCCTGGGTGGCCTTGGGGATCCTGAAGGACTGCAGAGGCATCAGACGTCACTACATGTTACCCCATTGGCTTGTTCTCTATTGAGTATGTTCTGAGATTCGCCATTTTTAGTGTTGGGACACATCCATGAACGAGAAGAAACCAGAAAGAAGGCATAGCCAGCAGCTCTGACTTGTTGAGTGTCTGCTGTTTGTTTAGTATGGGGATTCTTATTTAATGTGCATTAGAATCACCCGGAAACCTTGTTAAAACAGACATTTCCTGGCTCCACCCTGAATTTCAGATTCAGTGGACTGGCTGGGGCTTGAAAGTTTGCATTTCTAAGAAGGGCCAGATGAAGCTGATGCTATTGTGGGCCTGGAACGGCACTTGAAGCCCGCTGGCTTAGACCAGTGCTAGGCACTCAGGCACTGGGGGCTTCAGAGGGTAGGCCCCATCGTAGGCTGGGGGGAGCGGTACTCACCACCCATCACAGAGCAGGGTCTCCTTCAGGCCATCAGAGAGTGACACTGGCTTCCTCCTATAAGGGGAGTTTTATTTATGTCAGAATTAAAAAAAAAAAGACAAGTCAGGAGAGAAAGAGATGGAGCTCACGGAGCAGACAAACTCATGTCAATCAACACTTCGCAGCCCATCAGGGCTGATCCTATGGGGAGAAGATGGTGCAGACACAGCTTTTGCAAGTAAATGAGTCCCTGGGAGCCCCTGCAGGGGTCTCTGCTCCAGGCTGACACCACGACCCAGCTCTCAGCCTGCTCCGCTGGGGTTGTTCTTATCTTTGGAATTATCTTCAAAGGCTGCGAGCAGACCACTCAAGAAAACTGGGGATAGCCACAAACTTCACTTTTCACCCAAATCGTCTGTGCAGCCTGATGATCTGTCAGCACATGTCCTGGTGAGGGGCTGTGTCTCCAGTGCTGGA
Organism: Galemys pyrenaicus; assembly: GCA_019455555.1. Lineage (NCBI taxonomy): Eukaryota > Metazoa > Chordata > Mammalia > Eulipotyphla > Talpidae > Galemys > Galemys pyrenaicus. The sequence goes on from JAGFMF010011399.1 coordinate 1,143,021, forward strand.
TGGGTGAAGGGGGGCGTGAAATGCACCCTCAAAGCACCGCTCTTTTCCAACCACTAACAGTATTCTCGAGGCTTTGAGATCAGTCCTCCAAGCGTGTTCCCAAAGGCAGCACCCAGAGAAGAAGGGAAGAGTCTCAGGCAGCTTGAGATGATAAAAATATGAGCACACAACACACTTCTTAGGGCTTGAGGCACTGCTCTTTCTTCTATGCATTGGTCTATTTAACCCTCCCTACAACCCAGAAAATGGTCTCATGGTCCTCACTGGGCAGCTGAAGAAATGGAGGCCAGAGAGGCTTCGTGACTGGCCCAGGGTCCCATTCCCATGAGCGTGGAGCCAGGTTTTGCCCTGGCCGTCTGGCCCAGTCTCCATTCTGCCCCTGTGCCAGAGAGGGCTGCCCTCCTGCAGGCTGCGGATGGTCTGTGAAGTTCAGGAAGCAAAGTCAGTTACATTATTTAAAACAATAGCAGCCACCATTTGCGTAAGACCTGCTCTGGCCTGCCTCATCTCTGCTCCTTTGGTAATAGCCAGGGCATGGTGCTTGTCTCCATTTTAAAAAGAGGGGAAGGCTTGGGGGAGGTGGCTAGCTTGAGCTGTGCTGGATGATGTGAGCTCATGCTGGTTGCTGGCTCCAGAGAGCTCTGTGCCATCCAGTGCAACTTCCCTTCTGCCACTTCAGGCCCAATTGCTCCACGAGAGCCTCCTCCCCATTTTGTTCTCTTTGCTTCCTCTGGGGCCCTCTCATGCTGCCATCTGGGAGAGGACAGAGGCTGCCCCAAGCACCTTAAGTTGCCTTGGCTGTGGCCTCCTGGAATCAGAGCCCTGACTGCTGCTCAGTTCATCACCCACTGTCGCTTCTATCTAGCTCCTTCCATCCGGGCTCCAATTTGGGGTTTGCACCAAGCATGTGTGCAGGTTTTAGAAGACTCTTCCTGGGCCAGGACCAAGACTGAGGCAGACACTTTAGGGAGTAGTAAGGTGGGCTGGGGAAAGGTTTGGACAGTCAGGGATCTCATTCTACACTGGCCTTGCCCCATCCCCCCGGATCTATTTTGCTGTGTGCATCCCCCTTATGTTGTGTGCATGGCCTGGGCCTGGCTTGGGACTGGCTGCTTGTGAAGGAACTGCCTCAGCTGCCCAGGACGCCCCCACAGCACCAAGAAGCCTGAGGACCCTCTGAGTTCCAGGGTACCTCAGTCCTCAGTGCTGCACTGTCATACCCACCTGCCCCCCCACTCTCCTAGTACTCTACAGGCCGTGTTTTCCTGTGCTGCTTCTGTTGGCTGTCTCAGTGCATTCCTCAGGGGCGTCTGAAGAAGCCTCAGGTGGCTGGAATGGGGATGAAAATCCAGACGGATAGGCCCCGGCTGGGTAACTTGGACTGTTGGTGTGCCTGGCTCATTTTCAGACCCAGGGGGAATAGGCTCTCTTTGAGTTGAACTGGGCCCAGGGGCCCTTTGATTTATATCTAGGTGGGAGCTGCCTGGGCAGGCAGAGGTAATAAAGGTGTGGGATGGGGGCTTGCAGAAGCTGGGGTGGGGGTAGCTGCGAGGAAGAGCTCATTCCTCCATGCCTTTTAACTGTGCTAGTCTGCAGACCAGGGAAGGAATGGTAATGCACTCCAAGATACACAGGGTGTGAATTTTTGTCTTTGAATTCACTGTCCATCCTCTGTGGGTACCTGTGGAAAGTCAAAAAGATCTGGGCTGAAATGGCTTATGGAGATGAGGAAAGAGAAGTGTGAGCTGAGGATGATAGAAACAGAGAGAAGAAATGCCCTGGTTATAGTCTTTCCACTCCTACCCAGCCAGCCATCCACCCACAAACTCACCTACTCACCTATGTACCCACACACCCACCTATCCAACACATTTTTAAAATTCATTATCTGTTATATTCCATTAATTGCCATCCAGTTTCCACCGTCTCGATGTAACCCCCACTGAAAAGTCACCTCATCCACCATTTTCTGTTTTTTTCTCCTCCACACTCCCTTATATTTCCATTCCCCCTTTCCCTTCCTCCTCCCTCTTAACTTCAGAATCCTCAGGATGTTTATTGATGTTTACTGGTCTTTGAAAGTAATTCATGTTACCAAATTACATGTTATGGAAATGGGTGGATTTGTTTTTATCATTCTAACATGTTGCTGCACATAATGACCTCAAATTCCCTCCGTTTTGTTGAAAATGACTGCACTTCATCCTTTCTCTTGACTGTATACTACTCCACGGTGTGTATGTACTTCATCCAATCATCTGTCGGTGGACACTTAGGCTGCTTCCATGTCCTAGCTGTTGTAAAGAGTGCTCCTGTGAACACTGTGGAACTGTGGATTTTGTTGATGGCTTCATCATCTGTGGATTTATGCCAAGAGTGGAGTTGCCAGATCACGTGGTATTTTCATTTTCAGTTTTTTCAGGTCAGTCCAAACTGTGTTCCATAGCGGTTGCACTGTTCATTCCCACCAACAGTGTAATAGGGTTCCTTTTTCTTTGCATCTTGTCTATCATTTATTGTTGGGGGCCCCTTCACCGTTTTCTGGTCTCTTTGCACTCACAGTATGATCACTACCCTTAGCTCTTACAAACCATTTCGTTATGGTTCTACTTGCTTCTCTCAGTGAACCAGAGACGGTCACCCTCTTCTTAGAGATTTACATTAGAAGCAGGGCTGCTTGCTTCTCTCTTGCAGTGCTTCTTGCAGGAGTTTCTCAGAGCATCTTGTGTGGGTTGATGGCAGGGTTACCGTAGGCACCTCATTCCGTGAGGTTCCTGGTGTGTCTGGAGTGGTTGAGGTGGGTCCTCACATTTGGTGAGCACCTGTAGGACTTGGGTGTGGGTAGCGGGCACAGAGCATGGCACCGTGGAATGAATCCACGCTTTAAAGCCAGACAGGGGTGGGACTGATTCTTGGGACAGATGACCTTGGACAAGTCACTTAACCTCCTGGAGAATCAGTATCTTTATTTTTCAAGGAGTAAGATAGAAACAAATCTGTACAATCGAACGTGCACTTAAGCTCTCCACATGGTGCCTGGCACATGGGTACTGCCTGATGCCTTCCCCTTCTCCGCGTCCATAGACTTGAAGACTGATCAAGAACTCCTTTAACACCCTACCTCCTCCTTGTTGATGCAGACTGAACAGAGCTGGATAAAGCTTTCTGAGGGCCAAGGACTCCTGAGAAAGGGCCCAGCAGTCAATAGCAGACAACAGCCTGAATATGTCTCCCGAGCCCTCTCCTAGCTTTTGCATCTTCCCCTTTGGGTCCTCTAGTCCCAGGGTGTGACCAGGGAAGCGACAAGCTGCTGAGTCGCTGACACAGGAGAGTGAGGATTCAGCCTGACCTTGGCTGTGGGCCCTCTGGCTCAGGCCCTCCATGCAGCCTGGTGGCGGGAGGATTGGTCTCCATACCTGGAGAGAGGTGGAGATGCGCTGGGCCTGGGGAGGCACTAGGAGGTGAAGGGCATGTTGGTCAGCTCTTGGGGGGGCATGCAAGGCTGGGGCCACAGGCAGTTAATCAACGGAATTCCCTCTGCCCCCTCCCCGACTCCATTTATTACCTATTAAATAATTATCTCATTTGGAAAGTGTTTCTTAATGTAGGGCAGACTCCACCCCGAGGCAGGAGTTTTGCAATGATTGTCTCCTGCGTGTTCCAGGCTTGGGCAGGACCAGAGCGTTCTTGCCCTGGAGCCAGACCTTGCCAAGGCGCAGCAGCGCGAGGCGTCACCTCCCCACGCCCCAAGATGTCCTGGCTAATAGCTTCATTACAAGGATGTTCTTCAACAGTCTTCTCAAGGAGGTTGCCCGGGGCTGGGCCTCCCAAGTTACCTGCTATTTTCTGGACCCCTGGGTTCCTCCAAATATTGGCAGTGTGACACAAGGGAGGGCTTTTGTCCTTTTTGCACATGAGGTTGGTCAGGTCCCAAGGACACATGGCTAACCCTGAGGTCATACGTCAAACCAGTCACAAAACCAGAAGCCCAGACCTCCTGCCCCAGAGTCCAGGGGCGCTCTGCCTCCCCTTTCCTGTCTTGGAATGTCGTTGGAAGCTAAATGTGACCCCTTCCGTTCCCATCGGAAGGGGCTGTTTCCTGAAACAAGAGCAGGGGAGCTGCTGGACGAATGAATGAGTGATGAATGAAGGCAGTTAAGCCTCACTACAATCCCATAGATTATCCCCCCTTTTTTGTTATGAAAAAGTTGTACATACTTTCTAGAGCGTGTGCAAACAGTGCTGCAGCAGGAACTGAAACGCAAGCCTCACCCACCCTGTGTGCTCTCAGAGGGCGCTGCGGTGGCGGGGCAGGGTGGGCGCACCTTCGCCCTTCCCATGCCCTGCCATGGGGTGGAGGGAGTGGACTGTGGGGAGGGGCCGGGACCCGAGTGGCTCAAGCCCCCAGCCCAGGCCCTGGGGCAGTCTGCGCTCAAGCTGTCTGTTACTGTCATTAAGTTCGCGGGCTCCCCTGTACCCAGCGCATTGTCAGGATTCTGAACTGTTTGTACACGTTCTAGGAGTGAACTCAGCAGCCACCACTATGGCCTGGTGTGGTCAGGGGGCACTTTGTTGAGGTAATCAGCTTCCGGATGAATGGCCAACCCATGTGGAGCAACCCAAGTTGGGCACTTCAGGCGTCTGCTACCCCGTGGGTCAGACATGTGTGAGGGCCTGGAAGGGATCCTGGAGGAGAGGCAAGGGCAGGCGGAGCGCCCCATGGAGGCTGTGGCCGGCTCCATTGCTGATGGGGCGTCGCTGAGGACTCCGGGGCAGTGGAAGGTCAGTAGAGAGATGCCAGACACATAGGGGCGAGGAAGGAGTCAGGCCCCATCACTAAGTTCCCTGAGGCCTGGGAAGAATCACTCCACTTCAAACAGTGGAGGAATAATGTGCCTACCTAACAGGGCTGCTCTGAAGATGCCCAGTGCACCCCCATATGCGGGACGTGGGGTACGGTAGCAGTGGTGACATACATGTAAATGATGATGAGCACAGCATGGGCTGGGCCATTCGGCCCTTAAAATCTGTGACCCCCCCAACACCCATTCCTTGAGTTTTAACAACTATCACTTAATGTGCAATGATGGGGCAAGGGATGACGGGTTAAAGCTCTAACTTCATGATCTCATTTACTCTCTGCATGAGAGGCTTCTATACGCACTTTATTTATTTTTTTTAAAGATTTATTTATTCATACAAGAATTGGAGTACAGGCCAGAGGTATGGGGGGTGAGAGGATCCACAGAGACAGAGTCGGGAACAGAACAGGCAGATGGACTGAAACACACTGCTGAGGGGAGCAGTGGGCACAGCAGGAGAGGTCTGCTGCGGCATGTGGGTCCCCTCCCTGACCAGCAGCAGGGATCGAACTCGTGCTGCAGTGGCTGCGGTTTGCTTCATAGTGCGTTGCTTAACCCACTGCGCCACCAGGGAGGGCCCACACTCACTTTATAAATGAGGAGCCTGAGGCTCCCGATGTCTCCACGGCCACAGGACCCATGGGTGATGGAGTCTGGATTCTATCCCAGGGCTGTCTGTTTGAGGTGGCTCTATCCTGCCTGGCTCCAGTGCTGCCTTCAGAACACTCTCGTCAAGGCAGCACCCCGTTTATCATGAATCCTGAAGTGGGGGTAAAGCAGTGAAAGTACCTGCCGGCTGGCGGGGGGCAGGGGGCCTCCCAGGCAATCTTACCTAAGGTCCCTCCACAGCTTTCCCTTCCGGGGTCTGGCTTCCTTGTGTCTCTCCTCTGCATAAAAGGAGCTGGGGAGGGGGTCCTGGTGCCGCTCTTTGGCTGGTGACCTGCCACCCTACAGCCATTTGGGCTGCCGTCAAGTCCTTCCCCTCACTTACTTGCTTTGTCAAATATAAAGGGAGTCACGTGGTTTGGTCTCCAAGTGCACAGGGTTCGGGGCCTCTTGGGGGTGTGGAGGCAGAGAGTTGTCAGGGCATGGCAGTATTAGCTTTCTATGGCCTGGTGACTTTCTCCTGCCTTGTTGTTCTGGGGAGGACTGGAACTGCTAAGCTGAACGCCTTTGTTAACACCGATGAAAGAGTCATTAACCTGGGGGCCCTGGGCCGCCCACCTCGGAAAGGTGACTCCGCCTGCTCGTAAGCACGGAGGTGCTCACTCGCTGACCCATCCAACCCACAGGCTCATTATCACTGGACCACAGAGGAATTGCCGAGCCAGGCAGGGATTGTGTCTGCAGGCTCCGGCAGTCAGGCGGATTTCAATGAGATGATCGCTTGTCATTTTTTATTAATGAGCGAGTGCCTGATTCATTATACATCTGAAGGGTAAGCCACCCCAGATGGGGAGGAGGAACACAGAGACGCACAGCCGCCATGGAAGGGGTGACGTGGCCCCTTATGTGAGTCTTTTCTTCCTCTTTCTTGAAGGAAGCAAGTAAGAAAAGGTGGCTGCTTAGGCCCTCCGTGGGGGCACAGGGGAGCTGCCCGGTGGCCTGCTGGCCCCGTAGCCCAGGGACAACAATCCATGGAGAGTTTACGTGGCCTCTTCTCCCTATTCTACCCAACTCCTCCACCCTTTTCTTCTTCAGCTGTTCAAAGTCTCTTGCTTACCTGTGCCTTGGGGAGAGAGCAGGGAGCAGGGGGCGCTGCCTCCCTCCTCCCCCATCCAGGACTCTAGAGAGAGAGCAGATGTCTGCAGGAGTTCTCACAGGAGACCTGGAATGAACTTCGGGTGAGCTCTGGCCCCAAAGGCATTTACTGAATGTTTGTGGAATGAGCAAATATCTTCATTGGGAATGCCGCTTAACAGAAGCTGTAATTTACCGGCCACTCTGCCAGAGCTCCGCTATGTGCCAGGTGCTGGGGACGCAGCAGACCCCGCTCTCCAGGAGTTCCCACGAAGCTTGAGTTGTGTCTGTCCTGCCATCAAACTGGCCGTGTGATTCCAGCCACTCCTGTTTCCTTGTCTGTAAAATATGCCTAGCCATGCCTGCCCCTCTGTCTCTGCAGCAGGGTGGACTGGCAAAATCCAGAAGCTCCTTGCAGCGGTGGGTCCGCCCTGAGGGCTCTGAGAACAGGTGGGTTGCTTGTGGGCGCTGTGCCGGGCAGGGAGGGCCCAAGGTCCTGCTTTCTCAGACCTTTGAGGAGATGCACTGTATTTTATTCATCATTGCTATGCTTGGTGCCAAGCAGACACTCCACAATCCTGGGTGAATAGGGTGTTTTTTAACGATTCAAGTGAAACATAAGGCTGATCCTCACTCAGCCTCAGGCCCCACCTAGAGCTGATAAGGCGCGTACTTTCTGGAAGCGTGGATTTTTAGCTAATATTGCCTCTTCCTGCCCCTCGCAGAAGAAAACAGAGGCCATTCCCTCCCTCCTCAAGTACCCATGGTTATGAAGCTCGAGACAGCTTCCTGAGGCAGCCACATGACTGGCCTTTGGCTATGCCACTTGCTACCTGTGAGACCTTGAGCCTTGGGTTTACAAGGGTGTGAATATTATCTGCTTCGTCAGGTGATGGGGTGACGGTTCAGTACACAGCCTGTGCGCGGCTAGGCTTCCAGAGGGCCTGGCTTGGACAGCACACAGCTCACGTTAAGACAAGGGGTTCTTTCTACAGTAGGTCAGTGAGAAGGCAGCATGCCCCGCAGTGGGTGGAGTGGGGCAGCTGGGAAGTCCTGAGAGCATGAGCTCCTTTTGAGTTCCTCTCTGGGGATGTGACAGATGTGCCAGCTCCTGCTGGCTGTCCCATTGCACCCGCAGCCCCCTACACTCCAGCCAGCATTCATGGTGCCCCTGACCAAGGACCATCTAACCCATCAGTTGTCTGCATCCCCCACACCCCAAGATTACACAATCCCGGCTATGGAATCCATCCCAGGCACGTCTGCTTTTATGATGAGTGTCTGTTTTGCTTCAAGCACTGGAACTCAACGTGACTAGCACACAGGTCTTTTTTCTGGCTTAATCAAATGCTTGATGGCTTTCCGTCTGCTTAATTATTACCATTGTGTTTTAAAAATAGAAATTTTAACTACATATTACAGTATTCAGCTATACTGTGGGTACCTTGTCAGTGTGGGCTAACCTGGGAACCTACCCATGTTACATTATTTTTACATTGTTTTTCATGGGAAAAATGCATTTCAGTTCCACCTCCAAATCACTGGTTTACAAAATGCTGAAGTTGGAGAGCACAGCTCATTTCTAAGTAGGACCAGCCTGTATTTCGAAAATAAAGGGCCTGATGTGTTATGTCCCTGGAATGCACAGATAAGCCCAGTCGGGCGAATGGGCTGCGGCGGCCGCCAGGAAGGCTTACACTCTGAGGTGGTGCAGTGGGAAGGCTGAGGAGGGTTCCTGCTGGCCAGCAGGCATGTTCGGGTTTGTTGCAAGGCCACTTTGGCAGCGAAGTGACCTCTACTTAGGAGAACAGAGAAGGAGACAGGTATCCAAGGGTGTAACTAGATTTGGCTGCATCCCCAGGGTATTGGGTGGCTTCTAGGACGTGGACAAGTGGGGTCTGAGGGCCTGCTAAGGAGGGGAACGTGCCTCTGCCCGCAGGGGATAGAGCAGCTTCTGCTTCGGACCTGGCTTTGTGGTCTAGGTTTGTCTACTTTCCACCTGCTATGGGTTCCCCTGGGCCAAAGTGATCCTGGAAGCTCTGCCGTCAGGTCTGGGTGTGTCTGTATGTCTGAGGAGAGGTGGGCGTGGGCTTCCTGGAGGTGCCGCCTACCCTCCTTCACCTCACGTGGGTCTTAGAGGCAGGAGCTCTTGTTCTCCAGAGGGTAAGTGACAGAGGCAGTGCTTTTAAATGCCCCTCAGTCTGGTTGGGAGAACCAACTCAGAGACGTTGCTGAGTGAGGAAGGGCTGAGAGGACAGCACGCACCTTAAGGAGGGTGTCTCTGGAGGTGGCTGTGGACCCAGAGAGCAGCCCTAGGAAGGGTGTTCCTGGGCTTGGCCAGGTGCTCTCTCGGGAATTATAGCAAGTCCCCACTGAACACCGTCGGTAGTTCACGCCGTCAGTAGTTCTTGGGAACTGACCGTGAGCAACACCCAGAAAGACCAGGTACTCTAGTAACGTCATTTCCTTTGGAATTGGCTGGGGTTGTTTTTTTCTCATTGACATTATAGCAAAATGACGTTGAATGAAGTGATATTGAGGATCTGCTGTATCTCTCCTGGGCCCTACGTTCTCCCGAGACCAAGGGGAAGGAAGGCAGGCAGTGATGTCAAGGATTCTGCTGTGAGTCAGGCACTTTGGTCTGTAAGCAGTGTTGGGAATGGGGCTGGGGATAGGGAAGGTAGGGCAAATGCAGCTTGGACTTCGAGAATGCTTGAAAAAGACTGTAGTACTTTTTGAGGCTCCAGAATGGCCACACGCCCTAAATGAAGAAGACTCGTGGGAGAAACTCACAGTGTGTAGGTAGCTGATAGGCTGGTTCTTAACTGTTTTTGTAGGACTCCTTGCTGCCATCCACGGAACTGCCAGAAAGGTCCAGATTCTAACCTGAAGGAGGGGAGCAAAGAGCTCATGGGGTCTTCAGCACCAGGAATGAAGTGTCCACTCCGGGCAAGGGTTCCATCGGTCAGGGACAAGGTTCCAACCTCCCTGGACCTGGTGCTCCCCTGAGGCTGAGGCAAAGTTTGGGTCACTTCCCTTTTCTTCCTTTTGTGGGCTTTGCGGTGCCATCTGAGGCAGTACCACCCAAGAAGGGGGTCTGTTTTTTCATTTTGCTGGCCCAGGCACTTTGGAGAGAGTTCTTTGTGTAATCCACCGAGACAAACCTCTGACCCTCCTTAACTCCCCAAGTGGCGTCTGGTTTGGCAATCTCCTCCCCCACCGCCCATCCCAGGAAGCAGCCTTAATCAACAACTCAGCTGCTGCTTGGAAGGAGAGAAAGTGTTTGGGGCTTGAGTAGCACTGGCCTGCTGGCCTGGTGTCCGCAGGCCTGGGGATCCCCAGGCTCTGCTAACGGAGCCCCTCTGGGTGTGAGGCCTTGCCCTGTGCCCTGCTCCTGCTGTGCAGTGCTCCTGGTGTGCCCAGCAGGTCCGATCTTCTCCCAGACACCCCTCCCCTTCGAGGACTGGGGCGAGCCTGTGGGCAGACTGCTGTGTGCAGCCCATGGGTGGTGCCGCCAGTACGTGAGGCAGAAGACACACTTGGTTTCTGTGGGGCTGACTCCTGGTGCTTCATGCTGAGGGCTGCGTGCCATTCCTTAGAGACCAGAGGGAAGCCATAGAGGGTGGGCCACCTTCCCGGGCAGGACAGGGCCCTGTAGGGTTTGCCCCTTGTGTAGGAAACATGGCTTACTTTGGTAACTCAAACTGTGCTCCCAAAGGTCTGTGTGGGGCCGGGACAGGTTGGGGAAGGAGAAGGGGATGGTTGGTTCTGGGCCTTCCTCCTCCAGGTCAGGCCCTTTCCTCCCTCCAGACCTGAGGTAAATCTCAAGCCTCTTTTCATTATGTTAATCCCATTACTTAAAGCAGGAGCTCCCTTTTGGAAACAGAAGCACTGCTTCTCATGTTCTGATGATTTGAAATCATGGGAAAAAAGTGTTGGCTGTCATGAGCGGGTGGAAAGGGGTAAAGGCAATGATATTCAGGCCTCCCTGGGGGTGCAGCGGGTTGAGCGCCGCACTGTGAAGCATCCACTGCACAGCAGCGTGAGTTCGATCCCCAGCCAGGGAGGGGACCCACATGGTGCAGCAGACCTCTCCTGCCCTGCCCAGAGCTCACTGCACAGTGGTATGCAAGCGCCTAAGTTCTCACCCCTGGCCCTGGGACAGCCCTGCTCCTGGAAGACAAAGGTTCGGGCACTCCCTACCTGGGAAAGGCACCCTGGGAGGAGCGCATGCTGCCCACCACAGTAGCCAGATCCCCCAAGTCAGGCCAGCCTTCACATCAGCCACGTTCATAACCCTCTGCAGCCGCAGGCTGGTCATAAATGATTCATGTGGCCCCGCCTCCCTCCCAGCGGTCACTTGATGTTCCCTCCCTGCTGCTCCTCCAGCCTCCTCCTCAGCGACCTCTGGCCAGGCAGTGCCCTCCTTGCACCACCACCCCTGCCAGGCATCCCTCCTCCCTCCCAGCCATCACCACGCAGGGTAAGTTGAAGGAGAAAGTCAGCTTTTCCTGCGATGCTTCAAGTGGAAATGAGGAGGTGGCTGCTCTTGTTTGCACAGGCCTGGCCTGCAGCTTTCCTCTCCTCTCCCCTTCCTCTCCCCAGTGTCTGCTTCCCTCCAAGTTTGAAGCTAGGAGAATAAGTCCTGCCAAGAGAGAGGGGGAGAGGGCTCAACTGGAGGAGGGGGAGGGAGGAGGGAGAGGGAAGGGGGGGAGGGGGGAAGAGCTGGGTGGACCAAGAGCAAGCTTTGAGGGTGAATTGGGTGGGAGCCTTGCAAACAGTATGAAAGAAAGTTAGGGCCTCCTTCCTGCTCTGGTGAGGTCAGAGGTTGAGGTTGTGGGGTGTGGGTGGTGGGAAACACACACTGTCAATGATAGAATTTCTTCTCTGCTTCCCACTCCTGACCCAGTTTGAGCCCCTCAAACTCTTGGGTGCTAGTGAGAACTTTGAACTGGGAGTTTCTTCTGAGATCTGGCAAAGCCAAGCTTCTGAGAGTTCAGCCTTCACCACTCAATTCCCTGGTGGTCTTAGTGGTGAGGAGGACTTGCAGACAAGAATCTTTATTGTCTGCTGAGCCTCAGCTCCGACCGACTTACAAAAACATGTGTGTTAAAACTGAGCTTCCCTGGGGAAGATGCCATTTTTGCTTGAGGAATGAATCTGGGGAAGTTGAGTTTAGGAGAGAAGGCAAAGTTATATTCAAAAAGAATGTTCTGGAGACTTGGCAAAATCTAGAAGACTCTTTCTTTCATCATTCTTTTCTTTATAATGTGCTTTTGATGCTTCCTTCCTTTAGCTTCCTTTAGCCAGGGCTTCCCTTGCCCCTAGCCCAGTCTTTAGGAGGAAAGGTTCAGGACCTCTGGTTTTCTGTAAGTGGGGGAGAACTTGTTCCAATGGGGGAGGCGGTGATGCTACCCTAGGGCCTTGGAACTGCTCTCTGGTATAAAGGGACTGGGGGGGGACCCTTGAGGGGGACATTCAGGGCAGAAGGCCCCCTTCACTCCCTGTCCTTGTTTGGGCTAGTCCCTGGGACATTTGAATTCTCACCTTTGCCAGTTGGAAACAAGGCTAGGGAGGCAAGTGGTGACTGTCTTTGGGGGAAATGGAGACAGTGAGCATGTGTCAGATCAGAGCGTGACTGTGCTAAAGGAGAATTGGATGGAAACTCAGAAGTGTCCAGAGAGTTGGGAAGCACCAGTCATCACTCAGAAAGACCCCTCTCCCCACAATAGAGGGGAAACCCTGCCCTGCAGAGAGACTGGACATATGCGTGTGTCCTCTGTGGGAGAAGGAGGACGGGAGCTCAAGGAGGAGAGGAAAAGTCACTGTCCATAGAGTAGGGGCAGGGGCAGGGCCAGGGCCTGGAGGGAGGGATGCATGCTGTCACAGGCCAGGAACATTAGGACCCCGATGGACAATGGGGAAGGACATGAACCAGGTGGTGGCTGGGAACAGCCCATTAGCTCCTGTGCTGAAACAGCAAGGTCTGGACAGTGCTGAAGAACATGGAGGAGACCTGGGCAGTGCCTGGAGGAGATGAGAGCATGGAATGGGGGTAGGGAGGAGAGCGGTATCCCCCCATCCAGCTGTTTGTGGGACTGGGCCCTGGGATGACAGCACCGGAACATTGCAGTACAAAGTGCCATTTAGTATAATGGACACAGTTCAGTCTTGGCCATTGGTGGTTTTTAAACAAATCATGATTCCCACCTTCCAAACAATTTAGGGTTTTTTTTTCCTAGCCAGCCCCATCACAAACTTTTGAAGCATGAAATGAATTTTGCTGGCCCCCGCCAATAGGATCCTTTCCCTAGATAATGGATTTTATGAAATGGCTATAATCCTCCCAGGTAATGAACGAAAGCTACACTCGCCAGTTGGACCCAACATTTCTCTTCCTGATTTATGATATATCGGTTAAAATAGTAAACTGATAGCAGTCACAAAATAGTCATCAATCACCAAGCAGTGTTGCTTAAACTATAGAAAGGTTTCCAGAAGTGAGATACGGAGGCCAGTGAAGGAACAATCTGGCAATCCCAAAGGTATAAAGCACCATTGAAATCAAATCTATGGATTTGTATTTTGAAGGGAGGGATGAAGTGGCCGAGGAAGGAAGGAAATGCAAGCTCGCCCCTCTGGGTCAAAGGCCTCTCTGTTCTGGGCTCCACCTGCAGGAGGTAGGGCTCTCTCCACTTGGTTTAGTATTTGGTTTCTCTTTTGAGACTGTTTTGAAATTTTTTCCAGTTCCTAAAATGTGTAACTGTGTTGGGCTAACATGCCGTACTGAGTTTTAAGCAGTGTCCTGAAGGTCTACGCGGCACGTATGTTGTCTCGGAGTGTAGCACCGTTAGGTACACGCCAGTTCGCGCTGCAGAAGCATGTTCTTAGGGGAAAATACTTCGTTTCTGCAGGATTGTGTTCACAAAATGACCTCCGTCTCAGTGAGTTAGTTCATGATTACAGATTACTTGTATTATCAGTTCAAGAAGAAAAATTTCCTTTGTTAATTGAATGAATGAATGAGTGGGGAAAATTACACCGAATTTATTTAGCTTCTAAGCAACTCCCCATTTTATAGGTGAGAAAACCAAGTCCTGGGGGTGTCAGGTTCTCAGAGTGAGTTGGTGACCGTTGCTGGAGTGGGGCCCCTCCAGGTGTACCTGGCAGTGACAGCTACCAGAACTTGAACTTGATAGTAATGTAAACTCGGAGTGTTTGAGCTTGGTGCCAGCGCATCACTGGTGAGCAGGTTGGGGTGGGGGGGTGCTCACCTACGTTGAGGTTGTGCAGGTTCCTCTGCCCTTTCAAATGCTGCTGTGTGACCCCACTGACCCTTGACTCCTGCACATCCTGCTCTGGCAGTGGGCTGGCTGAGCTCTCAGGGGCAGCCTGCCGTCCGGAGCCCCAGCATGAGGAGGAGGGCCTGCTGTCTGACCCGCACAGGTGTCTGCTTTCCCCCATGTCCTACAAGCCACAGGAACCTCATTTTCCTCCACTGTCACGCAAATGACTCCTACTGAGTCCCGCGAGAAGGACAACAGGTATGCGATAAATGCAGCCCCGTGCCCACCTTTCAGTTTAGTCAGTAGCTGTTGGCACCAACTCTGGGCCAGCTCTGATGCCAGCACAGAAGCTCAAAGCTGGACAAGAGATGGCTGGAAAGGCCTGTGAAGATTTGCACACAGTTGTCACCCCTTGTCCTGAAAGCCAGGCCTCCCAGCTGAGGAAGGGAAATCCCAGGAGTTGGAGAAACAGATTGGAAAGGACAATTCTCCATTGCACCAGTCATGAACCAGCCTGGAAGAAGCAGGAGAGTAAGTCAGTCCTTCCTCAGCCCACTCCCCAGCCCTGAGTCCCCGGCTTTATTTAACTTGGGTTAACTTGGGTTTCCTCTGCAGGCAGCCAACCTCACACACCACAACCCAGGCTGCCCTGGGCTCCCAGTGGCCCAACCGGACTCCCACGGAGCCTTCTTTATGCGAGTGCTCTGTGAGCATTTGCTCTGGCTGCACAGACGTGCACTGGTTCCGTGGAAATGGAAGTGATAGATTTCACTTGGGAATCCTTGCAGGCCTGGAAAGCATGGCCTGGTGCCCGAGCCCTGAGCATGCCCAGGCCTCCCTGGTGTTCCCTCACCTCCTCGCCTCTGTCCTCACACCTGGCCAGCCACGCCTGCCTCTGGCTGAAACTTTCCTGCCCTGTGCACCTGGGCTGTCGGAGGTGCATGCTAATCATGGGCCCATCTGTGCTCTTAAAGGTGCGGGCTTGCAAAGGACGTCTTTTGTTCTTGTTATAGTAGCTAACCTCTAAATCTATTTAATACCCCTTCCCTGGTTGTCCATCATTATGACACATGATTTTCCAAAGGATTTACTATTAGTTAGCAGCACAGGGCTTTCTCCCTGGGGTAGCAGCTACTTGCAGTGAAGAAAATGCATGTTCAATGTAGCAATTTGTCTTTTTTTATATATTTATTATAAGAGTAAATGAGTTATTGTTGGAGACTTCAATATTATTGCAAATTAGGTGCAGCACACGGAGCTGGGCCCATTTATTATGTTTCTCCATTCCCACAGCAAGCACACCAGTTCGGAAACCAGCTGTGAGTTCTGGCCCTTCCTGGGTGAGCACAGGGGGCCTCGTGGGGTCTGGCTACCACATCGAGCCATGTCAGAAACGAAGGAGACGGGGGCAGAAAGTTTGTCGTTGTGCCAGGTGGCCTGATGGCTTTGCTGGTAGGCTGGAGGCGACCGTGACGTAGGGGCTGTGGCACTACCCCGGCCCCCCCTAAGGCAGTGATCACGTGTGCACAGAGTAGGTCCTCAGTCTTGACCATAAAAACTGGGCCTGGGTTCTGATCTGGTGAGCCCTGGGGATAAATCTCTATACAGCTGTGTGTATGTATCTATTATATTTGCATATAATATACATATGTATGTACATATAAATGTGTATGTTTGTATATGTAGAGGGAGAGATAGAGAGACAGAGAAAGAGAGAACTAGCTGGAATTGGTCAGTCCATAGAGGGTTCCCCTAGGGCTGTGCATTCCCCCGTGGTCCTGTCTGTGAATCACCTGCCCAGACTAGGAGTGGATACAAGAGCTGCGGGATGCATATAAGAGTTGAATCTGGGTCCACAAGATTAAGTCTGCAGAGTGAGCAGGCTGTGTGTGATTAGTGTCAAGGAGGAGTGCGTAGAGACCCTGGCACATAGCCAGCTGCCCCCCAAGGCCAGGAATGAGCAGAGAGGCCTCCTCGCCAGTCTTCTGGGCACAGGTGAACAGCCGCTCAGGTTGGAGTCCTGATTTTGTGTCACCAGCTATTTACGTGTCTGTGCACGAGAGCCCCAGGCTTGCTCTGGCCTTCACTTTCTCTTCTATAAAACGAGGTTCATAATCAGATGCATCATTGGGATTAAATAAACTCACGTCCCCAAAATACTCAACACAGTACCTCACCCCTAGTAAGGGCTCACAAAGGTTACTTGTTCAATTTATCATTCAGTGGGCTCTTTTGAACAGGGTAGGCTAACTTTAAACATGCATTATACACTTTGTTTGATTGCAATCGATACGTGTGTGACTGGCAGACATGAACAAAGCTACCCTCACCGCACCAGGAGAGCCAGCAGTAACATTCTGGACTGTATACTTGCAGTCCTCCTCTGTATCCATATGTCACACACACAAATACACCTCCGTTTCTTACAAAAAGGCATTGCATTTGTATTTGCTGCTTTCTTGGCCTCTTCAATCACCAGTGTATCCTGCCCACTTCTTCATTCCTGGTCATTAAAGTTTTACAGATGTAGTTCTCAAACTTTTTGTCTCAGGGTCTCTTTACTCTCTTAAGAATTATTGAGAACTCTAAAGAGCTTTTTTTTTTGGGGGGGGGGAAGTGTGGAGGTTATAGCTACTATTTCAGATATTAAAACAGACATTGAAAAGATATTTTAAACTCATTTAAAAATAATAAAAAACCTACTTCATGTTCAAGGAAATAACTCATTTTATGAAAAAAATTCAAAGAACAAAAAAATGAGAATGTCATTATTTTTTAGTTTCACCCACTTCTTTACGCTCTGACCCAGCAGAAGGTACACCGCCCCCCCATCTTTTCTGTATTTGATCTACTCTGTGTTTCTCTACTTTGGAAACCTAATCATCCACTCGAGAGGAAGTAAGAATAAAAAAGGCAAATAATGTCACAGTATAAAGATAGTTATGATTTGTAAACCTCTGGAAGAGTTTTGGGGTTCCTTCGGGTAATTTAAAATACACTTTGGTACCAGTTTTCCTGGCTACTGAGTGTTCTTGGCCTTCCCGCTTGTACCTAGGCTGTGCGCATCCTTCTGGGGGGCCGGGGTGTCAGTGTTCACGGGGCCCCTCTTCTGACCCTATCCCTGCCCACAGGGTGTCTCCCACCCATCACCATAAACTGGGATCAGTGTGTCAATTTGCACTTGTTCGCAGAGCATGTAACCAACGAGAGCGTTTGCATGCCTTCCTGCAGTTACTTGGGGTAGACTGTCCCAGGCCTCAGCCAACCCTACACCTTGCCTGGATCACACAAACCTGTGTCCACAGGCTGCTTGGGAAGGAGGTGCTCTCCCCTGACTCTGGAAGTTTCCATTGCTCATCTTGCAGTCTGCTGCCCGCAGAAGCTGACCACGGGGAAGAAAAGAACCCAGGTCTTGCCTGTCCTTGCCCCGCAGGGCACCCGCATCGGGGCTGAGTGCCGGGAACCCCCTTTGCAGAACCGCCTCTCAGGGCGCCAGCAGGGCCCAGTTTGTGTGGGCACAGTGAGTCTGCACAGGGGCTCCTGTTACCTCACCTTTGGCCTGAATTCTCTCCTTGCTGGCCAGTCCTTTTCAAAAATTGGCTGGGGTGTTTTGAAACTACATTTTTCCAAAAGAATTCCCAGACCTGTGGCAAGGGGGTAAGCAAGCCAGCATAATAGTCAGAAGGAGCAGTAGTCAAAAGAGAGTAGTAAGAGTTTGGAGATTGTGAAAGTCATCAGCAAACAGGGCCACTCTCCTTCAGGAGCAAGGCTAAGGGTGGAGGCTGGGAGCTGTGGCCCTGGATGTGGGACGCAGGCGTGCTGGCTTCTCCTGCGTCAGCATTTGGGGAAAGACAGATGTGCCTGGCAGCGGGCCTCACTCCTGTCTGTGTGAGCAGGGCCCACGTTGAATGTCTGCAGGTGGCATCTATCATCCATGACCTGTAGCATTTGTACTTGTTGTTTATGGTCTCTTGGCATGCATTGTTTTCTGGGGACTGAAATAGAGCACGCTAATGAGGTATCTCTCTGCTCAGGAGGACGCAGGCAGCTTGGAAAGACGCCTCAGCAGCCTGCAGACTAGTTTGTCAACAGCCGCTCGCTGTGGCAGCTGCTGTCCTGGCAAAGAAGAAAAAGGAGTGGGAGATGCTGGGAGAAGCCACAGCTGAGGGTTTTGGGGGAATTGGTTTCACGGGAGCTTCAGTTCGGTCAAGGGTCTGTCCCGGATGTGACGTTTCATTGAGGACTCTTGTTTCAGGAGCTGTCAGCCCTGGGCCTGAGGTTACTGGGAGGAATGTGACCAAGGGTGCCAGGCGGGCTGGGGTTTGGCTCCCAGCTTCCCCACTTGTGGCCCAAGGTTCTGAACTGGTTTCCTGATCCATAAGGTGGGGAGGTGACACCACCACTGTGGGTTGTGAGACTTGGTGGTGGCCGAGAGTCCATGCTGGGGAGGTTGTTAAGGGAGCTTGTGCCCAGCGTAGTGGCTAACCTGTGCGTGCAGGCTTCTTCCTCAGCTGAACCAGGAAGGGCCCCCAGCCGTGCCTGAAGATCAGATTGAAGGTGGAGGGTGGGCACCCCAGAGCTGGCTCTGGGCACTTGGTGGACTCAGGAGCTGGGATAAGCAAACCAGAACTAGAGGAGAAGTCCAACACATGGCTTCAGACTGGGCATCTTAGCCCTGGCTGCTCCCTTGGAAGGAGGGCACATCAGGGAAGAACCAAGGAAGCCAACTTCTTTTCATGGAGAAATAGGTTGGGAAGGGGATTGTTGAAAGGAAAATAGTTTTTAAGCGAGAATGTTCTTTGGGCTAGAAGAAGTAGACTAGCGGCAGCTTGTTTTGGGTGAACCCTGCCCCTCTTATAGTGAACACCACAGTAATAATAATAGCTGTGTCTGTTTACCGACCGCTCTATGTGGCCCAAGTTCTTGTGCAGACACCATCTCGCTTTTCTTCCTCATGACAACTCCGTGTGTGTTATTACCTATAAATTCTATGCAATCAGCACGATTCAAATCCCAGGAGGAATCTAATGGAATTCTTCAAGCAGATTGTAAAATTTACATGGAAAGGAAAACAACCCCCATAGCCAAGACTGTTTTGCAAAAAAAGACAAGTGATGGGATGGGGACTTTGGTTTCCTGGAAACCTCAGTTCACTCGAGGATCTGCCCCAGACTTTAAGCCCCATTCTAAAGCTTTGGGTCATAATGGGAAATATAGAGATAAATAAAAGTGCAATTGGGATTGAGTCTGTTTGGACAAGGATGGACTTTCAATAGGTAGTGTTAAGACATTGGGATATAGAGAAAGAAGAACTTAAATCCATATTTAGACTTTACAAAAATAAGTTGAAAATCCAATAAATGATTTAAAAAAAATAACCAGTTTAATAATCACCCCAGCACTTTGACTATGATGGCAACTCTTAAACAAGACATAAAATGGGAACCCATAAAAGAAAAAGTAGATAGGCTTAATACTATCAAAATTGCATTCTTTTTGCTTTTTGACCTTTTATTATGAAAACTTCCAAACATTCAACAGTTGGATTTTGCATGGAAATTCCCAGCTCCTGATTCTGCCTTTGGCATTTCCTCCCCTTGATCACATATCTGTCCCTCCATCTGTGCCTCTCATCCCCTGCTTCATCTGCTTTTTGATGCATCTCAAAGTAGATAGCAACTACCCGGTGAAATTGTAAACTTCCCTGTGAAAAAGATACCGTCAACAAAGTTAAGACAAGTGATAGACGGGGAGAAAGCATGCTCCCCACATGTCACACAACTGAAAGACAGAAGCCTTGATGGAACAAAGGAAAGGACTGTCCAGTGTTTGGAATGAATAAACAAAGGAGTGGTCGAAAAGCAGGAGAGACGTTATGAGTGTACTCTAAGCACAAGGAAGAAAGTCCCACGACCACCTCTGTGTTTAGGGGATAGGTCAAATTGGCAAGGACTTAAAATTCTAATGTTTAGTGAGGATGAGCAGAAGTAGGCACTCTCTAGGTTGCTCGTGGAGCGTTATCTGATTGAGCATCAGGTCTTGGGAGCATTTGACAGCTCTGCTTGACCCAATACTTCTCCTTCTTAGGATCTGCTCTAAAGGAACAGTTGCACGTGCGCCCAAATGTGCACTACACACACTGAAAGAGCTCCTGTAGCGTGGTTTATAGGAACAAAAAATTGGAAGCTACCTGAACAATCCAGAAATGCTGAAGTAAACTGACTTTTCCATGTTGCAGAATAATATGCAGCAGTCAAGAGTGAATTTGATCCATTCATCCAGACATGGAGCGATCTCTAAGAAACCTTGTTAATGAAGTCTGAACACAGTACATCTGTGCAAGGAAGAGAAAAGAAGCTTGTAAAAATAACAGCCAAATGCATTGGGTTCCTTCTGTTAGAAAGGCTCTTTCTGCCTGTTAGCTCTAGTCTTCAAAATAAATCTGTGATACTATTAAACCCATTTTACAGATGAGGACAGTTAGGTGAAGCCTGCCAGGATCGCATCTGAACTTTATCTGATGCCAAAGCTGTTGCTCTTTCTGTAACACTTTGTTTTGCCCAGACATGAAAAATGGCAATTTATGATAATTGCTCAGGAAATTGAACTCTCACCTCACCTCCAGTTTTCAGACATTGCTATTCATTCAAGTACTGTAATATCTGAAAGAATATATGGTGCATATCAGACAAATCATTTAGCAGCAAGTGGGGAGGAAAAGGTAGTGGGAGTGCCATGGACAATCTACTTTGCAGAGGGACGAGTATTCAGAGGGCTGAGCTGTTCTCAGAGCTGGTCAGAACCCTACGATGCCCGACTACCAG
The DNA here is from genome assembly GCA_019455555.1 of Galemys pyrenaicus. Classification (NCBI taxonomy): domain Eukaryota; kingdom Metazoa; phylum Chordata; class Mammalia; order Eulipotyphla; family Talpidae; genus Galemys; species Galemys pyrenaicus. Next base: position 1,163,733 of record JAGFMF010011399.1, read on the forward strand.
GCCCTTCTCCTGGAGGAAGCCACTCTCAGGGTAGCGTAAAGGAAGGCTGCTCTCTCGAGTGCCCTCCTGAGCAAGCTGTGACCTGAGGGACCCACAGAACACCAAACTGGTGCAAAGCATGAGCTGAAGAGATTCTTCCCCCACCAAAACTCACCAGTACACTCCCGCAGCAAAGATAAATGAACTCAGATCGCATCAAGGACATTTTAAAATCACTTCATGTGGTTTCAATATTCACCAGAGAAGTGAGTGAGTGAGTGAGTGAGTGTGTGTGTGTGTGTGTGTGTGTGTGTGTGTGTTGGGGAAGGAGGGTAATAAATGGGAGGGGTCTTGTCCTCATCCTCAAGGGTTTGTCCTTAAGGGTGAGAAGGGGTACAGGGGGTGGGAGGGCAGACGAAGATGGCGTCCTCAGGAATGGTCTTTCTCTGTGCGGACCAAGTATGCCATGTCTGGTAGGCCAGTGGGGGTGGAGCAAGGCTAGGTTAGCCCCTGCTGAGGCAGGCTCTGCAAGGCACCTGAGGACAGGGGTTCGGCCAGTGTCAAGAGCAAACATCTGGAGGCCCAGCCAGGTAGAAGCTCACTAAGCAGAGATTTGTGCTTCAGGGTCCTGTTTGCAAGGCCCCTTTCATAGCCTTGTGATTAATTGTAGAGTCATTATTTGATATTCTTTTTCTTTAAGAGCAACAAACTCCAAATTGTATAAGCTTCAGGCACCACGGAACCTGGACTTGTTACTCACACAGTGGAGAGTCGTGTGTGGGAAGGCAAGAGGCCCAAGAAAGACTGGTCAGGTGTGGGTCTGCCCCCTGCAAGGGGCTGGGCATTGGCACTGGGTCTGAGGGTGATGCATCTACCTGAGGCTTGACCCAGGTGCCCCAGTGTAACCATGGGGGGCTGCTTTCCTGGCCTTTCCTGCTTCTACCAGCAGACCTGGAGTTGCCCATCTGCTCTCGAGTTGCTCATCATACCTTGTCAGTTGGAACCTCCTGGGACTAGGCTGCAGACCCAGTGGACAAATCCTGTGTCACTTACGGATTTCTCCAATGCCTAGCACACAGACTCGTGAGAAAATATTTGAGTAAAATAGTTCGATGAGGTTTAAAAATGATGTGCATTTTTCAAAAGGGTGATTAGACTGTAATGTACTTAAAGAGAACACGTCTTAAGCCGACAGACAGCTTGGTGAAGGCAAGTTGTCATTTGAACACACCCACAGCGCCCAGCATTGGGAGCCCCCCGAGCCCACTCTAAGTCTCTACCCACCGGAGCAAGCCCGACTCTGACCTCTGATGGCATCCCTTGGCTTTGCCTGCTTTTGTTCCTTATATAAATGGAATTATGCAGTGTGTGCGCTTTTGTGCCAATCTTCTTATGTTTGGGGATGTTTGGGGGATTCGTTCGTGTTGTTACATATATTGTGGTTTGTTTGTTCTCATTGTTGAATAGTTTTTCCACCTTTTTGGTGAACACAGCACAATATAGGATCTGTTCTAATGTTGATGGATGTTTGGATCGTTTCCAGTTTGGGGCTCTTCTGTGCTCTTACGAACTCCTTTTGTACCGTCTTGGTGGACACGTGTGTGCGTTCCTGCTGGCAATGTACCTAAGAGCGAAACTGCGGGGCCTTAGGTATGGGGGTGCTAAGCTTTTCCGGACTGTCCAGAGTCCTTGTGCCGGTTGCCTCGATTTTGAAACTGGACTTTGTGGTTGAAAATTATGTTCTTATTTTTTCAGTTTGTCTGTGCTAATGTCTAGGAAAACTGTTGAGGTCAGCACTAAAGTGCTGGCCGAGGCTGGATCTCCAGTGGGAACTTAAAGAACTGTGAGGGGGATGTGCTCACACACTGACATGCTCACTCGCCCATTTGTCCGTCCTTCAGCTGCACTATTTGCTGTGGCCGCCCCTCCCCCAGGGCCAGACGAAAAAGAAGGAGAAACAGACCCCTCACCCTTTTGATTGTATAGTCAAGTGTATTAGCTACTTCTTGTGCCAGTAATGGCTCGGACTGAGGAGGACCATCCCTTTACACAAATAAAATTAGGTCCAAGAAGAGCTGCCTAAGCAGATTCATGAGTATAGTAAAGTCACTTTATAGTGTTTAAAGACTTGGCTGAATAAAGGGGAAGGTTGAAATAAAGTAATGCCCATCGATGGGACAGGACATATGAATCCCCGAAAATGATATTTATGAAGAATCTTAACATAGTGTAATATAACAACTAAAGCAGAATATAGAATTATATACACTGTAGAAAACTTATTTTAAAACATAGCCCATAGCAAAAAGAAAAAGGCAAACCTGCTTTAATTTTCCTGGGTTTTTAAAATCTTTCTTCTGCTGGAAGCTCTCTGAGTGCCCCCCTTCTGACACGGTTCTGCCCTGTGAGCGCCCCTGCAGTGGGGACCAGCCGTGGAGGAGGCAGTGTGCGTGTAGCCCGCAGGGCACCATGGGGCCTTACCTGGGCCGACGCTGGGTTCCATTCCTGCGTCTCTTTCCTCTCCAGCCAGGGCAGGGACTTTGCTTTGCATGGCTTCTGTGTTCTCTGCTCGCGGCTGGCATTGGCTTAGAGGCACTGTCCAGCCTGAGCATTTCAGAGAAGTGGAGCAAATACACAGGGCCTGAGAGTCAACTCTTAGTGGGAAAGGCAGAGTGTTGGGAAGGCCTGGAAACACAGCTGCAGCTCTGCCTGGAGGGGGCTGTGTACCCAGCTTCAGAGCTTGGATGTTGGTTGGTGAGTGGTGGGGGTTTGCGTGCATGCTAGAATTCTTGCTCTGGTGGAGACCAGGAGGTCTGTTGGGAGGCCTGGTAGGAAACCCTTGCAGCTCCTCTCCTCTCCTCTCCTCTCCTCTCCTCTCCTCTCCTC
>JAGFMF010011399.1:1168627-1351617 GCA_019455555.1 Galemys pyrenaicus
CCCTCCTCTCCCCTCCCCTCCCCTCCCCTCCCCTCCTCTCCCCTCCCCTCCCTTCATCTTGCATACAAGAGGTGGGGTACAGACCAGAGTCATGGGAGGTGAGAGGTTTCACCAGAGACAGAGTGGGCATACACGACTGAGGGGAGCAGCGGGCGAGGCAGGAGAGGTCTGCTGCACCGTGTGGGTCCCCTCCCTGGCTGGGGATCAAACTCGCGCTGCTGTGCTGGGATACTCACATTGCGGCGCTCAAGCCACCAGGAATGCTCCCCTTGCGGGTCTTCTTCAGGAGGAAGATAACGGGGTGTCTTGGGATGAGCCGGGGTTTCTAGTGGCAGGTAGAGAAAGTTGGCATCACGAGGCAGCAAGAACAGCACCCTCGCCAGGCCACCCTCTTAGGAGCCCCCGTCCACTCGTTGCCTCCAGCTGCAGCCCTGCCACGGGCTGGATGCCTGAGAGGTTCTCGGGCTGCAGTCACTTAACGACTGGGCTGTCACTCTGCAGTAACCCGTAATTACCGCTTAGGAGTTTGTGGGGGAAACCCTGTAGATTCCAGTTCAGTGTGTTGGACTCTGTTTGCATGCGCCCGCCTAATGAGGGCTTTTAACCCACCAACACCACCCTGCCATGTGAGGGGACCCTTCAGCCCACGGAGCAAACCAATAATTTTGTGCAGCCTTTAGCCAAGCTGCCACAGAGAGATGTATTTCAACATTTAGGGTTTTAAATGCCAGTTAAAGTGCCCGTATGGAGAAGTGCCATGCATTTTCGTATGTCTGCATCATGCCTTCTGGAGACGAGGGGAGGAACTAAGTTGGAGCATCCAGAGCTGCCGCTTCCAGCCCCTCACTGTGTCTGCCTGTGTGCTGTTGAAACTGACTTTGAACCCTTTGTCCCACTGGAGACTTCCTGGGAAGGAAGGACATTTCTTTAAGAACCTGGAGTGGGAGGGGTGGGAAGCAGCATGCTTCCCTCTGCAGAGGCAGCAGTGAGTGCCTCCCAGTTTTAGTCCTCTCTCCATGCAGTTGGTTTCTTTGCCATGTTTTACCTGAATCTCTAGCACCCAGTCATGAGCATTTTGCTGGTTGTGGATTTTAGAAGATTGGGTACACTGACCTACTTTCCATTCCTGTAAAGCCCAGAGGCACATATATTGGCCCTCACTCTTTCTGGCCTGGACAGGGCCACCTTATCTAGGTGTCGTCTCTGTGGCATTACCCCCTTGTCTGGAGCCTCCTTTCCCCCTTGACAAACTGGGGCCTCTTACCTCCTCCACCAATTTGACCAGCTCTCCCGCTCTGCCCTTAGGAGGGGAAACCAGGCCACATGTGTTGTTAGTAACAAACAAACAAACTTTGTTTTGCCCACGAAGAGGCCAAGCTTGTGGTTTTTCCATCCAGGCCCTGAACACCCCAGGTGGCAGGAGTTAGCCAGAGAAAGCAGGTTGGAACTGGATTAGGACAAGCAAGCTATTTGCTTGGGAGAGAGATTCTAGATGGCTAAGGTTTGTCTTTCTCAAGCAGAACTTGATGTGTACTGGGTTTAATTTTCAGTAGGTGAGGTAAAGTTGAGCTTCATTTCGGGGGCTGAATCATTGTCTTCAGCTGTCATCGTTGTACACGAGACCCAGCACAGCTTCTCCCCGGCTCCCCATGAGGAGCAAAACTTGAAATTTGTCTTTCCTTTTAGTCATCCTTAAAAGGCGGCACCTTATGGTACAAAGAGCTACTCATGTTCCTGTGACTGAATCACCTCTTGGGGCCTCACGTTCCACATTTCTAAAGTGGGGTGAGGCACCCGTACAGAAGGGGGTTAGTAGGGTTATCTGAGCATCCAAGTCATGAGTCTGGCACCCTGCCAGTGCACAAAGGTCCCACTAGTACTGGCGCCTCCTCACTGAAGACCCTGAAAGTGGGGCCTTCAGGAAAGACAGTTCAGATTCACAGCCCCTGGGCCCTATTCCCTGATGGAGCCCCTGGTCCTACACCCAGAAGCCCTGAGCTGAACAGCCTGGGGAAGAGCGACCCCTTGCCACTTCCCAGGGCACCCTGGACATGGGCGGGCAGGTGAGGAGAGTGGCAGGGAACAGAGGGCAGGTGGAGCTGGCAGCTGGGGCTCCAGAGGACCTGCCATACAAAGAGCTTGCGCTGGCCAGGTCCTTGAGGAAGGAACACAGCAAGGAACCCATGAAGCCCCATAGGTCGCGTCCAGAATACCCTGTACAAGTGCAGAGTAGGGGAGGTACAGCTTGGAAACAGACGCTTCAGTGGTTTGACTTGACTGGGAGTTGACAGCTGATCTCAGGGGGATGTGGCTGGGATGATGGGGTGCTTGCCTCCATTAGAGACAGGAGGGAGGTGGGGTAGCTTGGATGCATTGCAGCAACTACACCTTCAGATGAGACCTGGGTGGGGCTCCCAGTAGGCTTGCAGGTCATGTGACCCCCAGGGAATGAGTGAAGTGACAGAAGAGGAAACAAGGAGAATGATGTTCAGAGGGAGGGCCCACAACTGGGAGGCCTCACCTGTGAAATGCAGGTGACCTTGAAGTCCCTCTGAAGCTCTGTGAATTTGTGAAATGAACCTGGCAGGGAAGAAGAGAAAGCTAGAGAGAGGGCAGTGACTTCCATCCGTCTGAGGCCAGTGTGCTTGGACCCCAAGGGAAGGCCTTAGGGTGTCTTTGACGGTGAAGGGTCTGGACTATGAGATCCCATCACCTTCCAAGATAGTTCCTCCTGGGTCCTACTGACATTGTTTGCTTCACTGTAGATCCGCTTCCTCTTTCTTAGCTCTAGGACTGAGACAGTTTGTCTGGCCTGGCTCCTGGTCTCTCATCTGGTCTTAACTAGGTCTTTTTTTCTCTTCAAAGATTTATTTATTATGCATACAAGAACTGGGATACAGGCCAGGGGTGTTGGGGGGGTGAGAGGATCCACCAGAGACAGAGTGGGGAACAGAACAGGCAGATAAACCAAAATACACTGCTGAGGGGAGCAGCGGGTGAGGCAGGAGAGGTCTGCTGCGCCATGTGGGTCCCCTCCCCAGCCGGCAGCAGGGATCGAACTCGTGCTGCAGTGGCTGTGGTTTGCTTCATAGTGCATCACTTAACCAATTGCCTCACCAGAGAGGCCCCTATTTTTTTCTTTTTTCAAGTTAGGTGCACTAAGATATAATTCACATGCAGTAAAAGTCCCCCTTTTGAGGTGTACAGTTTTACGAATTTTAACAGTCATGTAGCCACTGCCACAGTCAAGATATACAGTAGTTCCTTAAATGTCCCAAAATGCCCCTCCTAATCCCACCCTCACCCACAGCCACTGGCAGCCTCTATTATGTGTTCTGCCCCTGTAATTTTGCCTTTTCCAGAATATCATATAAATGGCCTCATAAAGCATGTTTAGTTAATGCTTGAGGGAGAAAGAACAGACTCCCTTCCATCCCTTCTATTTGCACCTGCTGTAATGGAAAAGTCTGCGCTCCAGTCAGGCCCAGAGGATCACCTTGAACACTCGCCTCCCTATAAAGAAAGTTGTGATGTCTGCAGATGTTTGTATTTGCTGCATTTGCTCCTGGAATCCCCGCAACAGTCTGATGAGGGCAGGAATCACAATAACCCCATTTAGTAGATGGAAGAAACAAAGACTCAGAGGTTCAATAATTCACTAGAGCCATGCAGTGTCATTTGAGTCCAAGTCTGTTGTCTTCAGGAGTCTATGCATTTCTTGAGTCCTAAGTCTTGGACAGATGTTACTTATAAGTGACAAGTAACGCTCTGAAACAGGACTGGGGGCAGGTGAGTGGTGGGTTAGAAGGAGGCCCCTAGACCTGTGTCTCCAGTTCGTTTCTCTTAGGGCGTTTCCCTTCCCGGTATAGTAGTCTCTGCTTGGGACCCTCCCTGGCTCCTGTGTGTGTTGAGATGTGCTTTGGAGACAGGTATTGCTGCCCTCTGCAAGGCCACCCCTGTGCTCTGTTGTCGTCCATCTGCAAGGCCAACCTGGAGTTCCAGGAGGGAGCGCCAGGGGCCACGGCTCACAGCTTTGCAGGGCGAACTTCCCTGAGCAGGATCGCACTTACCCCTGACCCTGCTGTCCGGGCGCCGCCAGGCCCCGCCACAAGGGAGAGCAGGAGCCAGGGCTGCAGGGAGAGCGAGGCCGTGTGCACAGAGAGCGGAGCGGACGGAAAGGCCAGCAGAGGCTGATTGCCGCGCGTGCCGGCCAAGGGGAGGGCCTGGGTAAAGGACAACAGCGCAGTCCTCCGACCAAGTGCCACTAAACCTTATGGGTAATGGGTTTTTCATCCCCTGGGTAATAGGAGACACCAAAAAATGAGGACATTACTTAGTGAGTCCCTCACCTCCCTGGCCCCATTCAGCAGACTCGGAGGAAGGACATTGCCCAGCATCGAGCCGTGTGTGGATTTAATGGGGTTTCCAGCTAAACCTTCCATCAAATTTACGGCTGTGCCTGTCTCCTGACCTTCCCCCTCTCACACATTCTTTTCGGAAATGAAGCTGTGTGCAGGCTGTGAGGTGTCACTTCCCCCACGTTGGAGATATACAGCTGTGGGCCCGGCTTGAGATGGTGGATTTAATCAGGCTGGGTCCCCGTGGTTCGCCCGCCCCTAAGCTAACTGACATTAGAACCCCGCCACTGGCGTCCATCTGGAGTCAGCAGCAGAATCGTCCAGTCTAATCCTGCACGCCACACACACACCCAGACTCAAACATGCCCCATCTGCCTGCTGGAGCAAGGGCCTCGAGTCTGCTCCCCTCACCCCTGCTTCCCTCACCCGTCCAGAAGGAGGCACGTTCCCGTGGCCCTCGAACCCCTTTTTGCTCTTGTCAGCTGGGCTCCTGACTCTCTTCAACTCATGCCAGCTCCCCTGCTGCTGAAAGAGGACCCTCTCTCCTCATTCCGCTGAGGGCCCCCACCTCTCTGCCCATCCAAATCCAACTGCCCTTCAAGGTCCAGATTAAACATCACCGCCTCCAGGAAGCCTTCTTGACGCTCCTGACGCCAGCAGAAAGAGATCCCTTTTGGAAGCTGAGTAAAAGCCACAGTTCTGCCCCCGTGAAGCCTGCTGCCTGTTAGTCTGACAGCAGGTAGCCAGATGCCTGGCCTGAAAACTCCTACATCTCAAGTGAGACAGAACACAAGCCACAGGGGCTGCCAAGTGCCCCAACATGCCAGACCAAGAGAGCATCCCCTTCTGTAAATAGGCGTCCTGGGAATATCCCCCACATGAACCTGAATTGACACTCATCCAATTAGACCCTAGTCTGTGATTATCACCCTCTCAAAGGGCTCTTTGCCTGGCCTGGTGGAGTGCTGGATTTCCCAGAGGCTTGTAATCAACAGCAGTGAGCGCTATGCACAGCCAGTCCCTGGCGCTGGCGAAGCCCAGGAAGGCCACTGTTTGAGGTTAGCCTTGAGTCAACTTGTGCCATGTACTTGGGAGTCTTTCAAAGGAGGCGGGTGCGCACACAAATCATTATGAGGCTAATCAGAAGTTGAGTATTTAGTGGGATGTGTACACAGCAATCACTGCTGCAAGGGCCCTTCTCCCACAGAGGCCTTTCTTCTGGAGCGGGGTGCTGTTTGCCTGGTTTTGTCTGGACCACGATTTGCATTCACTTGATGGATTGTCAGGGTCGGGGGGTCTCCTCCTTGGAAAACAGTGGAGTGGCTGCTGAGCAAACCCTTAAGAAGAAGGGAGCACTAATACCAGCGTTTGCCCAGGTCCTTGAGAGGCCCGGGATCCGAGCGTGGTGCTAGATCAATATGACAGGCGGCCAGGAAGCTTTGGACATTCATTCACAGATCCTTTTCACTGCTCACTCAGCCAGGGATCAGGAAGTCCAGTCCGAGGCAGGGAGAGGCGGGCAGCAGCGGCTTAGACCCAGCCAGCGAGACCTGACCTGTGGGCTCTTGGCGTTTTGCCAGCAGCAGTGACCTGTGGCTCGGTTCAAGTCTGCCAAAATAACTTGGAGCGGCCTCCCTCTAGTCTGTCCCCTGCCTTTGCTCTATTTGACTACATACCAAAAAAGAAACTTCCAGAAGAAGAAGGGAGCCGGTTGGGTGTGGAGCAGGGAGTTTGCTCCCTGGAGGGGGGAACACCCACCCCCACCCCACTTTGTCCAGTAAACACTTTCATTCGCCACCATGCCCTGCAATTCAGCACAGCTGCCGTCTTTTGGGATAAGGCTGGAGATGTCTTCTGGTTTATTTTATATGTTTTCTGGGATGTCTGTGATCTCTGGTGACTCCATCTGTTCCCTCAAGGGACATGGTTGCCGAGCATCGGAAATAAGCCTAAAAGTGTCCAAATTCTCCTCTTTGGAACAGCATCCCCACTACTTTCATCCTCTTTTCTATTGGCGTAGTTTTGTCTAAGGACACAGAAGACATCTACCCTGTGCCGTGAGATTTGGGGAGAAAAGGGAGGCAGTTAGACGTACACAATCTACGGGGCCACATTGCCCTAAGAGTAGCGTTGACGTGCACCCACCGCTAAGGTTTGGTCCGGGTGTGAAGGACGGAGAGATTTTTATTACAAGCAACGTTCAGAACCTTCAAGGATTTCCTTTTGTCACAGTCAGAACTGAGTTAACCAATATCATTGACGCCGTTTCTTTCCAGATGGATCTTCTATACAGATTTGCTCTTGGAAAACTCCATTTGGGGGCCAGGATCACAGCCAGGTGTGGGCTCCACTTAGAAGTATTTATGGTGACCCTGACAAGCCACACCTTTCACTTTTAATTCTAAAAAATGAATTTTTTTTCATTTTAAAAATTCATTTTTTATTTAAAAAAAACTTGTGGTGATTTTTTTTTTCCCCAGGAAAACCCAACAATGCTCAGACTTGTCAGTTAGAAATGACTTAATGTTCCTGCTCTCCATTGGTGGTTAAATGGAGACTTATTGAACCACCAACCCAGCTCCAGGAGCGGGCCATCTCCCTTCTTCCCAAAGCAGAGGGTGCAGTGACAAGGTCCCAGGCTACATGGCTATGAGGACTTGATCCAGAAAGGGGGTGCACTGTCGGTGAGGTTTGAAGGTCAGGTGCCATGGGACCCAGAATGCCTTTTATACCTGGTCCCCAGGAAAGGGGAAGGGGACAAAAGGGAGGGAGAAGGACAGAAACATAACCCTTTCTTTTTTAGTCCTCTTCTATAAAAGAAGGGGGAGCTCTTGAAAATGATCATAACTACTGACAATCGATAAATTGGACTTCATGGCATTTTTAAATGTTGCTCTTCAAAAGGCCCTGCTAAGAAGATGAAAAGGCACACTCCAGACTGGGCAAAAAAATATTTGTAAACTATGTAGCTGATGAAGGACTAGTAGCTATAATATATAAAGCACACTCAGAACACAGAAGAAACACTCCAACTAGAAAATAAGCAAAATCTATGGTGAAGAGCCATTTCCTAACAAGGATGTAAATAAACATACATATAAAAGTCATTCAACCTCAGTAACTATTAGGAGAATGCAAGCTAAAACCGTGATGAGCTATTATTACCCACCTATAGATGGTTAAAATGAAAACTAGGTTGACAACCCAAAAGCCTGGAAAGAACATAGAACAGCTAGATCACTCATAGATTGTTGATGAGAACATAAAATGGTAGAACCACTCTCAAAAACAGTCTTACAGTTTCTTATCAAATTAAGAACATGCAAATATCACATGATCAAACAACTGCATACCTGGGCATTTCTCCCAAAATTTATGTCCATACAAAAACCTGTATTGAATATTTACAGTAGTTTTGCTTTTATTTTTTAAGTTTTTATTTCATTATTTTGTTTTTAAACATCTTTGTTCATTTTTTTCACAATATAGGATTTCATCCCTTAGGTGAAATCACCATAGTTTTCTCACCACCCAAGTGCCCACAGTCTTCCATTACCCTGCACCATGCACTCATCCCCCTCTGTTCTCTGCGCTCCCCTCTGCCCTCCCTCCCTCTTTTTCTTTTCTCCCAAGTGATCTTTTATGGTCTGATTTCAAGGTTCAGTCTTACAGTTTGTCTTTGTCTGATCTTTTGTTTAGTTTCTCTAGATTCCACATATAAGAGAAACTGTCTGGTATTTATCTTTTTCCTTTTGATTCACGTTGCTTAAAATAATCCCTGTTAGTTCCATCCATGTTCCCACAAATGCCGCTAGTTCATCTTTTTGACTGCTGGGTAATATTCCACTGTGTATGTGTACCACATCTTCCTGATCCATCCATCTGTTCTGGGACATTTAGGTCGTTTCCATATCTTGGCTATTGTAAATAGCCAAGCGGCTTTATTTGTAATAATCCAAGACTGGGAATCATCCAGATGTCTTTCTGTGGTTGATTGGTTAAACAAAGTGTGAGCCACCCATAGTGTGGAATACTACTCAGTAATAAAAAGGAATAGTTCCCTATCTATACACCAACTTCGAGCAGCAAGGAAATTACTCAGAGTGAAAAAGACTGTCCCAAAAGGCTATAAATAATATGATTCCACTTAGATAAAAATGTTTGAAATGGCAAAATTTCAATAGAGTGGTTGCCAGGGGTTGAAGACATGGTGGCGATGGGAGGGTGATTAATGTGCCCATAAAAGGCAGACAAAGAATCCTTATGGAGACGGAGCTGTTCAGCTTGTACATAAGCAAACATGTACACAGAGTAAAAGTAAAACTGGGAAAATCAAAACAAGATGGAAGGATTGTATCAATGTAAATATCTTGGCTCTGATGTTGCATCATTACTGGAAATGATACCACTGGGGAAATTTTGTAAAATTGTACACTCTGTTTCCTCTTGTAAATGTATTTGAATCTGAATGATCTAAACATTTTTAAAAATCATTAAGAAATGCAATGTGGTGGCCTAAGCGTTAAGTCTCAGTGCTGCCACCACAAAGGCCCACCACAACAGCCTGAGTTCGAGCCCAATCTAGGGAGTTAGCCGACATGGCACAGCAGACCTCTCCTGCCTCACCCACTGCTCAGCAGTGTATTTCAGTAGATCTGCCTGTTCTTCTTCCCACTCTGTCTCTGGTGAACCCTCTCACACCTGCACAAATAAACAAAATCTTAAAAAAAGACGCAGTGTGGTTAAGTCATGTATGTACCTTCACTAGCTGCTCCCCCGTGTAAGCTGGCCTTGATAGGGGGTCATGGAGCTCTGACTTCCTTCGGAACATCTGCACTTGGAACAGTCTGGGCCAAGTTGGCCAAATAGCAGGACAGTATGAGGATGACTGTCCTGGTGTCCGCTTCTTGGGGACAGATTTCTCTGTTGTCTTCCCAGAACTGTATCCATCTATTCTGTCATTGATTGATCCATTTGTCAACAGAGATTTGAGGACCCACGCCAGGCATGGGGCCCACAGAAGGAAAAGACAGGCTGATGGGGGTGTGGGGCTGGAGGAGCTAGCAAGAGAGTACAAATGCTCCTCAGTAGGGTACTATGAGATCAGCCATTGAGTCCAGCCCAGAAGAGGGAGGCAGGGGCACAGTCCATGGGGAAGGAAGCAAGAAATGGAGGCCTTTCTAGAGGTGAGACTTGAGCTGTCTGTGGCAGAGCAGTGTGCATTATCAGAGAAGGAATTCCTTGTAAGGCAGTGTAGTCTAGTGGTTAGAGTGGACTGCTTGTGTTGAATTCTGGCTCTGTTCGGTCTCTCTCTCTGCCTCAATTTCCTTTTCTGGAAGCAAGGATAAGGAAGGGACTGATGTTATAGAGTTTGTTCTGAAGGTTAAGTGAATTGCCTGTTGTACCTGCCTGGTACCTGTGTAACTGCTTAAAAAGTAAATGTGGGGCCTCCCTGGTGGCGCAGTGGGTTAAGCAACGCACTAGGAAGCAAACCGCAGCCACTGCAGCACGAGTTCGATCCCTGCTGCCAGTGGGGAGGGGACCCACATGGCGCGGCAGACCTCTCCTGCTGTGCCCGCTGCTCCCCTCGGCAGTGTACTTCAGTCGATCTACCTGTTCTGTTCCCCGCTCTCTGTGGTGAATCCTCTCACCCCCACACACACCTCTGGCCTGTACCCCAGTGCTTGTATGCGTAAATAAATAAATCTTTAAAAAAAAAGTAAATGAGTAGATAGAGGGATTTGTGGAGTGTGGTTGAAGTGTGGGCCTTGCTTGGAGAGGGGTTGAAGAGGGCCTTTGCAGCAATGAAGAGCTCCTGAGCCTGCCCATTGGGGAGCCCTCACATTACTGAACTGGTGAGTGGACAGCACCCCTCCCTCCTCTTTCCTCGTGACCAGCCCCTCTTCCCTGCATCCTGACTCCACTGTGACACCAGCAGAAAGGGACTTTCTTCCAGGTTGTGCTAATTTCCTAACTTGTTGTTCTCTCCCCACCAATGAGGAGGGGAGGAAAGGAGAGGGGAAAAGAAAGAGGAGAGAGTTGCACTCTCCTGGATTTTACTTGCTGAAGGTTGTCCTGGGTCACCACGGGGAGCTCTGTCTCAGGAGAGGTTTCTGCAGGGGACTCGGGTCCCGCAGGTCTGGAACAGCTGAAGCCTTGGCCACAGAACCACACGGTCCATTCAGGGTAGGTTTTGATGGGCAGGGAGTTCAGAGACCTAATGGGACCACAGGCAGGACACAGCCCTCTATCTGCACCTCAGGAATGTGTGTGCAGAGAGCTGCCAGGGACAGCCGAAGGAAGTTCCAGCATGGCGTTCAGTGGCCTGCACTACTGCTGCTACCTGACCACCTCAGTAGGCCCAGCACCTGCTCGTCCGTGCCAGAGGGCTTGTTCTTATTGCGGCCTGGTGACAGGCCAGGAACCAGGAAGTGAACACCCCAAATCAACCACTCTGTCCACAAATGGCCATGGCAGGACTGGTGTACCATACTGCACCTCCCTCACCCCGCTGTTCTGGCTGCCGAACTCCCAGAGCATCCCTCTCGTGTTAAGACGAGGTGTCCTGAGTGGTGGGGCATGAGCTGCTCCTCCTGGTTAGCTGCCTCCTTGCTTGTGCCTCATGCCTGCAGATGCCCTGTCACCTCCAGAACAAACCACTTGCCCTCATGTACATGTCTGTCCAGGTCTGGTTCTGGGGCACCCAGCCCAGTTGGGCTTGATGCCACGTCACCGGCACTTACGGGAACTTGAAGTCAGGCGGATAAAGCACCACGAACATTGGCACAAGTGAGTTTGTTTTTCATGTCTCAGTTTTCTTGTGTGACTGCTGCCTCACAGCTCCTGCCCCTCCCCAGCACGTACAGTTGTTGGTTTTTGACTCAGGTGTCTTAGAGCAACTGTCTCAAACATGTCAGTAGCCCCGCCTTTCCCCAAGTTGTTCGAAAGAAAGACTGGGTTGCCAAGCGTAGCAGGGGCTTCTATTTTAGTTTTTGTTGGACGACGTTGGGGAGAGAAGGATGTACTCAAGGTGGATAACCAAACCTAGCTCCTCAGGAAAGGAGAGCTGTTTTCAAAATACAGTGGCCCTGCCCCTCGGCCTCCCTCCCCCACTGGGGTACGTGTGTGGCACTGGACAATTAGGATTCTTGCTGGCCGCCCACAGCCCCTGCCGCTGAGCCTGTCTTGAAGGACCTTCTGAGAACTGGTTCCTTTCTGGGGGCATTTATAAGAGATTTCTCATGGCTCAGTTCCCCTATAGAAAAGTGGAATTGTAAGTCTTACGTAGCTCCAGAAAGAAAGTGAAGGGAGTGAGTCAGAGGCAGACAAGAATAAGTTAACAGTATTCATGGCGGTGTCTTGGGAGGAATTACCAAAAAAGAAAGAAGAAAGGCTACACACAAAACCAACCCAAAAGAAAAAAGAAAAACTGTATGCAGACTAAGACGAGATGGACAGGAGACAGCCAAACTCCCCAGCCTAAGCAGCTGAACAAGGAGGCAGGCAGTTTTCTGGGTCTCTGGGTGCATTCTGCCTCCCTCCTCCAGGCCTTTGTGAGCCAGGTCTGGGGGAATAGTTAGCAAAGCTGTTTATTTTGCATAAGCCCAAGTAATGACTGAGTGGGAGGGGAGAGGAATTGTGTGGGGCTGACAGCAGCTTGATTTAATGATGGGCCACCTGACCCCACACCTCTCAACCTCTGCTGCAGAATAAATCTGCATTCCTCTGCGGCCCCTGCATGTTAATCAAACGGAAGGCTGAGGCCCAAGGGAGAGAGGGCCATTGTGGGGACAGGCGTCTTGAAAGGGGTGGCGGGGTCCTCTTGGGGCTTTGTGTTGGCTTCAGCTGGGTTGGGGAGCTCACAGTCCCTATTTCCTTTCTCCCTCCACTAGTCTGAAAATTCAGCTTGCCAGAAAGGGTGTGAGTCTTGGTCTTGAGCTTAGTTTGCTTTCCTACTTCCATCACAGCATTTGCCTATCTCCCGTATCTGTGTACACCTTTTGAATGCAAAACTCACTTGTTTATTTGTTACTGCAATTTTTGTGACAAATGCCTTAGACCTTAGAAAGACCTGAGAAAGAGGTGCTTTGTGAGGATCCACCAGACTGCCATTTGATACAGGGGCTAGGCTGTCCCTGTGCCC
This sequence comes from Galemys pyrenaicus, assembly GCA_019455555.1. Taxonomy (NCBI): domain Eukaryota; kingdom Metazoa; phylum Chordata; class Mammalia; order Eulipotyphla; family Talpidae; genus Galemys; species Galemys pyrenaicus. The sequence goes on from JAGFMF010011399.1 coordinate 1,181,129, forward strand.
CTGGAAACATTTAGCCTGTAGCTTTCAGGAACACTCCCCCATTACTCAGATGAGAAAGCAGAGGCCAGGAGGAAACACCAGGTGCTGGACTACGTGCAGGCTCTAGGGTATGGCTTCTAGGAGCGAGAGTTCCAGGTCTAATTTTTCCTGTCACCATCACTCCCTCCCCTGCTGAGTCTGGAAAGGTTGGTTCTCACCCTCCTCATTGGTCAGTATATTTCACAGCATCAGTGTGGGTCAGAGTTCTTCTTCCCATCCTCCTCTCTCTCCCTTCTGAGGGCTGCTGGAGGCAGTATTCCTTACCACCTATCCATTCCCCCCTACGGGCCTAGGCCAGGCCTCACAGGGCTGAAGTTCAGTGGGAGAGTCCAAAGGGAGCCAGAGGCCCTTTAGCTTCTGGGGGAACCCAGTAGTACTTTGCCTCCCCTCCCTGAGATGAGGTGGGGTCAGGCAAGCGCAGGGAGAAGTGGGGGGAGTCTTGAGGTGTGTGTCTGGCTACCAACGTGAGGTCGGGCGTGTATATGTAGGATCCAGGACGGTGGCTTTCCTTTCTGAAGCACGACACGCTAGAGACAGGCAATGCCCGTGCCATGGCAACAGCAGTCAGCTTTCCAGGGCAGAATTGCTTGGCCAACTGTTGACATTTTATTGTAGAGGTGGGAATGTTAATGTGCGGGTTTCCTTTGAAACCCACACATGCAAAACTCTTTTGATGCCTAGTCCCTTTTTCTCTCTTAAAGGAGTATTAGTCACTCAGGAGTCACCAGGAGTTAGCTCTTGATGAGGTTTGTTTGTTCACTGTAACCATGTCCTTTTCTAGAGGCAGTCTCTAGGAACGCATGCCACTTCATAAGGTCCACTGGACAGAAGAGGACAGGGAAGTCAAAAGTAAAGGGAGATCATAAAATAAAAATTAGTGAGTCAGAGGGGGAGACAGCACTTGTCAGGGGGCTGGGGAAACGTGTTCCCCTCTTCTGTCCTAGACAGCCTGTGTGAGCGGGGGTTGGGGGGGGCAAAAGGAGAGATAGAGCTGCCCCTACAGTCTTGTGGGCAGAGACCCTCTGTGGGAGAACATGACTCTATGTTACCCTAAATATGGGTGCTGCCCCCAACAGTTCCCCCACTGACACCTCAGTCACACACATAGCCAAACTTTCTGTGCTTGTCAGCTCCACCTCGGACGTGGAGGACTCCAGCAACGGGAAACAGGGCTCCCTCTATGTGGTGGACAGTCTTTTCTGTCCCGAAGTTGTGTGGGCCTGCGCCCGCGCCCTGCCCAGATTCTGCACAGGTTCGTGAATCCTGCCCTCTGTCAGTGTTGTCTTCCACACCGAAGAGATTGAATGCTTCTGCTTTCCTAGTGAAGGTAAAAACAAAGCTGAAAAATAATCAAGAATGAGTAGAATGCTATTTCTGTTAGGAAGGCATCAGTACTAGGGGTTTGGGGCCTCCCGTCTCACAGGGTACATCCTCCATCAAGCTGCAGGTTTCTCTCATGTGCAGAGAACAATCCCACTGGCCTGAAATCTCCTACCCCAGAGAGTCTAAGGCTCTGACTAAGAAACCCTGCGTTAGTTCCTCAGACGCTCACACGTCCCTCAATTCATTTGGGAATAAGCAAAGAAACAAAGGCGCCTCCTATCTTAGGCTTTGCCTTCTCCTCTGTGGTCTCAAGAAGGCAGGTGAAGGAAGACCTTGGAACTTGAGTTTCATGTCTGAACGAGTGGTTTTGACTGATAATCTCTTAGGTTGAACTGATCCTGTGCATATATAATTTGATCACCTCTTTAGGACTTTAAAACTTTATGAGACTTCTCTCACCAGGTTTCATTATATTATCTGGTAATTCCACCCCGTGGAGTAACATTCTGTTATTCATTCAGTGTCAACGTGTTGTCTAGTTAGATGGTCTTGGTGCCGATCCTTGGGCACTTCACCTCTCCAGCTGCCGCCATTTGGAGGGGTAAATGCAGTTCTGTTTTTCCCATGAGGGGCCCTTCACCTGTGTCTGTTCTTACTGCTGTGATATGAGACCCCTTCCTTTCAGTGGCAGAATGCCCCGCTATCATAGATTCAAAACAAAACCCCCAAAACCCAACAACAGAAATGATTGTCATAAAGAAAATCATTCCAGTCCTGTGAGTTTGGGATTATATTCTCCCCAGACATTTGCTGTGCTTACCGAGAAAAATAAATATCTCTGGAAACATATATTGTATTTACAGTGAGGAATAAATATCTAAATAAATATCAAGCTTTTAAATTTGGAGCACTCAGAGAAGTAAATGCAAATGGATGTGAGCGAGGGCTTTCCTCACTCGGGTTGTGTGTTCACATATTTGCTCGTAACTGTGCTCTGTGTGTTTCTCTCCCTGGCGCGGAGCACAGAGCCGGCTTTAGGGAGAGAAAATGAACATTTATGGAGCTTCCACTGTGGGCTCGACACTTTACACGGAGAGTTTCATTTTATCGCCACCCAACGCTGGGTGGTAAGAGCAGCTGCTACCAGTTCTTAGAAAGGGAAACTGAGGCTCAGGAGCCAGTTCCAGATGACACAGTTACCAGCTGGCATAGCTATGTCTTTCTCCAGCGCAGGGTGAACGCATCAGTTGTGAGCCCGTGCGTGCCGGCGGACCGGTGCCACACATGCTAAAGCCAGAGCCAGGGTTTGGAAAAGCCGGGGCAGGGGCATTTGTCAGCACCTGACACCGCCAGCACGGCAAATGGGAGGATCTGTGTGTGCAGGGCAAGAGCGCTCCCCGCGCCCTCCCTGGCAGCGTGCCTGGCTGCACACACATTCACACCTCTCCATCACACCCTGGGGCCTTAGCTGGAACCTTCTCCAGACGGCAGGCCTCCTGCACCCTGCCAGGGCAGCCCTTTCCGTGGCCGTGTTGTGAGCGAAACCACAGCTGGGCCTCATTTGTGCATTTGAGTTTTACAAGCGGGCATCTCTGTGGGAGATGGACTTTGCAATCCCTGTAATGTAGAAGCGAACACCCCAGGATGGGAACAGAACGCATTTCTCACTTTAGGGATTTGCTTCTGAGGGCTTCCTTTTTTGGCAATCTCTCTCTCTCTCTCTCTCTCTCTCTCTCTCTCTCTCTCTCTCTCTCTTCACACACACACACACACACACACACACACTCACGCACGCACGCACGCACCCCTGCCTCTCACCATTCCCCCTGCTGGGGCATGGGTTAGACAAGCCTCAGGCATGCTCCTGGCCAGGCCCTGTGGGACCATCACACCGTCTGTGGTTTGAAAAGGCTCGTGGGCTGCGCGGGTGCAGCTTGCAGAGAACTGAAGGCGATGGTGTGAGCCCCAGCAGAGCCTTGTAAAGCTGGACACTTGAAGCTCATCGACCCGCTTTCAGCTTAGCCTGTAAATAATGGAGCCTTGGTTTCCCGTCTGATGGATAGGAATACTGGTGCCCATGCAGCGTCTGTCTTGTGGTTGCAGGGAGGGTTAAGTGAGGTCCCGGATGAAAATATGCTTTAGAAATGAGGTTTGCACAGCGAGTACAAATGCAGACTGTTTTTCTCACTGGTTCAGCTCAGGTGTGGGCCCGCAGGAAAATGTGACTGGCTCTGTGAGGGGACAGTGGCCCTTTGTGGGAGTGTGCACCTCCTTCTTCTGGAGCCTCAGCCTCACAGGGTCTTGCTGAACACAGATGGCAGGGCTCACCCCCAAATCCTGATTCTCCAAGTCTGCACTGGTGCCAAGCATTTGCCTCTCTAACCAGCCCCCAGGAGACGAGCTCGTTGTCGCAGAGCCACCCTGAGAACTTAGGCGAGAAGTGGGCTTTGGCTTCCGACTCAGGCAAGGCAGCTTCTGCTGAGACACTGGATGCTGAATGGGCTGGGCTTGTCGGCTGCCTCCATCCTCCCCAGAAGTCATATGTGTCCCAGCTGCTGCTGCGCCAGCTTTCCTTTCCTGCCTTTCCTTGTTCCATCTTCAACAGAACATGTTCCTTCGACCAGCATGCCTCAGACTTCCTTGTGCAAAAGAGTCACCCTGGGACCTTGCTGAGAGTCGTTTTTGAGGTGGGTCCCATGACTCTTTATTTAAACATACACCAGGGGATGCCCAGGCTGCTGGCGGCTGGACCACACTTAGAGTAGCAAGGCCCAAGATGGGCAACTTCCAAATACTAACTTCACTTTTGTTAGGCAGACTCAGCGGTTGTTTCTTCCACGAACTCTCAAAGCAACTCACCAACTAGCTTGGTGACCCGGCACATAGGATTTGGGTACTCGCTGCCTCAGTTTCCCCTCTGTACCATAGGAATGATAACTTGGCGCCATGAGGGCGGTGTGGATGAAACAAGACAATGCCTACTTCTTTTGCAGCTCTGGATGAACATTATGTGCTACGCTCCTCCGACTATCTTTTACTCTCACCACATCTGGATAAAATAGCCAAGGGATGTGTTTGTCAATAGTTGTTATAGCGAAAATGTTGTTCAAGAAGTGAATGCTGTTCTGTGGTTTGCTCAGGATGGAGGAGAAAGCCTGAGGGTGGCACCCCATCTACTGAACCTCAACCCCCAATTCAGCATCGCTCTTTCAGCATGACTAGTGGAGACCCATCAACATGCTCTGCTCATTCGTATTCCTTTGGACTTTTTGATAATTTGAAATCATAGTTAACTTTTTTAGTTATTTAATTTTTTCCCCACAGGTAAGGGAAAACAGCCCATATTTCTGACGGGTATAAATCTTCGCGTTAGGTTTTGTCCCAACGTGAGTTGTTTCTCACCCCCACACACTTATTCTCGGCCAGACTCGCATCTGTAAACATTTTTAAAATGTGTATTTTCTTTCAAAATAAAGCCACTTAAGCTTTACTAAAATGAGCTGCTGACATGAAGTTCGCATTTGGCAAACCTCTGTCATCCATGTTTTACTGAGTGTGGACTATTGTAAATTGAAGGAAGTCACTTTGCTCACCCCCACCCCCACCCCCATGGTTATGGAAGTAGAGCTGTTCCTAAGTAAAAGATAAATTATGGCTGGATGTAAAAAAGCATCATTTAAAAAGTGTCAAGATACAATTGGGTTCTTAAAAACCATGCAGAGCTGCTAAATTCACATGAAAATTGAGTGGCTCAGGATTGCCCGCGGTGACAGCGTCCTTGGCATTGATTTATCCCATCTGTTTGGCCAACCCATTACTTCAGGACTCTGGAGGAGAGGTAGCATTCACCAGGGAGGCTCTTCACATCCCCCACCCCCAGCTAGAGCTCTGGTGAGCAAGGGGGGAGCAGGGGACTAGTGACCCCGAGAGAAAGAGAACGCACACAGAACCCGCCTTCAGAAAGGAGACATCCAGTGCAAGCACTTCCTTTTTTTTTATTATTTCTGATAACCTCCTTTTAAAATCATCTGGAAGTTTGATATTATACTGAGTTTAACCATGTCCCTCTCTTAGGTTGCCTAAAGTCATTTGATACTATAAAGTCTACTGTGATCTCGATCTCTGTGCCAACACTTTTCACCACAGAGGATTTTACTGTGGAGTAGGTTAAAAGGTGAGATTACCAAGTCAAAGGGTGTGATTCTGAGCTGTATTACCAAATTATTTCTAACAGTTATTTTCAACATGCTGCCCCAACACAACCTTTCCAGAGTTGTTTGTTCTCATTAAGCAAAAAAAAAACCTTACTAATTTTTTTTAAGGTAGAAAGTGGTATTATGTAATTTCAGGAAATCCAGGGGTTTCTGTCTTTTTTATTTTTTAAGAAGAAAAGCCTCACTTAAGGAAGCATTGTGGCTTGTGAAGATCCAGTTTGGCAGTGCTTTGCTGGAGCCAGCTCATGCCAGCTCCTGAGAACCAGTTCTGCCCAGCGCCCAACTCTACGTTAGTGACTGCTCATGGCTTATTGGTGGCTGTATCTCTTACATCATGGGAATTGGCAAGCACTGCAAGTCAGGGCTTCTCCCTCCCACCAAGAATTGGTTGTTAACATCTACCAGCACACCCTTGCAGTCATTTAACACTTGTTTGTAGAGGACTTGCTGAGAACACACACCATAGTAAGAAGAACTGACGGTCTGGTTAAAGTAGTAGTTCTGATTCATAGTAATTGACACTCTGTGATCAAGGGCTGTATCTCTGCAGCATTCCCAGCCCTTCTGTGGGAGAACAAGTGTTCCCTTCAGGCTTGAGTATTCGAGGAAGGCTTTGCGGAAAAATTAGAGTACAGGGTAGATCGCTGTGAGTGTGTAACGTAGGAGGGATGGGTGAAGACTGGGAGATGCCATGTTCCTGGGGCCATCAAAAGGCCCTTACTCCTTGTCATAGGTGATGGTGAAAACAAAAACTGCAGCTGGTGCCATGAACTTGGGCTGTGACATTAGCCAGAGTCCTCCAGTGTCTGTGCTGCCTTCCCTACATCCCTCCTGGTGACAGAGCTGTGGGGGCGGGAGGCCATGCACCTCCAATTCCCAGCATCTGGTTCTGATTTCATCAGAGGTTGGAGTTCACCCTCGGCAGTCTACAGCACGCATGCATTTCAAAGGAAATGCTTAATTGGTCCCCAATGTTGGGCTTTTTTCATCTCCCAAGGAGAAATGAATTTTGTTGCCATGATGGATGGGGGAGGACAGGTGGAGCCTGTGAGTATATTTGGGAGTTGCAGAAGTGGTTCATTTTGAGACTGTGTAATAAATGGTTCAAGCTGGGCAGGGGGTAAGGATGGGGGTGGGGGTGGAACTGAGACTTAAGGAACCATGTTAAGGGAAGGGTGGAGGGGCTTATAGCGGCCAGCGTTCCACAGCAAATTTGGGTCTGACAACCAGAGGAGGGAAATTCAGGTTTTTTGTTTTACGGTTTAGTTGGTTCTGATTTGGTTGAAAAAGGTAGTTTCGCCAGTTTCCTTAAACTGCCCACCAGCCTCTTGGCAGTGGGTGCTGGGTGCTGGTGACCCTCTCCCTGAGAGCTGACTTGGGAGAGCCAGGGTCCTATACTTCTTCCATTCTGGCAGACAGATCCCAGAATCCTCTGCCTTTGACTTTGGCACAACTGAAGAAGACAGGTCGGTTGAGGATGTGTGAGAAAAATCAGCCAACCTGTGAGTCGGACTTGGCCCTGGGGGTCCTTTTTTCATTCCTTCACGTCTTCCAGGCTGCCTCGGGCACTGTACGGCACATGACACTCCCTCAGTGCTCTGCACAGAGACATACACACCAGACATGACAGAAGCAACGGTAATGATCAAGGCAAGATGAGTCTCCAAGATTCTGCTCCTTGCCCTTTGCTGCTCTACCCCTTCCCTCCTCTGGATCCCACATTTGCTCCTCCCACAAGATCTGGAGGGATGATGACAAAAGAGCTTCTGAGAACAGGCTAGCAGGGAGCATCCAGAGGAGACCGGTGACCATGACCTTGTCACGAGCGCCAGGGAAGGCAGGTGTGTGCGGAGGCAGCTGGGTCTATAGGGAGTGGTCAGATTGGCAGAGGTCAGTGGGTAGGGGGGTCATGGGTGTTAGGGGAATGAGGAATGGGCGCGGCGAAAGCCATCTTTTTCAGCTCACCTCAGTCTGAGGAGCATGTCCATCCCTGAAGATAGCCATGGACAGCGGGAACTGCTCTGTTCATGTCAGGAATGACAGGGAGCATGAATGGAGGCCCTGACTAACTTCATTTCTGGAACATACGGGAATGTTCAAGAAAGTGAGCTTTTCGGGAACACAAAGCACAGTCCTTGTCTGTAGGGCACTGAGACAGTTGAAGGAGGTTCCTGTAGGTAGAATCTATTCATTCATTCATTCATTCATTCATTCAGCAGTTCACTCATTCTTCACCACCCCTGAACCCTAACTGCCTGCTCTGTGAGAGCCTGGACCTCCATCCAGACACTCAGTCAAACGTGTTCAGACGAACGCTCAGGGCCTTGGCTCCATGGGCACATCGGGTGCTGACGCTCTGTGACCTTGTGGGCTGTGTCCAGGGGTCTGTGTGTATACACATGAGCAGTGGAGTGGCCTGCTTGGGGGAGACGTGCTGTGGCCCATGATGCCTGCTCAGTGCCCACTGCCCATTGCAGTCCCCTGGGGAACCCACTCAGATTGCCTCACTTGGAGGGAGCTAGGCAGGCTATTGGCTTTTTTTTTTTTTTTTTTAACTCCCTGATGTTTCCAAAGTGTCTCCAAGGCCTAAAATCCCCTGAGGCTGAGAAACGGAGGCTCTGGCTGGATGATGGTTCCCCACCATCTTCCTGGGCCCTGACCATATGGGGAGAAGAGGGTGGTTGGGAGCAGGGAGGTAGAGGGACAGACAGTGCCTGAGCTGCAGGCTTTCCCTCAGCCATTAAAGTTTATCGTTGCCGCGGACAGTGATTGAAAAAGGCTTTTTGCAGGACTGAAATGTGAGCAATGAAACTTGCCAGTTGATGCCGACACAGGGCACTTATCTCATAAAAATATCCTCCGTGTCAAAAGGTTTCAGTAAATGTGCCTGGAAGTATTAGCAGTCATTTCTGCCAGCCCCGGACTCCCCTGGGGCCTTCATGAGGGACTGTAAAAGGGGCTGTAGGTTCCTGCAAAGGAGGTAGAGGGAGGGAGAGAAGGAGAATGGGAGGGGAAGCTAAAACTGACCTGCTAGTGGGGAAAGTGAGGATTCTTCTCGTGGCACACAAACAGAGACACACACAGTTTAAGCAGGTAGCTGCTGGCTTTTGTGTATAGTCAGTGCCAACTCTGAGGGAGGCAGAGCTGCTTACCTGATGGACGTGGGGTTACATTTGATCTCACTGACTCCTCCTGATGACTGCACAAAGGATGCTAGAGTGTAGAAACAGGCTCAGAGAGGTTAAGTGACTTGCCTATGGTCACACAGCTAATCAGGGTTAGAGGCAGGATTAGAAAACCAGAACCCCTTTGCAGGACACCAGATCCTGGGATGAGTGCACGCTAGGAGTTGGGTCACTGCCAGAGGCCCAGACTGATCTGGGCACGCCTCTGTCTACTGCCCATGGCTGCTCGGGGCTGAGCTTGCAGCACCGCTTAGCCGGAGCCTTCCTCTGGAAGGCTTTTCAGGAAGAACGCAGATTTTCCAGGCAGGCCCAGGATCTGGTATCCTTTGTAGTCCTGTGAGACCTATAACTGGGACAAGCAGAGAGCAGGTGCTTGTGAGCCAGGTGTCAGTGTCCCCCTGAGGTCACGGAGCCTATGAGCGAGTGGGCTGCCCCTCCCCCTGCACCCTTTCAGGTTTTTTTCCATATGGTCAGTTGCAACTCGTTTCTGCTGGGCCCTGGCTAACTACCGAGCACCTTTCAGCTTGAAAGGGGTGTACGCTCCAGAGGATGGCTGAGCCTTCTCCTCTGAGCTGAGCCATCTGACAGCTCAGCCTTGGGGCCGGGGGAAGGGTGGTCAACCTGTGGTGTCCACTTGCCATCAGGCAAGCCCTGGGTAAAGTGTCCATGAGGAAAGTTGGACTTGGGTATGACTAGGGCTCTGGACTCTGACCTGGGGGTTGGGACAGGGTCACGTCTCCCATGTATGGGTGATGAGACTATCTAGACAAGGCAGGCACTGAGAGGAGTAGGCTGGGTGCTGTGGGTGGGCCCTCCCCTGGCACAGGGTGTGGGGCGGCCAGGATCTGGAGCAGAGTACCCAGGACCTGAATTCCCCACCCAGACCAGCTCTGCAGGGGCCGTACTTCAGAGCCAGAAAGTGCTGTCTGTAATGCGATGCCATCCAGCGGTGATGGACGAGGCCCTTCTAGTCCTTTCTCCTCCTCTTGGCGTTGGCCTGAGCGGGGCTAGGTGTGGGAGCAGGGCATCCAGGACTGGCCAGAGCACGTGGTGGTGTGGACGTGGGTCGCCCCAAGTGATGCGTCCCTGGGCCCTGGGTGAAACGAGGTAGCAGCATTCCCCGTCTGGGTGGCAGCTCTGTGGAGACATTCAGGACCCCTGACCTACGGGGCAGCGGGTCCACTCCACCTTGCACGATGTACTCTTGTTCACTGTGAGCTCCTTGCAGTACCTGGAAAGGACAAAGAACCCAGGGCCCCGGGGTAAGACTGCAGATCCAAGGTCCTTGAGGTGGAACAACCCCGAGGCCAGGCTAGAATGTGGACTTTTCACTTCCAGGGTGGGAAGGCCCCCCACTGCAGACCTGGCCACCACCCCGGGCCCCTGGCTTCACCCTTCACCCCTGCCCCGCTGATAGGCCACACATGGCATCTGCCCTGAAGCTGTGGTTTGGGGAAAACCAATGTTATGGGAACAAGTCCTGCTCTGGCTGCTGTCGCTCCAGCCCAGAGGCAGATTCAGGGTGGGTGGTTTGGTTCGGGAATCTTATTTTGCCCAGAAAGGAAGGGGACTCCACCGCTGGGAAGAGGACTTGGCGGCTGGTGGGCGGGCTGTCTGCAGAAGGCAGATGCAGGCAGACAAGGGTTTCAGGTCACTGCCGAGTGAGTCTCCACTGCCCTGAAAATGTCTCTGATTAAGGGTGGGGGGGTCAGGCTGTGGTGTCATCTGTGGCTTGTGCTCAAGATCTAATCCCCAGCATTCTAACCCCTTGAAGGCCCGCAAATCAGGTCCTCTGAATCACCCCAGAATCGCAGCACAATCATTGCCTACCCTTCTTGGTCTTTGGCTGGGTTGGTGACGAGTAGCCCAAAGGAAAATCATCTGAAGGTAACCCCAACTCCACCACCGCACACATAGGCTCAGAGAACCCTCCTGGTTCTCCTAACCTAGCTGGGCCACACCGGTCTCTTCCCAAACGTGGCCCTGCCATGCCCCTCTCTGACTCTGCACCCCTCCCCACCTGCTCTTCCAGCGGTCACTAGCTCTGGCCAGCCCTGCCCCTGCCAGTTCCATCCCCGCCCCACATGGCTTTGTCCTTTGCTGTGAATTATCTTTGGCAAAGTGCCGTCTGGAGGGAATGGGTGTGAAATGCTCAGGGGCCCTGGAGAAGGGACATAGATTTCACGGCCCAAACCTGGGAGCCCAATGCTCAGAGGTAAAAATACAGACGTCCATTTATGGAGGGGACTGCTGCGCACCTCCTCATCCAAACCCATTTCACAATGGGGAAGCCAGCTCGTCCCACGCCACCAGCTGGCCCCACCAGCCTGTGGGCAGCAGAGCCTTGTGAAATAGCTCACAACCTTAGTGGTAACTACAGTTTTCTGCATGTTGGACACGCAGAGCAAGTAAGTGCTAGTTTAGCCATATGTGGGGCTGTCTGCCCGTATGCCTCAGGGTCTCCCCGAGGCCACCTACAGTTTTCTGGTGCTGTGGTTTCCTCCTTCCAGCTGCCCAGTCCCCAGCTCCATCCTCATAGAGTCCACCCCTCCCACTGGGGCCTCTGCCCATCCCAGAAGTTTGTAATAGTAACTGCAGTTTGGGATCTCCAAATGCCCAACAGGCCTGAAGTCAGGGTGATTGCAGGGCCCTCCTCAGCCACCCCGCCCCTTGGCAGGGTCTGCCAGGCTGCTCACCTAATCAGAGCTGTCTTTTCACTTATGCAAATGGGGAAGGATGGTGGCAGGGAGTCACAAACATCCATCACCCCATTTCCCAGCACCAGTCATTCATCAGCAGGGCCTTAAAGATAATACACTTTTTGTTTAAGGCAATTACTTAATCTTGACAAACTCCTGTGTTAAGCAGGGCTATTAGTGGGGCCCATCATTAATCAGTGCAAAAGCAGGTGGGTGCTTTTCTGAACTGCAATCGCTCTTGGGGACCTGGGGTGGGCCCTGTGCCATCTTCACCACCCTAATTACACCAGCAGCATGCTAGCAACCAGCATCCTGCACGTGCTGCAGGGGTGCCGAGCCACGGGCAGGAAGGGGGCCCATTTTTAACGCCAGTCAGTGCGTTTTCCCAGCCAGGCAGAATGATCCATGGGGGTTATTAGCAGGCACCAGGAACACAGCTGGGGAAAACAGATAACCCCTCCCGCGGGTCCTTCTCGGACTTGCCTCTGACTTTGCTGGATCCCTGGGCACCACTTAGAGCTGCTCCCTTCAGTTGGCTGGGTAGGGGAGTGGAGGGGTGGGGAGGTGGAGGGGGTGGGGGAAGGGGGCACTCACTTTTGGGAAGGCCGGAAGGAAAGTGGAAACAACGACTCCAGCTCTGGGCCTCTTTGGAGTTTTTCAGCTCCACCACTCCTTCCCCCTCACGGTGCAGCTCCTCCTGCATCCCAGCCTGTGGCTCAGATGGCCCGGCGGCCCCGGGCCAGGCGGCCTTGGCTGGTTGCTGGGCGCCCTGAGGGGTGCCTGGGCCTCCTCACGGCTTCCCACTCCATCTTCACAGTTCTCGAAGAGCCCGCCCTGGCCCGTCCCTGCTGTAGGAATGCGGGGCAAGAATTCCCGTGGGCGGCCGTCTGCAGTAGTGCTGAGCAGCGTGACCGGCCCTTGCCAGATTACCGAGCTGCCCTGTGCCTCAGTTTCCTCATCTGTAAAATGAGGCTGACAGCAGTAATAGTGTGTTCCTCAGCAAGTGCCATGAGAAGTAAATCAGTCAGCACATACCACATACTCCAGGGAGGATGGAGCCTGGAGCATTTGCTGTTAGAGCCGCTCTAGGTGTTCAGTTGCCCGGGGGTCTCAGATGAGGGACCCTACGTGCTGCACTGTCAGCTGCCCTCTCTACTACTCTGATGCTGGCTGATGTTCTGCCTGATGCTACCAATACCCCGAGACTGCTGAGTCTGCCGCTATTACTCCCTAATACTACTCTCTCTGCCACTGCTGCTCTAATGCCACTAGGCCCGCGAGGACTTTGCTCGGTAGGACTTTCTCTCCTACATCCCAAATCCATTTCCATAACCACCTTGTCGTCCTCGAGGTCTCTTCTCCGGTAGCGAGAACGTCCACTCACGCACGCGCTCACTCAGCCCGTGTCCCTCACTCCCTTCTGAGCAGACGCTGGGCTCTGACTGAGGGAATGACCAGCAGGCCTGGCTTCTGCCTGGTTTGGAGAGGAGGCCAAAGAGGAAGGAGGAAGCATCCTAGCCGGGCACGTGTGGCCTGGACTTGCTACAGAAGCTGGTGTGGTGTGAGGGCTGGGAGGTGTGAAACAGCTGGCTTCCTGGGGCCTGGAGGCTGTCTGCCTGGTGCTGGGGCAGCCGTGGGGAGGTCAGGGGAGTGCTGGCTTCACACGCCCTTCCGTGGACAGCAGCAGTGCTGTGCACAGTGGCAGGACCTGGGAGCCAGCCCTCAAGCGCTTGGATGCCTCCTCTGGGTCCCCTGTGCCCCGATGGCACTGGGCCCACGGGGCGGGGCCTTTGGCACCCCACCTTGAGCGGGAAGGAACAGGCCAGGCTGCTCTTGGGTCTGTGGAAGCGCAGCTCTGGCTTCTCCACCCCCAAAACACATTGTGTGTGGGAGTTTTCCCCTAGATTTTAAAACCCTGTTTATTTTAAAGGAAGTAGGCTCCGTCTGCTTTTAATTCACACACTTAGCTCATCAAAATATTGTTTTGCAAGAGGTTTTTTTGATGTCCAGGAAGTCTTTGGAGTTTTTCTCCCTCTCTCTGGCCCCTTCTTGTAGTCTTATTCTAGGAAGCGGGATTCTGGGCACTGTTCTGGTCAGCGGCTTTTGGCTGTTTTTTCTGTACCTCAGTTTCTCAACCTGAGAATCTGTATCTCAGTGACATAGGGGGAATGGGCTTTTCCTGGCATTCTGTGAACTGGTCTCTAGCCCTACTGGGTGAATCTCCAGTGTCCCCCCGACACACACACACATACACACACACCTGGTGAAGTGAACCACTTTTTTCCACTGGCAGCAGCGGGCTGGAGTGGTAGGGTCAAGAGAATGGCATCTGCTGGACCCATCGTTCAGCCAGTTCGGTGCAGAATCTCTGGGGCCAGTGCTGCCGGGGAAACCAGCCCCCCGGTGTGCTGCATGGCTTGGCTAGCATTTCTCTGCAACCCCCTCGCTTTCTGGGGGTTTATTATTTGTCATAATGTCTGAGAAGTCCACGCACCCACTGCCTTGTGTGTGAACAAGCCTGCAGAGAAGGGAATGGGTGGCACAATCGAGGGAGTCGTTGTTGACAGACTTCCTGGAGGACCAGGGGTGTAGAAAGAGGGAGTGAGGGGGCTGGGGGCGCAAGCCTGACTTGCTTCACTGCACGGGCCATGGGTTTTACCCACAGAAGCTCATGTTACCCAGTGACCTGGGGAAACTTTGCGAGTTAAATGGAGGAAGCCAGGGAGGGAGGGAAGAAATAACTGTTTGTTAATTTAAGTGACCAAAGAGAGGTCTGCGGGGAGCTAAGAGTCAGAAGTGAGGAAGGACTCAGGAGAACACTCATTACCACACTTTCTATATTGATGGGGCTTTTATTCCCCTAGATGAGACTTTCCTCAGCAAGTCTTAATAATGGTAACTGGTTAGGCCTCTCTGTATAATAAGGCAGCTGCCAGCTCTGTGCGGCTGTTGAACACTTGAATGTCGCTGATCTTAACTGAGGCGCTGTGAATGCAAACTCTACGATGTAGTTTAACGACGTAGCACAAATAAAAGTGTGTATTGGCTGTATATGAAAACAACATTTTGACATTTGATCAACTTGTATTATTATTAAAATTATTACCTGTTTCTTTTTAGACTTTTTTAATGGGGCTTCTAGAAAGCTTAAAATAACATGTGTGGTCCGCATTGTATGGGACATGGGCTGTTTTGATGGATGGCACCTAGAGGGGACTAGGTGGAGGATGTTTTAGAGAAAAGAATCCCTTTGAGTAACATGTAATCATCGGAATCTTTCTCACAAGGGGCCCCGAGAAGTGGTCCTTAAGAGACTTACTTCAGTGGAGGAATGAAAAGCACTTTCTAATTAGCTCTTGACTGCAGCAAAGTGAGTGCCCCTGAGAAGGTTCTCGGAGGTGCTAGAAGGCTGCTTGTTCTCGGGGCACAGTCCCTCCAGGTTTTGAATCTCACAGCCTGTCTGGGTCTCGGGTCACACTGTGGAGTAAGGGGCATAACCCAGGAAACCACCACTAGTCCCTGAGCACCACAGAGGAGCGACCACAGGCCCTCGCGGTGCTCTGCTGGGGGTGAACAGGACCAAGCACCAGACTGGGGGGCGCTTTTGCTAGAGCTCTGTGAGAAAGGGGCCAGATGCTGGCGACAGGTGACAGGTGACATCTGGAGGGCCCTGCAGACAAGGCAGAGGAGCAGTACAGCCAGCCTCATGGAGAGGCAGATCACCCTCCTGAGGGCGTGTCGGGACCAGGACAGCATCGAAGCAGCGAGGGTTGCTGGCGCAAGACAGATGCGACTGCCGGGAGCCGGTAGGACTCAGGTGGTGCCTGTGCAGGGAAAGCCGTGCCGTGTAGTGTCCGCACTGGAAGGCCCAGGTTTGTACCAGCCCACGCAGCCCAGCCCTGCCTTTGGCTCTAGCTGGCACTTCTCTCTCTACTCTAGTCCCTTGGGCTGGATTTATGCTTCCTTCAAGGTCCTTTAGGAGCTCACAAGAGACCACTGAAGCCATTGTTTCCTAGACTTCAGATCTGTTGTAGATTTGGGGGCTCTACATATTATTTTCTTTGGAACAGACTCTTGGCCAAGACATTTTTCAAACTTAATCGGCTCTGATCTCTAAGCTTTATTTTGTCCTAAGATTCTCTAATGTTGGCCGCACTCATTTACCCTGACAGGCGGACAACCCATCCCACTCCCTATGATGGCGGGGATCCCCCAGGACCCCTCAGGAGTTTCCCCAACCTCTCAGACCTTTTTAAAGGCCGGAGTCCAAGGAGATGGTGATTTCTCCTCCTGGGGGCCCTGGCGAGCCTGGCCCCACACAGGCTCTGCGTGCATGTTGGCTTATCTCTGCTTCAGTCTCCCCTCTCATCTGTTTTACAGATGAGGAAACCGAGGCAGGCACAGGAAGCTCAAGTGAATGGATGGTGGGAGCAGACTTGGCCACAGTGTCAGCTGCAGCTTCAGCACTGTCCACCAGCCATCACCCCTCTGACGCATGGCCTGTTTACCTCATGTGGCCTGTTCCGCTTATTTTAGAGCGACTACCTGAGGGTATCTTAGTCAGATTGGGAACGACACCACAGACAGCATGACAGAAACAGCAGCTGAGAAGTCGGAATCAGGGTGCCAGCAGCTTTCATGTCTGACGAAGACCGGCTTCCTGATCCATGGACTCTGGCTTCTCTGTGTCCTCACATGGGTGCTCACGGGGTCCCTCTGTGAGAGCACGAATCCATTTATGAGAACTCCACCTCATGAACCTCTCACCTTCCAGAAACCCCTCCCCCAAACACCCTCACATCCAGTATTAGGATTTCAACATACGACTTTGGAGGGTTGAAAACACTCAGTCTAGAGCAGAGAGGACAGATTCCAGCACTGAGCTGTCTCTCTCTCCGGCAGTTATTTCATCATATTTTGTCACATAACACCTTCTTAGAAAGGCCAGCCTGAGGCCGGGATGGGCGGTGTGTGCTGTGGGGCCCAGCCGAGGCCTTGTCCCGCCAGGCTCTGTGTGGGAGCAGGCCTGTCTTTGAGCAGCCCGGCCTCAGCCCGCCGGACACCAGCCAGCTTGGGGTGTTGGAATTTCCTGCCTCGTTTTAATTTCCCCTTTTCTCCCCCCTCAAGTGAGACAGAAATGCTTTTTAATTGCGTGCTGTGGAGTGCCATTCAGGATATTGTTATTCTTATTAAGTGCTTCCTATGGGCTGTTACCTGGGCACAGGAGGGGTCTGGAACAGCCTGTCCCATGGCTTCTTATGGGAATAATGGTGCCATGTATGCAGGCCTAGCAGCCTTGACTGGCGCTGGAATGAGGCTTTCCTGGACTCTCGCACACTTCCAGCCTCCTAGCTCTGCTACTGGGCTGGTGACTTGATTCCTTCCCCCTGGGAGAGGACATGTACCTAATGGCTTGGCCTTTGAACCGGGCAAATTTCAAAGTGGACCAAGGTCACCAAAGCCAGCGGAGGGACACCCGTGCCACCACCATAGCCTCTGCAAGCTGCAAAGGTGCATCTTTGTTCTTGTCACATGGAAAGCCCAGATCCTATGTCTTCACAGCCCGCCCTTCTGGGGGCATTCTGACCTCGCAGCCGCTGCAGGGAAGCTCTGCTGAACAGGGCAGAGGGCAGTCACAGGGGTTCCAGTGTCACGCCAGGACTGTCTCTCTCATCAACCACACAGAGCTCCTCTAGCTTCACGTACACTCCAGGAGCGCGTACGTAGCAGGCCCAACTATGAGCACTTTTACGTCCAGTGCCGTGGGGAGGCTGATGCTCCAGCAGATGCTGGGAATGTCAGGTGCGTGAGAGAGGCCTGTGGTTTTCCTCCCGTGGTCCCTGACAAGCAGTGTCAGGATCACAGTTGTCAGTGCGGCCTTTCAGGCCCACCCAGGCCTACTGAAACACCATTTTAGCAAACCCTGCAAGTGATGCGCAAGTCTGAGAATCACTGTTAGTGCCTGGTACGCGCTCCGTCCATCATGTGCCGCTTGGTATGTGTGTCTGGTCATTCATTCCCCGGGGGACCCCAGAAAGAGGTGTTCTTAGTCCTCTCTCTATATACAGGAGGGGCAAGGTTTGGGCCTGGAGTCACATTCTGCACAGCTATGGGCCAGGGCACAATCGAATCTTCTGGTCTCTGTCCGTACTACTTGTGTACCTATATCCTCCCCCTTCCCTTTGACTCTTCCAGTCCTGGTCCCTTTAGAGCCCAACTCCAGAGCCTCCTCTTTCAGGGAGTCTTCCTGGCTGCTGTGGACCCATAGAAACCTCCCTCTCCTGACTCAGAAGCCCCCACGGAATCACATAGGCCCTCCAACTTTGCAAAGAGCATCCACAGAGGTATCCTGGGTACCCCCTGAAGGCAGGAACTGTGCTTCCTTCCTCTGGGGTCTCCAGAGCACGTGAGCTGGTTCCTCCTACACTGACTGTAAGGGAAGTCTCAGGAGCCAGTGGGCTGTGGGTGTGACTTCCATCCTCTGGACTTTGGTGGGGTGGGGTTGAGCACTCTGCCCTGGGGGGTGGGCAGCTTTGCTGTGGATTCCAGAGAAGGCTGAGAAGGTGGGAGCTGGAGCCGCTGCAGGTCAAGGTCTTGTAGGAGGGGCGATGTGACTGAACCACATCCTATTCCTAGGTCAGACCCATGTGGCAAAGGAGTGTCCAGTCCCTTCTTTGAAGCCGGTGCCATCATTTCAGTTTTCATATGAGAAGCCGTTAGCTCTGGGTTCCCTGAGAATAGTAGGCCTGCATTCTCCACAGTGGTGGGCGATAGCGGAGCCCTGTGCTGTGAGACTATGTGCAAGCCCAGACTTAACACCTAAAACATAGGCCTTAGCTGGCACACAGCAAGTGTCCAGCAGCAGCTGAAGGGCTAGCTGATGTTCAGGTTCATCAAATCCTACATGATTAACATTTTTCATTTCACAGAGTATCTTCAGGTTCCCATTCCCTGCAGGGTTAAGCAGTTTAACTGACTAAGTGAGGCATTTGGGGGTGGAATGAAGAATAGCAATCTCTCTATTGGGATGGAAGAGTCTTTGGCGGCCATGTAGCCAGCATGTCCTCCAAAAGGTGAACTTGCTGTTGTTTGCCTGACTCAGGCCTGATCTGGGATGCAGACAGGGCAGTTACATGGGTGCAGGCCCACCCCCTCTGCCAGTGCCCCTGCAGATGCTGCCCGTATAGCCCTGGGGCAGCCTGGAGATGCCATCGCAGTTCAGCTGGCCCTCCTCGCCACTCTGTCCAGCCTGTCAACTGTGTCGCCCACCCCCTGTTTCCTGAAGGGAGAACTGGGTTTGTTTTAAGGAAATTGGATCATAAAAAGGGCGCCATCCAGAACCGCCCCCCAGCACATGGGAGGTGTCACCCACCTGGGACCAATCACATTCTCTCTGCCTTGGTCTTCTTTTGCCAGTGACTTTCCCAAGAGCTGAGTTAGTGCTGCAGTGCAGGGTGATGTGGCTAAAGGCAGATGAGGAGGAGACAGGCTACATTTAAAAAAACAAAAACAAAAAAACTCTTAAGCAAAATTTGCAGCGATGTTGAAATACCAGGCCATGCAAGAGTCCTCTTGCTCATCTCAGGCAGACACTGGGGAGTGAGCGGCAGGAAACACTAGAGTTCATAGTTGATGAGGCTCCTTGTGACACGTGGTAATGGGGTTGGTGATAGCAGTTAGTGGTCAGAGACCTTTCCTGCAAAATCCCAAAGCCTATGATCCACCATTCCTGCCTGCCCCCACGTTAACAAGACTAGTTGGCACCACTAAGTTTGCACGGCATGCATATCTAGCAGCGGATGCCACACCTGGCTTCCTGGGTGGTGCATCTTGGGGTCCCTTAAACCAGGGGTCAGGGAAAAGATTCCATCTGACCCTAGCACCAGGGTCCTCGAACACATCTCCTCTGGGACTCATAGTGATAAGGAAAGGGAACAGCCGCTTTGAGTCTCCTGCTCTCTGCCAGCAGTGCAAATACACACAGCCCTTCCTATTTTATAGATGTAGACACTGAAGCTCAGTGCGTTATAAACAACAAAGCCAAGCTTCACACCCTGGACTGTCTGGATTTAAGGGCCTCATGCTTCCTACTTCTGCTGCAAACACCTTGGACCTCGGAAATGGGTCATCGCCCTTACGACTGATGTGTAACTCAGGAGCATGCCAGATTTCACTGTCACTGTAAAGTTCACTGGGTTTGACTGCAGGCCTGCCCCTCTCCTTCACACCTGCCCCTCCCTCCACCAAAGTCCCCTGCTTCTGCTGCCTGTGTCCTTCCGTTAGAGCAAAAGTCATCGGTACATCAGTGTGAATTTGTTTCACACCGACTTTACTGAAGTCTGTTTGTTTATAAGAAAAATAATGAAATAATTGTGCTGCATATTACTGACATTTAAGATTTAGGGGAATATAATGTAAATGGACATAGTCAATTAGTCACTAACAAATAATTGCAAGAAGAGTCCCCTGTAGCAGGAGAGAAATGAGGGGCCAAGAAATCCTTTCCAAGCCCCCCTTCCCGCCGGACTGGAATGTCTCCATGTCAGCATATCAGAGGCTGGCTGGATCCCCCGGAGTTATTAGTGACACAGCCACAGCACCGGCCTCCTATGTGGTGGCCGAGAAGGTGCGACCACCCGCCGAGCAGGTGGAGATCCGTGTCCTGCTCTGGCCTCCCTCCCAGGGCCATGGCAGTACTGAGCTGTGTTGTGCCTCTTCATTATGCAAACAGACCTGTATTTGACCACCAGACCTCCTCCCAGAGACCGCAGCCTGCACCCTGCGTGCCCAGTGGGCGGGCAGTGTGACTCTGCTCCACGAAGCCTGTTTCTTCTGGTGCCAGCACAAAGCCCGCGTGCTCCATGCCACGTCCCTTTTGCAGATCAAGAGGGACTCTAGAGACTGGACAGCCCAGAGGGTGTCCCCCAGCACAGCCGGCCTCTCCTCGGAGATGGCCTTCTTCGCCTTGCTAACCACTCCAGCCACAGAATGGCCTCTCAGGGCCTCTCAGACTCAGCCCTCAGGCAGCACCTCTGTGTTGTAGCAACACATGACTTCATCCAGGAACATTCCTCCTACTGCTGACGCAGCTGCTCGCTCACACCGGGATGACTCTGTTCTCGGTTCTTTGTCTGAACCCTCTGTCGACCCCGGCCTGTCCTCTCCCGCAGGATGCACCAGCGTCCTTGTGATGGGGCCTTAATTAACTGGAGCCTGGCATCTGGGAGGGGGCCTCCTTGCCTCCTTCCCTTGCCGTGCTCACTAACGCAGCACAATCCTTATTCCACGGGCACCAAACGGCCCCTCACCCCTGGGACCACCAGCCAAGGAGCTTTTGCTGTTTCAAACTTAAAGCAGAGAAATGCCGGGGTTTCAAAACACATCCATCGCTCCATCACTCTCAGCTCCCCAGACTGTCAGTCTTTCTGTGGAGGATCAAAAACAAATGTGCATTTTGGGGAGGGTAAGGGGCTATTCATAGAAAATTCCCATCTTAGAGTTTCTTCCCCAGAAACTTAAAAAGAGAGCCATGTCTTTGAAATGGCATATGGCGTGTGTGTGTTTTCCCCCTCTGCCGGAAGGACATGATTTAGTTTGGATTTTTTTTAACTTAAAAAAAGAGAAACCACAATGAAAACAATGTGTGGAAGAATCTCATTCAATATGTCACTGGAAGGTTCTTTATCTTCAT
This sequence comes from Galemys pyrenaicus, assembly GCA_019455555.1. Lineage (NCBI taxonomy): Eukaryota > Metazoa > Chordata > Mammalia > Eulipotyphla > Talpidae > Galemys > Galemys pyrenaicus. The sequence goes on from JAGFMF010011399.1 coordinate 1,202,280, forward strand.
GTTCCTTGGGCGCTGCTGATGGGCTCTGGATGGAGTGATTTCCTGAGTCTCTGGGTTTCCGTCAGGGTATGTGAGGACAGTTCTTGCTCATTCAGATGGACCCTGAGGCCTCAGATGAGCTGAGGCCAGGCTTCACCCCTCAGCTTACCTGGGTGAAAAGTCAGCCCAGCTGGAGAGGGTTTCCCCCTACACGTGGGCGCAGGTGATTGGGCTGGTGAGCTGAGTGAATGGAGAAGGGCCACTGGGTTAGTGAGATGTACAGAGTCGTGCCTGCACCCCGAGTCTTTCTATCCCCTGCTGGGGGTGGGGGTCCCTTCTGAAACCTCGTGTGTCACTGGCCAGGACGAGCACGAATTCCCCCAGGGCACAGTGACCATCACAGACTGCAGATTATACTGGCAGGAAGGACATCAGAGCGCATCTGATCCCTGTTGTACAGATGGATAATGTGAGGCCAGAGGTGGGACGTCACTTTACTAAACTCCTACTGCCTCCTCTCAGCAGGGCCAGTCTGGGGTTCCTGGCACATGCTCGCACCTCTGCGCACACCACCTGGCCCCTTCGGCGGCTCTGTGAGAAGCTTCATCAGAGCACAGAACTCCCTGTGCAAGAGCCCCAGGGTTTCCCGCCTCACCTGGGAACAAGCTTGTGGTCTTCCCCCAGCCCCCCAGGTCTTCGAGGACTGTTTCTCGTGGCTCCCACCTCCACCCCTCTGCTCCAGCCAGGTTAGCCTTCCACCGAGATCACAGAGCTCTTCCCCTCCCAGGTCTCCGTATTTGTTGCACCCCCTGCCTGGAGCACTCTCTCCTCCAGAGAGCCCTGGCTTCCTCCTGCAATTCCTCCAAGTCCCCCCTCTTTCTTCTTAGTTGCATCACCCTCTGACATACGTCATAAATGTTTTTGCTGGTTTGTTCACCACTTGTGTCCTCACACAGGGGAAAGCTCTATGAAGGAAGTAGTGCGCTGCTTTGGCAGCTCCCTGCTCCCAGAGCCTAGAACAGTGCCTGCTACATAGCAAGCCTGTGACACGAGGAAATGAATGAGTAGATGAATGAATGGATGAATACATGAATACTCATCATACTTATCCAGTGACTGTTGCCCACACTTAGCCCCACTGATGTGAGTGAGTGTGGTGGCCTCTCTGAGAGTGGGTAGAGAGGTATGGATAGCAGGGATCCTTGGGTTAGATTCCCTGCTCCTTTACCTGCTCGCTGAGCACAGACACATCTGCCCACCTGGAGCCAGAGCTGGGTGCAGCTGTGTTGGAGCACGAATGCTCAGGCCCAGTAGGACCTGCTGTGCACTGGGTGCTGGGTTGTGCTCGGATGCAACCACATGAAGCTTGGAAGGGAGGAAAGCAAGAAAGCACTTAGCACAAAAGACCTGGTCACTGCACTCCTAGAAACAGATGCACGCCACTCTGAGCCTCGTGCTCCCCCCAGAAGTGTAAAGTGCTGTAATCAAGCCCCACGTGGCAGCACCTCATCACAGATGAGCACCACCACCCGACTTTGCCACACTCAAGCTGCCGGCTGACCTAACACTGCTGCTCACAGCCAGTGTGGTAGAGGGGAAGAGCTGGACTAGATGGCTTTGGGGGATCCCCTTCAATATTTCCAGGTACAAAATTCAAAGAGAAAGGGAGCACATCAGGGTGCTGGGGGATAGCCAGTGGGAAGACCAGGGATTTCAGGATGGATACAGGCTCCTCGGGTCGCTGTGAAGACCTTGGAATTGATAGTTGCAAAATATTTAGTCAGGTCTGCCATTGTGTGTTGGTTAAATACAGTACCTAAGTAAGGTGGGGGCAGCAGCACCCCACAAATCACACTCACTCCCAGGGGCTGCCTCCACATACTCATCTGGGCTTGGCGTGACCTTGGGCTCGCCTCCTGGCTGTGCCATTTTAGTCTGTGATTTTGGTGCTGAAATCATCCTTGGCCTCTATTTCCGAATTTGTGAAATGGACTCAATAGCACCCCCTGGAGGCACTGGGGGTTTTTGGCTGTGCGTGGAAATGTTCAAAAATATGCAGAAGCAGAAGCAAGCCATTTTTATCTTGTCAATAAGACTGTAGCCTGGCCTGCCATTATAAAAAAAAAAATTATAAAAAAAACAAAAGGTCCTTTCCTGCCCATGACTGCTCCTGCTGACTCCACGGGGGTAGGGGGGGTAGTGTCAGGTGACACAGTCGTGCCCAGTCTGTCAGCCAGCCTCCTGTGGCCCTCACCCCCTGAGGGTTTGTAGTGAGCAGCGAGCAACTTGTCCCAGGCCCCACAGCTAGTAAATGGAGCATTCACAGCTCCGGTTATGGCCTGTGGGGCTCCAGATGCCATCCTCAGTGGTCCCCCTGAATGCCATGGGCTCAGTACCTCCCCTGCAGAAATGTTTTACCTTCCTATCAGCCACATGCCATTTCAGATCCAACAGAGTCAGAGATAAGGAAGCTACTTAGAGTCTTCCTGGAGACAGCAATTTTGCCCTCAGGGACTTTGACTCTCAGAGGCTGCCTGGTCACGGGCCTAAGGGGGCAAGGGAGAGAGCTTTGGTTTCAGTAACCACTTCAGAGGCGAGGGGCGGATCAGAGGGATTGGAGAACATGCCTACACCTCAGCCCTTTAAGCCTAGGATCTGTGGAGTCTGGTTTAACAAATTGATGTAATCAGGGTGAGTAGATTCACTTTCTTTGTACCCAGCCCCCTGTACAGAGTGAGGATTGTGGAATTATGAAAATAAAATTGAATGTGCAAAGATTAAGGTTAAAATTTCAGGAGAAAATTTCCTCTTGTTCAGAATGAATCAGCCAACCATGCACCTGTTCATTGACTAATGGGGCCAATGGAGTATTATATAGCCTTATAAAAGGAAATGCTGACCAAGGCTATAATGGCTGAGTGAAATAAGACAGTCATGAGAGAACTAACACTGTATGAGTCATTCACGTGAGAATAGCCAAATTCATGGAAACAGTAAGTAGAATGGCGGTGGCCAGCAACTGGGGACAGGAGAATAGAGAATTGTTATTTAACAGTTATAGTTTTAGTTGGGGAAAATGAGGCATCCTAGAGATGGATGGTCCTAAGACAGCAATGTGAGTGCTTTCAATATCACTGAACTGTACTTAAAATGGTTAAAATATGCATTTTATCACAAAATTTTAAGAAAAGGAATTCATAATGCAGTGTCAGAATGTGCCTGCATTTATTACTGTAGACATGGAAGTCAGCCGACCAGTGGTATGCCAAGCAAACTCTTTGTATTTCTCTAAAAACCTCAGCAATTCAGATTCAACTCTGATTCCCACTGGCCCGTGCCTTCAGCCTGAGTGAGAGATGATGGAGAAGTCACCACTTCTGAGCCCTTTGCTCAGTCTAACTGCTTTTTAAAGAGCCTTGTTTTCCTGAAGCCTATAATTATGTTTGCCTCCAGGGTACCAGGCATTTTTTTTTTTAAATAAGCAAAGAGCATCCTACAATTATGATGATTTGTTGAGGACCGGCCAGGCACAGACAGGAGGCTGACTCACCTCTGGAAACGAGGCTCACGTGTTGGTGTTTGCATCTCGGACGCCCCGCCGGCTCACTCGGGGTCACTAATTAATATTAAGAGCTGGAGAGTTAACAGACCCACGTAGGTGTCCGCTGCGTGCCCCTGACAGGCCAGGGCAGGCAGCTCGGTGGGATCTGGCCTTCCTGAGGCTGACCGCAGCCGGGAACGGGCCCTGCTTCAGAGGTGGTTCTAGGTAAATATTTCCAGCGGGTGTAACGGCTGCGTCCGGATGCCGTCTGGATGCCATCGTAAGCTGGGGCTGCTGGAGCCACAGGCCGCCGAGGCTGGGATGGGCAGAAGCCTGCGGCTGTGTCAGCCCTGATTTGCGGGGCCAGCCTGTAATCTCCTCAAGTTCAAAGAGTACTTAGTTGCTTGTCTTTGTCAAGAGCACGGTTGGGGATCTTTTATGTGAAAGATGTAGGGTTCTCGGTCTGACTTTGATTATTTATTCATCCTGCTTCGTGGGTGTGTGATAGCCCTGGCATGGACGAGCCCCATCCCGACTGCCTTGCTCTGAAATTCATTGAGCTTTAAAGCCCTTTGAAAATGGCTTTGCCAGGGAGGGGCAACGTTTTTGAAGTCCTGTTTCTCTCTCCCCCTCCGCAGTGCCGCAGCACCTTCTGCCACCGTTCCATGCTCCCTTACCGCTTGACATGCGACACCAGGAGGGAAGGTACCATTACGAGCCTCACTCTGTCCATGGCGTGCACGGGTAAGTCCAGCCCTCTGCCCGCTGCCCCAGTCACCATCACCTTGGCCACCTCTCCCGCCTCTGTCATTTTGTCTTTGGAGTTCATGAACAGGCTGTCACCTCGGCTGTGAGTGCACGGACCCGGGGCCTGTGTGGATGCGTACAGCCTGTTGGGTCCTCCAGGCCTGTACATCCTCACTTGCATGGCTGCAGGCTGTCCTGCTGTGTCCATAGCACCAGAGGCTCTTTACTACCCACCTAGTGGGAGCCCCTCCAGGCCAAATGCCCCATACAAGTAGAGTGGCTTTATTTACGTGTTGTTTTAGCATACTCCATAGTGCCCACTTTAACTCTCTCAAGTGTCTCAGTTGGACAGTAAATGATGGGCCATTCTACTGATAAGGAAGGGTTCGAAGTTATACTTTGGGGCTTCTTTCTACTCCCTGCTTTGAGACTCCCTGGTGGAAGGGGTGTCTCTTGTGTGGTCTCGCTAAGAGACCTTCGCTCCATCCCCGATATCTCCACTGCTTGCTCATGCCTCAGAGAGGACCTACTGTAAAGGATCTGCTAATTCCAAGACCCCTTTAACCTCACCTGTCCAGGATAAGCCTGTCACTTGTCCCCACGCTTCAGGCCCTGCTGCCAGCCTGTCTGCATCATCACCCTTCTTCCTCTTACATACCCCTAAGGAGATATTGCTCCCTAGGGGTACAGGGATCCCCCACACTGAGTGGAGACCCTTCCCTGGCTCTCCAGCCTCCTGCCTCCCAGAAGACTCAGCTTCCCTGTCATTTCTTCAACAAATGACATTCAAGGCTCCCTGCCCACATCCACTGAGTACAGAGCCCTCCTCACGCCATCCACCCAAGGGTGCACAGCCTCAGTGCCTCTCCCACCTCCAGCTCGAACTTAGCAGACACTTGTTGGGCGCACACTGTGTCCAAGTGCTATGCCTCACCAGGTGACTGGGCAGGTGTCCCCACCCTCTGGTGTCTCAGCACCCACTGCTCCTCAGGGCAAGGCAAATCTCACGTGATTATTTTCTTTCTTAAAATAGCTTTTACTTTGCTATAAAATCAGACATACAAAAACAGTTGCAAAAATAATGCAAAGATTTCCTGTCTGCCTCTCACCCAGCTCCTCAAATGTTAACATCTTATATAATCACAGACAATACGGTGCCGTTCATGAACTTTTCGATCTCATACAGATTTGATCAGTTGCCAGTTCAGGTCTTTTCCTGTTCGGGATTCAGCGTTTACATTTACTGTCATAGCTCCTTGGCCATCTTTAATCTGGGACTCTTGCTTGGTCTCTCTTGCCTTTCACACCTTTATATTTCGGAAGAGGACAGGCCAGTTACTGTGCAAAATGTCCTTCATTTGGTTTTGCCTGACATTGCCTCAGGATTCAATTTAGAATGTGGGTTTTGGGGAATAACGCCATAAGAGCCGTGTCGTGCCCTTCCCAGTGCACGTGCCAGGCATGGCAGCACGTCTCAGGGCTGCAGAAGTTAGTTTTCATCACTGGGGTAATGGGAGGGTCCACTGGGTTTCTCCATTTTGCAGTGGGTCTCTTTGGAATGAGTATGTATTTCATGGGGCAGTGCTTTGGTAATGTGTAAATACCCTGTTTTCCATCATATTTTTTTAAAGATTTATTTATTTATGCATACAAGCACTGAGGTACATGCCAGAGGTGCGGGTGGTGAGAGGATCCACCAGACAGAGTGGGGAGCAGAACAGGCAGACTCACTGAAATACTCTGCCGAGGGGAGCAGCAGGCAAGGCAGGAGAGGTCTGCTGCGCCATGTGGGTCACCTCCCCGGTGGGTGGCAGGGATCAAACTCGTGTTGCCGTGGCTGTGGTCTGCTTCATAGTGTGTTGCTTAACCCACTGCACCACAAGGGAGGCCCTCCCATCTTATTTTCACCCACTAACTTTAACATTCATTGCTGTTTCTTGCTAGAAACAGTCATTGCTAGTGTTTGTCAAATGCTGGTTTTCTTTTTCCCTCATTTCTTCCATGTTTATTGATTAGAATTCTACCATAAGAAAGCGCTGGTCCTTCTCCATTTCTTTCTTTCTTTGGTCATTTATTTATATCAAATAAATACACGGATATTTGTGTTAGTCTATAAGTTTACTCTTATTATCAATATCAGATTTTTCAAATTGTCCCAGATTGGGGATATCTCCCTTCTCTCTTTCAGACATGTGGGATATTTTCGTTTTATTTTGGTGTTTGTAGCTGGTTAGAACTGGTCAGTGACTGGGTTGTTCCAGCCCTCTGCCCATCTCCTAGACAACTTCTGGGACGTGTATAAATCTGGAGGTCTCTCAAAATCATTGGGTTGGTGGCATGAAAATGTGTACCAAGGCAGCTGCGTTCTTGTTTGGGAGGGGATTGGAATTGTCGCTGCAGCGTCACAGGACCAGGACACAGGCTTCCTGTCCAGGGCGGCTGGAGAGGTGGGCAATGTTGGCAGCTCCCTGGAGGGAAAACCCACAGGGTTTACCTCCCCGCAGGTGACTGTTCTGATTCACATCCCCCCACACGCCTAGGGCAGCCACCACGATCTAAGAAAACCCCACCTGGTGACTGTAATTCCTTATGGCAAGGAACCTTGCCAGCATACTACAGGTGTCTCGTCGCTTAATCCTTTCCACAGCCCTTAAGATAGGCATTTTTACCACCCCCGTTTTACAGATGAAGGAGCTGAAGCAGCACAGAGGGGTTAAATAGCTTACCATCATCAGGGCCACCCACTTGAGGAGGGGGGTGAGTTAGAAATGTCATGATTGCTTTGGCCCCCACCTCACTCTGGCCTCTCTTGGGTGTACAACTATGGCCCTCAAGTCCCTTAGATGGGTCCATGTGATTCCTTCTGAAAAGCATATATATCCTTTTTTAGGGTCCCACCCTCAGCTCAGTGGTTCCCCAACCCTACACCAGCAGCAACAGTGTTCCCTGGGAGCCTGACAGGAATGCAGAGTCTCAGGCCCCACCCCAGACCTGCTGAGTCAGAGGCTCAGACCAGCTGTTTGACCTCCAGGTGATGTTGCTACAGGTGCAGGCGGTGCTCTGGCTATAGGCAGGGACTTGAATAAGAGCCACTGAATAAGGGCCCCCCAGTGCTGACCCTCATGAGATAGCAGGGACCTGTGGGCCTTAATGCCACCCCCAAACCTTCCCCAGCCTTTGCCATTTGCCAGCTCTGTGTTAAACATAAGTCATTTCCTCTCTGGGTCTGCTTCCTTCCTGACCTGTGAGGGCAGGTATAGGCAGAGCACCTGAAGACGTAGAAAGTGCTGACGGCAGGCAGCAGGCAAGGTCTGACCCAGCCAACTGGCCTTGGAGATGGCCCTGACACTCACTGGCCAGGCTCTTTCACTAGACTTGGTAGCTGAAGAATGGTGCAGTAAGTTCCCTGTAGCTCTGTAACAATTTGCCTCCAACTTAGTGGCTTAAATATAGAATAAAGTACAGATTTATTCTCACACAAGGCTGAAGTCTAGAAGTCTGAAATAAGTCCTATGCACCTAAAGATCGAGATTTGGGCAGCCCTCTGGAGGCTCCAGGGAAGCATCTCGTTCCTCAGCTTTTCTAGCTCCCAGACGCTGCCTGCTTTTCTGGCCCACGCCGCTGCCTCTCATCGTCGCTTTGTCTCCCCACCTCTGCCTGACTTCTCCTTCATTTTCTGCAGTAACTTTCTCTTTCTGCCTCTCCTTCTCTGCGTGGCTTTTAAGGCCACCTGGATTATCTAGGATAATCATCCTGTGGCGAGACCCTTAATCACAGCTGTATGTCTATTTTCCCAGAGAAGCTAGACAAGTTCTTGGGATTAGGATGTGGACATCTCTGGGGTTATTATTCAGGTCCCGGGAATGAGTCTGACATCATCACTAGGGTGGTGATAAAGTAAGGGTGTCACTTACTTGCTCCAGGACCTGCTGTGGAGCCTGGGTGCTGTTACACTCAGTTCATCTTCCCCACAGCCCCATGAGATGGGGTTAGGACCTGCATCTCACAGATGTCGATGCTGAGACGAGGAGAGGGGAGCTGACTTCCACCCGTCTTTCCGACAAGGCCGGTATACTTGAATCTGCTCAAGAGTTGAGGAGACAGGCTCTCCAGCAGGGGATCCCCTGCCCAGCCAGGGAGGGGCTTGTCCCCTTAACTCCACAGTGAGGGCCAGCAGCACTGTGTTCCCAGAGCCCCGGTCCTGCTGGTCTACCATGGCTCTACATTGTCCTCAGGACAGTCGATCCCTGCCCAGGTCATGGGGGACACAGTGAGCTTTTCAGGGCTGGCCTCCAGCTCTGGAGAACCCACCCTTGGCTCCCACCCCCAGCAGCCCAGGAGGAAAACAGGACAAAGTCTGTGATAAAAATGGCCCCGTGACTCTGGCTTCTTTGATTAATGTGGTCAGGGCCTGGTAGAGCGTCTAATCCATCAAGCCCCTGCTGTAGCCCGCTCCTCCTCACTGATGCCAAATGTGTCTAATTACACAAATGTTGCACAGCAGATGAGGTGCGGTGTCATCTCTTGTCAGCTCCAGCCGGAGCCTATACCTGATCCTGACTCATAGGACACCAGCCCATTGACTTACATGGTCTTCATGGCTGCAGTGATTGAGCGCCCAGCTGGCTCTGCAGAGTGCTCCAGTGTAGTGCTCCACGCGGTGCTCCCTGGCCCAGCAGAAGTGCTGCTTTCACCAGTCCTGCCAGGCTACCAGGTCAGTTTATCAACCATGGGAGACTAGCCAGCCTGAATGGGTAAGCCTTAGGTTTGTCATCTGTAAAAGGGCATCAACTGAGTTATTTCGAGAATTAAATGGGGGAATATGGTAAAGCATATAGAACAGTTTGGAAACATTCAATAGATATTAGCAGTGGTTGCTATTACTGTTGTTATTTCCATGTGTCTATTAGAGAAGGGGGTTCACTGCAGCCACAGAGGCAGGCCTGGGCTTCTCTTTGGGAGAGAATTCTGTCTGGTGGCTGTGACATTGGGAGTGGAAAAGGACTGAAGATACACCCCTGGGGGTGAAGAGAAGTGGGGCCTTTTATCCCCACTCAAGAAATTTGCACTTGATCCTTTGGCTACAGGAACTTGAGAAAGTGGTCAGATTTATTTTCAGGGTCAGTAGGAGCAGTTGGGGCCTCTCTGTTGGCACAGCGCATCCTCGGCACAGCAGTGGGAGTGACCAGGGAGGGGACCCACATGGCGCAGCAGACCTCTCCTGCCTCGTCCACTGCTCCCTCCCTCAGCAGTGTGTTTCAGTCCATCTGCCTATTCTGCTCCCTGCTTTGTGTCTGGTGAATCCTCTCACCCCCCCACCACGTGCCTCAGGCCTGTACCCCAGCTCTTGTATGCATAAATAAATAAATCTTTAAAAAGAAATAGGAGCAGTTAGAGGAGGAAGGGAGCATAGCAAAGAGACCTGCCAGAGGTGTCTTTGCGGTTCCCGGCTAAAGAGGATCAGGGCCAGGGCTGACCCCACACCACGTGTGGCAGACGGTGGACCTCAGTGTGTGCACACCCAACCCGCATAGCCAGCGCCCCAACCCCTTGCATACTCATCCTGCCGCATCACCTGCGGTGCAGCCCACTGCAGGAGTCGCCTAGCTGGGTAACACTCTGATGGTTGGGCAAGAGTAAAGGACACTGCCCCATAACCCTTGGTGCATCACCTTTTATCTGTGTCAACCACGGGTGATGGGGAGACAGACAGGGTAGAGAGCAGTTTTCACTGGCCAGATGGGATTATCTTGTGATGCCCCCTTGGGGACCTGCTCCCGAGTCTCCGAGTCTACTCTCAAGGGCAAGGGATCCCTGCAGTCTCTCCATAACCTCGTGACCGCTAGTGGGAAAGAGCACTTTGGCCTCTGGACCCGGAAACACGCTCATCAGGTACCATGGGGCTGACCCTAAGGCATGGCATGGCCCCCCACTGGAGTTCCCCATTTCCTGTGTGTTTGCAGTCACACAGCAGGAGTTAGGGCTGCCTTGGGCTAGGATTACCTCATGTCCTGGCAGGGGAGGTAGAAGCTCATGTTCCCAGTTTAGCAAGTTGGGACTGACCTTTTACTCCACGTGTTGTTTATGGGGTCCTTCCCCTTACAGCCCAGAAGGGCTTGCAGAGAACATCTGCAACAGTTCTCACACTTGATCGCAAATCTGAACCAGGGTGTCTTAAACATGCACTTTTCTCGACTCCAGCCCCAGAAGTTGGAGTTTATTCAGACTTAGGTAAGGCCTGGGAATCAGGCACCCACAAGCCAGAGTTTGGTAACCCCGGCAACCACCCTGCTTTTTTCATATTCAAGAGGCAGGTCCAGAGTTCTGTGCTGGCTTTCTGGAATCAAAAAGCTAGCAGGCTATAGCGCCTTTTCTCTCTCTGATACTGACTCTAAAATGTGTGGTGTTAAACATCCCCCGGCTCCTTTCTATAACACATTTACAGATCCAGTGTCTAAAAGTTGACCTAAATCTATTCATACGCTCAGCTCATAAAAAGAGGTAAGCATACTGGGCCTGGGGGCAGGAAAGGGGCCAGCTATAACAGCTCAGTCTCTGCTCTCTGACCTGGCTCCACACCTGCCTCTGACACCCATGACCCCCAGCACCTCCCTAGATTCTGGACTTGACCACCTCCACCCTGAAGATCACTTGATCCTGAGCTGTGCTTGGTGAGAATCACCTTAGCAGTCATGGCCCAAGACCACACGCGTGGAGGAGAGGAGGGGACTCTTGCTAGGGACAGATGGCTCTACGGCTTAGCTCTCGATTCATGCAGTCACCGTGCTGGCCCACGTACTTTAAGCAAAGCAAGGGAATGCCAGGTGGTGGGTGCAAGGGCCTCCACCCCACCCCCACTGTCTGCACACTTTGCCATGCATGCACATTACCCAGAGCCCCTGAGAAGAGCTGCTCAGGATGCCCGAGCCCCGCCTTGTCCTGGCAACTACACATTGATGGGAATGCTTAGCCCTGTGTTACTGTGCCTCACTTAAGAAACTAGTAAGCTGGTTTCTTCACTGTTGCTGGTTGAGCTCCTGAGCTTCCAGTCTGGGGAGATTTGGAGATAGCTTTTGCAAGGTCAGTGTTGCGTGAAGACTGCACCGGCTCATCCCGAGATGAATAAACACAGCTCACTTGCCTGCGACCCACCCGCCTGGTCCCGGGCCCCTGCAGCTCAGTCCTTAACCAGTCGCCAGGGGCGTGTTGAAAGACGTGTGGATATTTTCTTCTTAATTCTTGGCACAGTGCGCCAGGTTCACGGTTCATAGAGGACTGACTTTGTTTGTGTTTCGCAAAAACTTCCTCCTCCCTCAGCAAATGTGCTAAGGGAGGAGGAGGGTTCCTTTTCTGAGACTTGTGGGTGGGAGAGACTTCCGGAAGGCCTATCTGCCTGGCTGCTGGACTGAGAAGCTGGGTGGGCCCACTACACAACCCACCATAGCCGATGGCCCCTTCAGAGCCACTGGGTGGCAGCCAGACAGAAGCCCAGGAGGCCCCAAGACTGAGCAGTTTGCAAGGCAGTTCGCCTGCCCCCATTGGCTACCAAAGGACTAAGTGACAAGCAGGTGGGGAGCCTTGGTGCAAGGTGATGTGAGTGGCCCTTAGTGACCCCGCCAGGCAGATGCCTCCCCACTCTGGTCCACATGATGCTGGAGTCACATGAGCTGAGGTATAGTCACGGGAGCCCTCTGGGTTTGACCATGTAACCCTCGCCAGCACCGTATAAAGATGGCAGCACGTCAGTGGGGAAACACACGTAGGGTAGGTGGCTGCTTTGTCCTGTGACATTTTCCTAGTAAGTAGCCCAGCTGGGATTTGAACCCAGGCAGTTTGACCCTACCGGCCCCCCTTCTCTGTCCTGCCCCTCTGCTAAAGAATCTCCCAGCTCTGAGAGCTTCAGATTCCCAACTGCAGGAGTGTGTTCTGCGGCACGGGACAGACAGCTCATTTATAATGGAAACTGGGCTGTAAAAGTTTAATGAGGAGCGTGTCTGATAAGGCAGCCTGGTCTTTGATCTTTGCTGAGCACCAGCCCCTCACAGAAGAGTTGCTGCCTGGCTCTGGGCTTTGGAGAGAGCCCGTGTGGTCAGCCGAGGGCAGGAGGGGCCCGAAGAGTGACGCAGATCTTGATGTGCAGAGACAAGGCCGTCTGCAGGGAGGAGCGTGCAGAGCAGCGTGGAGAGGGCTGCCTGGAGGATGGTCCTGCAGGGTTAGGAGGTGTTCTTTCTGGTTCTCCTGTCTGCCTGGGCCCCATAATCTTGGGCACTTTCCATCCCATATGGAACCCCGTGGAAGATACGACATGTACCCCACGTGGGTGGTTGTGAGGATTAGGGGAGGGACTGAAGGTCAAGCACGTGGGACATCGCCTGGTTCATAGTGAGCACTGGACAATCGTTTGCTCTTTGCACTTTTGTGTTGACACCAGAAGGAAACCCACCTTTCATTCCAGGTATTCTGCTGGGCGTTAGGTGGATGGTTATCACCCTATACAGTGGGTGATACTGTCCCCAGTTCATAGAGGAGAAAACTGGAGGTTTTCAGCATTTATGAGCTTGCCGAGATCACTGAGGTCACGACCCACCATCCTGAGCTTTCCTCTATGATGGTCCACGGAGACATCTCACTACAGGTTCAGGGCTACACGCTTATTTCTGCTGGCAAGCTGAGAAACAGAATAGCAACTAATCCAAAGGAATTAATCACTAATAGTAAAATTTCAGGTGTTGATGGGGTAGATTGGCCTCCGAGGAAAGGCTCCTCCTTCACTGCACACGGTCAGATTGTCCACTCTGGGTGGAAGCTCCTGCACCTGCCCACAGCACATTCATTTACTTGCTACCGTCTGATTTATTTATGTCCTAAGTGCTGTCAGTGTTCAACCTTTGTTGGGGGAAAGGCGTGAGCAGTGACCTGCCCCCCAAGTCCTCTGTGGCTGCTCTTTAAACCTCTGTCACTGCACCAGCTTTGTGGCCTCAACTGCAGGTCCCAGTGCCCAGGGAGAAAAAAATACATTGGGGACAGTGGAGCCCCCCTACATCGTTTCCTTTCTGGAACTGCCTTTCTCTAATGTGAACCTGACCTGTTGCTCCCAGCCAAGTAGAAAGAGGTTATTGTTGCTTAACTCATGCGGGAAATGCTTAGTTCTCAGTCATCTGTCCAACCTCTCCCGGGGACTATGATGTGCCTGTGGGGCCCATGCTAGATTGTGGGGCACAATCTAGGAGTGGTAAGGACAGCTACGAGGTGGTGTGCCGAAAGGGGGCAGCTCAGAAGGCCCCCCTCTCCTCATCACACCCCAAGCCCCAGCCCTCGGGGGCTCTTCTGTCTTCTTGGGTTTGCTCCTGTTTGCAGTGAGGGATCTCCACTTCCAGGCAGACACCAATACCGGTATTAAAGAGGGGTCCGCTTCAAAGTACCCACTGATAGCCTCAAATGCTTGGTAAAAAGCAGTGCCTGCCACCTCCAGGAAAACGCTTATCTAAAATATTCCAGATTATCCATCTAGCTTTGACAGGCATCCCAGAGAGGAAATTCCACACACCAGTTTGGCAAACCAGGCCACAGTTTTAAGAGTTTCCCTCCGCACCCCCCCACCCCACCCAGGTCTTCTCTTATTGCTTAAACTCAGGCCCCCCCAGTGAAGTCCAGTGGCACCCCTCCTTTTGCTGAAACTATCCCCCCCACACCCAAGACCGCACATCTCATCTCGCCCATAAGTCCCCTCCAAGCCCCCTTGAATGTGGCCTCCGATGTGACATTTCCCTTAAAGCCTTGACTTTCTGGGAGATACAGCTCAGCTACGCTAAGCCAAGAAAGATTCCTCTTACAGACAAACACCCCACATGCCTGGAGGTTAACTTACGTCACAGGTCACCTGGAAAGGGGTCATCCAGATCTGGCCCAGGGCCTCCTCCCAGGGGTCAGCTAAACTCCTGCCTCCCCTCCCCCATGGATCAAATACAAGGCCCCCCACCCACCTCAGCTCTGCACAAGTCATCACTTTGCTAGAAAAAAAAGTCTCTTTGATACTTCCCTTTTTTTAAAAGCTTCTTGAGTTTAATGTTTGCAAAAGCTGATAACCTTCCTATCCTTCTGTTCTGAAGGGGGAAAACGGGGATCAAGACTGGCCAGTGCAGTTAACCCCTGTTGCCTGTGGGGCTAGCCCTTAACCAAGTCCATCTGTATGGCCTCCTTTGTAGGCACAATTTTATAACCTAATTTCCCTACCAAAACATCAGTGTTTACTTAGTAAGAAATCTGCTCTTTGTCAACTGAAAACAGTGATTTCTTTATTACGCTTCTGCTGAAAGCTGGCCCTCAGCTTGGTCTGGTGGGGTCAGTAGTGGGGACTGGTGAGGGTTGAGTGGACTGCATGGGAATATAGAGGCCTTTGGCTGCAGAGACGGACTGGGGCGAGTGGGGGGGACCTGGACAGCAGATAAGTGGAAACCCCAGAATGAGCCCACTGGCCGACCAGGGAGACAAACACTAAACCCTCAAAAGCCTCCCCGCACCGACACATGTTCTCCACTACCAGCCATGGGGTCACTCCACACCCCACCTCAGAACCCCTGTCCACTCAGCCAGTCTTTACCAAAGGCAACTTTCACCTTGATATCCATATTAAAAATTTGATTTATTAGATATTGAAGACATACAAACAAATACAAAGCTTGGCTAAGAGATAACTAGTGACACATACACCCATGCTCCCTGCACAGTGTAAGGATTGGGGGCATGCCAGTGGCTTTGAGGGGTGCCATTTGCCCCTCCACTGTCCTGCCCCAGTCCTCCTGTCTCCCCGTTCTCTGGGACCTGGAATTTATCATCCCCTGGCATCTTATGTCTGGCTCCACCCCGACAATACATTGTTAGGTTTTGCTTCGTGAGCATTATATAAATAGAATCATTGCATATTCCTTTGGAATTTGCTTTCTACACTCTGTAATATTTTCCAGAGATTCCCCCATTAATGCACGGGGCTCTTAATTCGTCCATTCTCATGATGCTCTGAAGCATCAGGCATCTGGATGTGACAGTGTTCTCTCTATGCTGAACATCACTGCAGTGCAAGCTCTCGCACCGCACTTTGGTCCCCAGGTACAGCCATTTCTTTACCATAACAACATGTTGGGAATGAAATTGCTGAGTCATAGGGTATTTGCATTTTAACACTCATAGATGTTGCAGGTCTTTGACCTAGTGGTTTTCCCCACCCTCACTTTTACCAGCACGGTTTGAAGGCGCAGCTTATTTCATATCCTTGCTACCAAAGTGATGCGGTCCACATTCAAATAGCATCTCCCTTTGATTCTAATTTTCTTTTTCACTTATTGCTAATGAAGTTGCATACATTTTCATGTGATTTTTGACCAATAGTATTTCCTTCTTGTGAAATGGCTGTTTAGTTCTTTGACCCATTTTTCTATACAGTTGACTATTTCCAATTGATTTGAATAAGCATTTTATATATTAAGGCTCCCCATTCTCTGACTCATTAAATGTGTTACAAACATCCTCTCCTAGTTTGTACCTGGTCTTTTTACTCCATTGATGTCAAATCTGGATGAAGAGGAGTTCCTATTAAAAGGTAGTTCAGATTATCAACATTTGCTTTGTAGTTCTCTCCATACAGTCTTCCCCCACGCAGCTGTCTGATCAGAACTTCAGCCTCTGTACCCTACTAGCTAATCTCCATAATGACCTGCCTTTGGTTCAGCCATTCTGTCTCAGAACACCAGGGCTGCACCTTTCCATTACCCTGTAAGAGTTGAGGGCCAGGTCAGATGCCACCTCCTACAGGACGCCTTCCCTGATTAACTCAGCAGAGTGGATGAGTTCTTTTCCTTCTATCCCTCTTTCTGCTCCAGCACCCTGTGTACTCTTTGTAAGCTACATCAGTGTCTATCCTCCTCTATGACCTCACTGTGCCAGCATGGTGGTTTCATCAAGGCACTGATGTGACCTCTAAGCTGAGGAGCCTGTAATTTCCCATTCTCCTGATGGAATCTGGGGCATCCCACCCAGTAGCATCACCCTGACAACTTGTCATCATCACAACTTCATGGGAACTCATTTAGTCTACAGAGAAATGTACACATGTAGGTTCAGGGTGGACCCTGAGAATGTCAGGGTTGATGAGACACATCTGGCGCAATGCTCGTCAGTCAGCTTTGTGATCCCGTGTCCCACTTCCTAAGTGTGGGGTTCTGGCTGAGTCTTCCTCAAGCCCCTAGCTCCCTACCTAGTGCCCCAGAGGCCCAGCTCAGTGAGCTTACCTGACAGAGACAGTCACACGTGAACACACGTACAAACCAATGAAGAGGGCCCGGCACAGGGGCCCCAGCTCCTGTTCATGGTTATCCCTTTGCCAGGGTATGTGTTCCCCCAGCCTGAATAGACTGCAGCCTGGATGCACAGGAAGGTGCAGATGGACACAGAAAATGAATTTGGCCACCGTTTGGGGAGGCCCAGTTCTCCAATACTCTGCAAAAGAATTCACTGTGCATCTTACAGTTGCCAACCCCCTAGTATGTCCTGAAAAAGACTTGTTTTCTGGAATTTTTAAAATTAATGTATGGAAAACATGGCAAGTAAGCTTGCTAATGTATAGTTCACATATCAAAGCAAACAAACAAAAGGTAGAAAGGCAAAACCAAAGCCCTTGGGGAAGACATTAAATTCCACCAGAGGTGCTGTTTCTCTCTGCTGGTAGGAGGTGCCAGCCTTGCCCTGTGGAAGCAGATGCACAACTGCCCTTCCCGTCCTGCTTGCTCAGCCCTGGCATTAAGAAGCCCCAGTCTGGGGAGAAGAGAAACTCAGAGCAACCAGAATCTCTAATTGCTCTTTGGGGAACCCAGTTCCCTTCTACCAGAAAGTGGGCCTGTGGACGCTCAGTGATTCTGAAAAAGTGTGTTCCTGGCCCTAAGCAGCTTGGCAACAGCAGAGGCGTCACAGCGTCCACACTTGGAGTCCACTCACCCGACCATGGCCCTGTGATCCTGGTGGGTGGTAGCATCTCAGCCTGAAGGCAGGACCGGAACACGCGAGCAGGCCCCGAGGCAGGAGGTTTGACATGCTGGGGCTGCGTGCAGGATGCATTTGGCTATGGGGAGTCAGTGACTGTATAATCCCAGCAGCCTTCAGAAGACACGCTTCAGAGCCCTGTGAGCATGAGATTTGGAACGCAGAGCTCAATGCCCTCCCAGCACGGAGGGAGCTTCCCTGCCAACCTGCCACCAATGGGGCGCCTACAGAGAGTTGTGCTGTTCTGTGGGAGCAATGCTACTAAGTGTTGACAGTCTCAAAAGAAAGGCGACAATACTAGTGGTGCGATGCCTGCTGCCCCCCAAAGGCCTCTCCACACCTGCACAATGCGCCTTGCCTACTGAGGTCGTTCCGAACAAGACACAGATATTTCTGGAAGTCAGAAGTCCAAAATCAGGATTGCTGGAATGAACTCCAGGGGAGGGCAGAGCCTGCCCTCTGCAAGAGCCAGGGGAGAGTCTGTTCTGTCCCGCTTCTGGTTTCTGGCAGTTGCCAGCATTCCTAGGCTTGTGATCACCTCTGTCCAGCCTTTGCATCCGTGGGGACGCTGCCTCCTGCTTGCTACGCCAAGTGTCCTCCTGTCTCCTACAAGGACATTCGTGCAGGCATTTAGTACCCACCTGGGTAACCCAGAGTCTTCTCATTGCAACGTCATCACATGATTAGAGTCTTTTATCCAAGCAGTAATGCTCCAAGTGAGGCAGTGCTCACTGGCTCCAGGGACTAGGCTGTGGAGGCACCTTTGAGAGACATTTGCCTTCCACACTTACCTCCCCTTTGCCCCTTGCCGCACGTTTGCAAGATCACCGTTGGGATGGTTCTGTACAGATAAGGAAGAAGACTCAAAGACACACGTGACTAACTTCAAGCCACACAGCTAGGAGCGGGCTGAGACGGACTCCAGGTCTGCTACAGCGCCTTTGCTCTTTATTGGAGACTCTGTTTCATTCATTCATTCACTCACTCACTCACTCAGCAGACACATGTTCAGTGCGCTCAGTGTATGTGACGGGTGCCAGATCTGGTGCTGGGGAAGCACGTGAGCTTTCCTAGGGCTTCCTGCCAGAGAAGAGATGGCCCCTGTGTGAGCTCACCATCACAGGCCCTGACGGCCAGCTCAGAGTCCCAGGCAGGCTGAGATGAAGAGCAGGGGATCTGACTGGAGGACAGACAGCAAGGGGCCAGCATGGCATGTGCCCAAGAGGAAGCAGTGAGGTGGCACATGGGTGCTGGACCCCACAGAACTGCGGTCTCGGTCCTGCTGCCACTACGGTCTTAATTCAGCCTAAGAAATGGGTTGGAGGTGAGGTTTGTGCCTCATAGCCCCAATCGAAAGGACCTCCTGTTTCTCATCTTCAGCTGGCCCCCTACTTGGGCTGCAACAGGGCAAACAAAGCCAAGCCACCGAGGCCAGAGCATTCCAGTCCTGCCACTGCTGCTGACCTCACCATGGCCTTGTCACAGCTGCTTTGGGTCTCAGTATTGCTGTCAAGGAAATGGACAAAGAAACAAACTCTTGCCTATTTCTGATCTTACTGACCTTTGAACAAAGCTGTCAGAAAGAGTGGCTCGGGAGTACCAGCCCCTACTTGTGCCTCCTGAACGCCAACGTGGGTGAGCTTGCCCCACATGTCTCCTGCTGAGTCCGGGTGGGCCAGCACCCCTCAGCTCTGTATTGTTCTGCCTCTCCAAGTAGGCACCATGAGTGGGGTGCCGGGGCCCCAATCCTTGCACTTCTGTGGCTTCCTCCCGTTGCATTAAGGAGCACACGATTCCGGCCCCTGGGCTTCCACCCAAGCTGCGCTGCAGGACACTCTGCCATCCATGGAATTCTTACTCACCCCTCCAGCCACATGCTCATCCTCTGGAACGTGGCGCCATTGTTCTAGCTCCCAGGCCGGCTCCCGGCTCCGGGTCTCGGCGTGTTCACTCAGGCCCAGCCAGTGACGTTAAGTTATACATGCCGTGTGGAGTGGTCCTCCCCTTAGCCTTCCCTTCATTTCCTAAAGAAGTCGGTGTCTGAATGTTGGGGGGCCTCAGACTAGATGTTGGGAGACGCGGGCTGAGTTGCATTTGCTAATCTGTTAAGTATAGTAGAGACAGTGAACACTGGTCGAGCGCCCGCCCACTAGGTGCCCGGCGCTGCCCTGCACACTTTCCACACTAAGCACGTTCCATCCCATGCTGCCTTCAGGCAGGTTCCACCGCCCCATCCTGCAGCAAGGATGCCAGCGCACGGCACACAGCACGACCAGGGCCCAGCATGAGACCCAGACCTGTGTCTGAAGATCCAGGCTCTGCCCTGGGTGGGGATGCTCCCCTCACCCTACAACCCACCCCCATCCCTGAGCCCCGGGGTACACACAGGAACCAGTCAAGGTGCATCTGCAAAGGGACCATCAAACTGAGCTTCTCGAGACAAAAGCCTTTCTCTGGGAAGACCAGCGAAGACGCAGGATACTGAGTCTTGGTATCACAGTTTTCAGCAAGGACAGCTCCCCTCCCCGCTCTGCCACTCGCAGCCCTGCCACCTCGGCAACCTCTCCCAGCCTCCTCTTCTTTGTCTTTAACATGGAGATACGAAATGGGCCTCCCTGGTGGCGCAGTGGGTTAAGCAACGCACTATGAAGCAAACCACAACCACAGCAGCATGAGTTCGATCCCTGCTGCCGGCCAGGGAGGGGACCCACGTGGTGAGGCAGACTTCTCCTGCCTCGCCCATTGCTCCCCTCAGCAATGTACTTGCGTTGACCTGCCTGTTCTGCTCCCCGCTCTCTGTGGTGAATCCTCTCACCCCTTCACAACTCTGGCCTGTACCCCAGTGCTTGTATGCATAAATAAATAAATCTTTAAAAAAAATGGAGATAAGAAAACTTGCCTGGAGCATCATCCCTTCTCACTCCATCCATGTTTCTACAAACGATTCTAGTTTATCTTTTTGATTGCTGAATAATATTCCGTTGTGTATATGTACCACATCTTCTCGATCCAGTCATCTATTTTGGGGCATTTGGGTTGTTTCCAGGCCTTACCGATTGTAAATAGTGCTGCAATAAACAGAGGGGTGCAGGGTTGCCAAATATATATAAAGAAAGAAAAAGAGGAAAGAAAAATATTTTAGAAAAAGAAAACTAGCCTTGCAGAATCGTTTTCCACGTGTGCGATCCGTGGTCAGTGGTGTTGTGACCTCAGCAGCAGCAGCTTCCTCCCGGCAACATCCATTCGGTTAGAACAGCAGCGGTCCAGTTAGGTCTCTGCTTCCTTTGTCCAATTTTTCCTCCCTCCTGTTCCTTCTTTCTTTGCCAGGTCACCGTTCTGGCCTGGTTCCCAAATCTTGTCCAGGGACTTTGCAGGCCCCCTCCCAATAGGGGAGGAGGAGCCAGGTCTGTCCAGCAGGTCGGCACCAACATTAGGGAACCTCAGGAGAAAGTGAGGGGGTCCTCTGCGGCAGGCTGCCAGTTAAAGTGTGCAAACACACATGTGCGCGCACACTCAGGCAGGGGGAAGTTGGCTTTTCCTCTTACCTAGAGCCTTGTGGGTAGGCATGGCAGGGCCAACACAGCTCTGTCGCTTCAGCCTCAGCAGCCATGGGCTGGACGTCCAGGGCAGTGTCCCTCAGTCCTGCAGACAAGAATGTGGATAGACTGGGAACTGTGGCTCCGGTCTGCCCTGGGCCCTAGGTCCCTCTGGGCAGGAGAAGGCTGTATTTGTCAAGGCTTGCCTGGACAAGATTTGGCAGTTGTCTAAGACAGAAAACTCAGCTCAAACTGGTGTAAACAAACAAACAAACAAAATATTAGCTCAGATAACTGAAAAGGCCAAGGTACTACTTCTGGGGAAGTTGGATTTGTATCCAGGGGCTCATTTCAGCAAACTGGTTCTACCTCTCTCAGATCTAATGTTCTGTGCATGTATCATCTTCAGTCTCGGCCTCTGCCCTCAAGGCTCCCAGCAGCTCCCTGCTTGCATCCTATTTGCTTCACAGCCACTATGATCCGTGAGCTCTTCTGTCCCAAAGGTTCTAGCTAAAGCTCTTTCTTGGACACATGTCCATCTCTGAGCTGATCATGGTGCCCAGGGATAGCTGGACTTGGGTCACATGCTCCCATCCCCTTTCTTCATCCCCACCCTAACCCCCAGCAGAACGAGGAGCAGGGTCCAATAGAGACCTGGCCCAGAGTATTCTGTGGGTTCCTCTTCACACACTAACCTTCACACACACATCTTTACCCTCCAGCCTTTCCCTTTATCTGTATGCATTTCTTCGTGAACTCCTATTTATCCTACAGAACCCAACCCAAATATTACCTCCTATGATAAACCTTCTCATATTTACAGACAGTGTTAGGGTATTTATTCATTTGCTGGTGTCTTAACTACTTGTATGATTTATGATCTGCCTGCAACATTTGGGCTCTGAGCTCCCTACTCTGGGAACAGAGTAAGTGCTTGGGACAATTTCAGTGGGAACTTGAACACATATATGAAGAAACAACTGGCAGAATCATGCTCAGATGAGCTCAGTGCTGGACTGAAGGGGAGCTGATAATGCATAAAAGCAGTGTCCAACGTGAACAATTTGCGTGAAAGTCAACTCCAATGTAGTAGGTTACAGCCTGCAAGTTTTGCAAGTCGCGTGCGTGCTTTTCTACCACGTTAGAGACACTGACCACTTTTGTAAATGAGCTCACACAGCTGGGCCTTCCCTTCATTCTCAAGGCCACCTCCTTGAGTCTCTTCCCAGTTACTAGAATCCAAGATCTGAATGGGCCACAGCTAAGACCAGGGTGAAGCTTGCTCGGCCAATAGCATAGAAATGGAGGAAGAAATAGAGCTTGTTGCTGGGATTTGGCCTTAAGTAGTGGCTCAGATTTCCCTGGCAGACACTTTTCTTTTCTTGGTAAGAACCCACAGCTGCTCATCAGGTCACCAGCACTGCCAGCACCCATCTGCTTAGGGTGCTCAGTTGGGCTCGGAGATGGGGCAAGTATCCAACAGAAAGAAGCTTTGGTCCCTAACGGCCCATAGGCTGGCAATGTTGGTGTGACTTCAAGGTTCCTGGGAAGCCCCCAGTTCCTCCAAATGCATTAAGTCTGGAATTTTCCATTTAATATTCATTATCTTGGTTTTACTTGGTCTGTCAAAATGATCTCTTGAAACATTTGTGCCCCTGGATCCTTATCAGTCATTTACAAAAGTGCAAGAGAGAGCTTCCAATTCCTGCTGAAAGCTGGGTGGGGTTGTATGTGATGATGAGCTGAGAGTGGGGATGAAGACAAAAAAAGAGCTAAAACAGGGTGGAGAGAACGCTATTCTGTTCTTAGGTGCTGCCCCCTCCCTGATCTTATACCTACTTGTGCCCCACTTATAATCACTGTCGTCGAGAACACCCGTTTCTCTGCCGAGGGAATGATCTCAGCATACACTCAGGCCTAGACTCCTTTGGGTTGGTTATGGCTCTCTTTCCTGCTATCTGAGTGACCTTAGGCAAGAGACCTAGGCTTGTTGGGTGTGTTCTTATCTGTAAAATGGGCAGAAAGTGCCCACCTTGCTTTTTACACCTTGCTTTTTTTTTTTGATGGCTGCAGTGCACTCAGCACTATCTTAAGGAGAGGCCTAATGAGGACATAGCTAAGTGGTGCAGTATAGAGGGGCTTCCTGGAAGAGGTGTCTGGGCAGCCTTTTGTGGTTGTGTTGACTCATGGGCATGTTGTCTTGGTCCTTCACCCCACATTGACTTGTTGCTGAGAAGGAAAAGGAAGGAAGGAGTTATTGCCCTTTTGATGTTGCCACGAGCCCAGCACTAGTCTCTTGCACTACCCTGATGAGCTGCTAGGAAGGGTCAGCATCCCAGCTGACCCAACTGAATGGGGATGAGCAGGGTTAGTGAGGGAGCCATGCTGTCAGGGGGGCAGGCAATGCCCAGAAACCGGCTCCTGCCTCACTGTTCCTAGGCCCTGAGTCCCCCAACAGCTCCCAGAGCCAGCCTTGTTCCACGTGTGCAAAGCAGCGCATTTGGCTCTGCATTTACTGAGAGGTGCTGCTGGCCCAGATCCTACAGCTTCAGGCTTCCTTACCACATGCCACGTAAACAGTGCTCCAGTTTTTGCCAGAGCACCCCTATCTATGTCAGGGCCTGGGCTCAGTGGGGAGATCCAGGATCCTTCACAGGTGCCTGGCTAACCTTGGAACAGCGGCCCGTGAAGGAAGCATGTGCCACCTGTCTCCAGGGGCTGCACTAGAACCCAGCACCGCAATCACTCTGCCATGAGGACTCTGAGTCCGGAGAGGGAAGTCACCCTTCCATGCCCAGTGGCCAGACAGACAGGCCAGGATTCAACGCAAGGCAACTTCTCTCCCAGGCGCTCTCCTCATCCTGAGACCACCTGCCAGAGAACACTGCCCTGGACCCTTGGCATGACCAGGCAGAAGGCTCAGAGATGCCACAGCCTTTCCCAATGCAGAGGCAAAAAGGGGTGGCATGAGATGGATCAGCCCAACACAGAACTGGTTCACAGGTGCACAGGACAACCTCTCCCTCAACCCAGCCAGATCCTGTGGGCCCTGAGAGGCTGCACTGCTTCCAGGGCTCAGGGCAGGTCTCAGCTGTTCTCCAAGTCGACTGGATACCCTGCCTTTTACTGAGCCACACTCAGCCTTCCAGAATCGTTTCACCCCATATTTGTCCCCAAGAGTCATACAGAGGTCTCCCTGCCCTACAGACCCGGTCCCTAGGTGTTCGCCCTAAGTCTCATTTTCACAAAACACCTGTCCTCTCACAGGGATGTGAGCATCAGCCTGCTGGGCCACAGGACCTAGTGAGAGGGTGAACCATTCTGGTTCGTTTTCACCTTACCCCACCCCCACCGGACACATGGTAGTCCTCACCCAGAACAAAGCCATCTCTGAGTCCCCCACACAGACCACAGTTCCTTCCCACTTCCCTCTAAAAGTAGCCACCAGTGAGGACAGCTTCAAGTCCATGGTTTCCCCCTAAAGTCTCCCTCTGCCAAGTTCAGTGCCAGACACACAGATGTGCAGCTGTCACTGATTCTGAAAACATCTCTAAGTAACCTGAAAACACCTGCAGGATGCCAGTTCCCTGGTGCTGCCAGCATATAGAGGTGCCTTTGACCTGCCCTGCTCCCAGGCAGAACCCACTTACCTGGGAGAGGGACCAGCCAACTAAAGATCGGAAGTACCAGGAGGGAGCAGGGAGCCCACGCCAGGAGAAGATGCTTCAGGGCTCCTCAAAGGCGATTCCCTCACCTGGGCTTACAGAGAAGAGAAGGAATTTGCCCAATAAGGATATCTGAGGCCAAGAGTCAGTGTGGGCACGCACAGTCAGTGGGAGTCACCTGCTAGATATTTTGGAGCTGCAGGTGTAAAGCAGCCACGGCTGCAAAGCCAGAAAAGAAGGGAGCCGAGGGCTGCTGCTCAGCGGGACGAGCAGCCTCCGACGGGGCGTCTGCGAGCCCAGCTAGTGAGCTGTCTGGCTGTCACCTGTGTGGGTCCTGGCACGCGCTGTGTTGGAAGCGCCGTCCCATGCACTATTGAGCATAATCAGTAATTATCTCCGGTTTGCTCAAGTCAACAGACAAATCACTCCCTTTCTGAAGTAACCGCCACTGACGGTCCCTCTTCACAATCTCACATCTGTCGCACGTGAAGACTCGGAGGGCCCTGTGGGCACTTGGATGTGGTGCTGGGGCTGTGAGAACAGCTCATTCCCTGACTGATGTCTGTGTCTCAGGCCCCATTTGGGAGCTTCCTCTTCGTGGAAACTCTACAGTGTGGACACTTTTCCCCCCATTTTATAGGTGAGGAAACCATGACTCGGAGAGGTGAAATTCCTCGTTCGGTGACGGAGCTGGCATGGGGAAGGGTCTGATTCTAACGCACGATCTAGTCTTTGCACTGTCCAGTCCAGAGAGACCCTATTTTCTAAAAGTTGGAAAGTTCAATCTTCGTAAATTTGGTTCCCAGTGAGCTAGGTGGGGTGCCCAGCTCCCTCCCCCTCAAGTCTGATCTTTCTTTCGTGGGCATATTTTGGAATAGATGGCCTCAGGACACCCCTGAAGCCATGTGCAAACAGCTGCTCGGAGAACCCCAGGAGAGAGACCTGGAAATAAGGTGCCATGCTTGGGCTGAGCACCCCCCGGGCCAGCCGGGGGACATGGAGATGGGCCTCAGCCACATCGGCCCAGGTCAGAGCGACCAAGCCAGGGCACGCCGACTGCTGCTGGGCCTGTGAGAGAGGCCCTGTCGGATTCAGCAGGGACTCCACGTAAGAGGGGCTGGGCTGACACTCCAGAGTCTTACTTAGGGCTCATCCTTTCAGAACCCTTCCTGAATCCCAGACTTCCCCTTCCCACCTGCCCCATGGCTGCGAGCTTCACACCAGTGATCGCACAGCTGCAGCCAGCCTCACCTGACTCCTCTTTCGCTCAGTTCTGCTGGGGACATGAGCTCTTTGCCTGTCACCCCAAGTATCCGTATTCTCGCGTTTTGTTTTCCATGCGTGCTTAGCACATGCTGCATTTGTTCCTTTAATAAGAGTGTTATGGCGTGTGTCCATCCTGAGCCGGCACCAGGGAGGCCATGGTGACGGCTCAAAAGACTGGCGGGTGGCCGGCACCCCAGCACGCGGGGAGATCCAGCCTGCCTGCGTGAGCGCTCAGACACCGCAGGAAGGGCGGCCAAGGCTGGTGGTGTACTCGATACACAGTAAGGGTGCCTGTCTGCCACCGCTGCTGCGGGGCTCCCTGTGTGTCCTGTGCCCTGCCTTCTAGACCGTTCCTCTTTGTCTCTGCAGGCCTCCGGCCCTGAGCGGCAGCCCTGTCATCTCTGACATCTCATTGATCCGGCTTTCCCCACACCCCGCCGGCCCTGGGGAGTCCCCCTTCAACGCCCCCCACCCATACGTGAGCCCCCACATGGAGCATTACCTCCGGGCCATGCACAGCAGCCCCACGCTCCCCACAATCTCTGCAGCCAGGGGCCTCAGCCCTGCTGAGGGTGAGTAGGATCTGGGGTGACCTGGGGGGTGTGGCGGGTGGGGGGGTTGGAAGTGTTGGGGTGTTGGGTTGGAGGAGCTGATCCGTTGACTAACACCTTTGATTCCCTAGCCCCTGGGCTGGGGAACGGGCTGCGGTTTCATCCCACCACCCCTGAACTACAAAGGTGCTTCAATAAATGAATGTTGAAATCGCCGAGAATTTCGAGTCCGCTGGTTGTGCCATCCAGGACCCCAGAGATGCCACCAGCGGCTCTGTGTCTCCCGGGTCAGAAGGAGCTGACCGGCTCAGCGCCACGATCAGAGGGCCACCTGGTCCAATTAATTTGAGCCAGAAAAGGGCAGGCTCCCAGATTACCAGTGGTGTTAAAGATCTAAAAGTCTGTATTTGTAGCCCAGCCCCCACCCACTGCATACGTGCAGACATGTGCCGTACACGCATGCTCACACAGCAGCAGTGGGCCCTGCTGGGAAGCAGTCCTCCTCAAGCTGCCTTCCTGGGAAGCGCAGACCCCCAGGGTGGAGTACCCCTTACTCATCATCCCACGGGGCCCCCAGAGTGCCCCCTCAACCTCTCCTCGTTGCCACCTCCAAAAGCAGCCAGCTGTACCTTCTCAAAATCTGCCCACTGAAACCTTCCCTCTCAGCGCAGTTCAGGGCGGGAACATTTACAGTTAGCAGCACACACTTGTGAACATGCGGGCAGAGACTCCGGGACACACCGATCAAGGACCCTCATCGTCATCTCCATCCTCGCGAGATGTATCTTCCCAGCACGTGACCGTGACCGTGAGCGGAAGCGAAGCCTGGATCTGATCCGTGTCAGGCTGGAGTTTCACAATGTGAAGAACCCCAGCCTCCAAATGTCCAGAGGGCTCCCCGGAGCTGGGTGCTCATCCTCCCACCTGGGAGCTCTGCCTGGTCTTCACCAGGAGAAACCTGACAAGGTGAATGGTCACAGCCACGGGACTTGAGCGTGGCCGGCCAGAATGTGACCATTCTGAACGGCCGCTTGCGTGGGAACCCAGCCCCCTTCTCTGCCTAGGTCCCCTGAGCGCCCAGCCCGTGAGACAGCCCCATGGTTTGGCACCAGAGAGAACTTGGCTAATTTGCATGACCATGACACCTGCAGGGGGTGGGCCAGACACCTCACTGGCGCTGGACCAGGCTTCTGAGCAGCTAGAGAGGGCGTATCGCCCTCATACAACTGCTTCTGTTGGCTGTGCCAGCCCCGCGCCTGCCCACATGAAGTCTGCCGTGCTCTGCGGTGATCTTTCCGTGTCTTGTCACCCAGCTGGATAGAGACCCTGGGCCATCAGCCTGTGGCGGCCAGGGCTGGCTGCAGAGGGTGTCAGGAGACTGAAGGAGGACGAGGAGGACCACTTCTGCTGACTGGCTGCCAGAGCATGAGCCCTTGGCATTTGCCACAGTTAACGACAGGCCGTGGAGCAGAGTGATCGAGACCTCCAGATTACGCTATGGATCCCGCTCCAGCTCCGCCACCTTCCTGCAGGGCGACCTTGAGCAGAACTGTAACTCTGGAAGCAGAGCTCTCATCCGCTGGGGGCGCTAGTGGTGTGTGCCTGGGGCTCGTGGGGGCGGTCAAATTAAAGAATGAATGTGAATTCTGCACCACTTGGTGCGCTCACTACAACGTTGGCTGCTACTCTCATTTTTAATAGTAATCTGAGTGGTGGGTATTATTACCCCATTTTACAGATGGAAAACTGAGCCTGCCGAGAGACATGGAGCTCCCAATGTTCATATGCGGTAAAAGCCAGGATCCTGGCTATGTTTGGTTTCCAAGCTTTGTTTATTATGGACAGCACACCCCTGGACGCACAGCCTCTCAAGATGTTCTGAATTTCATCCTCCCTGCCCCTTTCTAAAGCCCTGGACAGGGCAGCACGCAGGGCTGGGGCAGACAGCGGGGTCCTGCAGCCCAGGGCCAGGGCCAGGAACATAGGCAAGGAGTCCGTCTGGCCCGGCCGGAGTGCCCTCGTGCGTGATCGGACCTTGAATGTTCAGGCGAAGCTGCCCAGCCACTACGCACCTTCTTGTTCCTTCGAGACTCCGCTGGACCCTGAACCCTGTCGGCCTGGAGCTCAGAGCGCCTGTGGGGCCTGCGGGGAGCAGGAAGAATTGTTCTTGGCTTGGGGGAAATGAAGGCATGCAGATGCCGGAGCTGGCCTCACCATCTCCAGAAACCCACTCACCGCAGCCCAGTACAGATGCTGGAAGAGTGGGAACAAGGAACAAGGGACTCGGGATGGTCCTTGCGGAGGACGGATTAGCGGGCACTTGGGGGGCTGCCCAGGCCACGCGTGCATTTCCCTTTTCTCCCAGACTGTGACGATTTCTCTCCTTCTTTCCTGCCCACAGTGGCCCACGAGCACCTTAAAGAGAGGGGACTATTTGGCCTCCCCACTCCAGGAACCAACCCCTCAGACTATTACCACCAGATGACCCTCATGGCGGGCCACCCTGCACCCTACGGGGACCTGCTGATGCAGAGTGGGGGTGCTGCTGGCACGCCCCATCTCCACGACTACCTCAATCCAGTGGATGGTGAGTGCTGGGTGAGAACTAGACGGGATGGGGCTGACAGGTCACTTGTCGGACAGAAAAAGGTGCTTGTTGTTCCTTTTAAGGGTGGAGGGGCCCACAGGGAAAGTCTGGGCTTCACCCCAATCCCTGCCACGCCTGCTGCCGACAAAGGATTTGAACAAAATGCACAAATAACTTACTGAGTCACCACGGGCCAGGAAGTGCTTTATACATTGAAGACACCCCAGGGAACGAGATACACTCATCTTTGCCTTCATGGAACTTACAGGAGAGTAAGGAGAGACAAAGCCAGGGATGAGTATAAAATAGGGAGTAGTGGGTGGAATAGGGGTGCAAACTTGAATCAAAAATCACTGGGAAGGTGAGAGTCGAGCAAAGAATTGAAGGAGTTGTGTCATGCAGAAATATGCTGCAAGAGTGAGCCGCGCAGGGGAAACAGCAAGTGCAAAGGCCCTGGGGCAGCAGTGGGCCCGCCAAGCTCAGGACATGGCCAGGAGGCCAGTGGGTTTACTACCTAGTGCATGAGGGTTAGGAGCAGGGTGGGGTCAGCAATTCAGGCAGGTCTTGCAGGCTGCTCAGTGCTTGGTGAGACTTTGGCTTTCACTCAGAAGGGGGCGGGGGGGGAGGGGGCTTGGAGATGGTTAGACAAAGGAGTAAGGAGATCTGACTTACTCTTCAAGGAATCCCATTACATACCCCTGATCTGAGAGTAGTTAGGAGCAAGCATAGATTTTAAAGGTAGAACTACAAGATTCTTAGAATAAGGCTAGGCATAAAAGCACTAAGGCCCCAGGTCTTGGAATTGTCAGCAACTGGTCCAGGAGCCTTCAGACCAGGTCTGTGTGTCGGGGCAGGGAATTAAGTGTTTCAGGTAGAAGAAGCTGTGTCACCCATTAGATGCCAGTCCTTCCCTCCCACCGTTTGCCATCTTCCAGTGTTCCCACGGGGTTGCCTGCTCCCTCTGACCACGAGTCCCCTGGTCACCATGAGTGACCGTGGAGCTGCTGCACGCACCCCTCACCCCCAGTCAGTGCCACGCCACCTGCCACCCCTGGAGTCCAGCCCAGAATATCCAGAGATCCAGGCCAGGCCTGTGAGCTGGCAGCAACCATGATGACCAGGCAGCTCCGGCAGGGGACAGTCTCTGGGAGACCTGCCCCAAGGGGAAGTCCTGGTTCCTCCTGGGCTGTGCAACCTGCAGAGGATGCAGGCAGTCCTGGGGGCCAGGCAGGCTGTAAAACTCAGGGTGCGCCTTGCCCCCTTCAGCCAACCCCCACCCCATCCCACCAGTGTTCTGCCCTGGGCTTCTGTCTCCCCGCAGTCACCACTGCTCTGCCTTAGCAGCTTTGCACCTGCCAAGCCATTCACCTCCCTAAGGCCTGAGATTCCTCCTCCTCCTCCTCCTCCTCCAGAAAGTCTCTCTGGATGCTCTTCCCTTTCCCTGCCCCTGACTCTGACTTCCCTGCTCATCTCACACATCCAGGAGCCACCTGGGCTTCCTGGGCCCCTAGATGTCCTCTGTTCCCCAGAAGAGTGCTGCTGGAAAGAGCACCTCCAGCCCCCCCAGTACCGGCTCTCGTGGGGGTTGTCCCTGTAGCCCTTGGTCCTCCTGAGGGAAGCACGACAAAGGGATGCCACTTTGATCCCTCGGCCTGCCGTACCCTCATGCCTTCCCCAGGCTGCCCCTGAGCACACACACCCACGTGCTCTCCCCTCAACAGCCCTGCAGGGCTCCCCACAGAAGGGCCGGTGGCAGCAGTGGAGAGAGTGACTTGGTGAGACTTTATGCGTACATGATACTTGTCAAGGTCAAAGCCTAAAGTTCAAATAGCCACATCCAAGTGTCAGACTCCCCCATCCAAGTGTCAGACTCCCCCACCAGAGCCTTCCTTCTCAGCCTCAGGTGGCAAGAGTTCAGCTGGACAGTGGGGGGACATGCAGAAATCATGGCTGAGGCATCAGGGGTCCCCAGTGGGTGGGAGATGCTGAGAGCAAATGAGAGCACCTGCTGTGATCCCAGAGACTCGGTGAGAACTGCCTGTGTTCTGTGCCTTTACCCACATTCTCCCACAGTGTCACCCCTGCTTACGACGAGCAAGCTGGGCTTCCCAACATCAAGTGACTTGCCCAGGCCACAAGTCAGCGTTCCATGCTGTTTGTCACCAGCATCGTCAATCTTTCCTGGGCATGCCGCCTCCAGGCAGCACACCTGACCTGCCGACCCCAGGAGGTCTCAGTCAGGCGGGTGCTGGGGGTGCTTGCAGGGGCAACAGTGAGAGCCACAGCTGCAGGCAGACCTCGGCCAGTACCTTACTGTGATGGTTGGTACTGAATGGGGTCTAGACACAGTCCCTTGTGCCATGTGAATCAGACACTGAATGACCTCTCTTCTGTGAAGTTGACTTAGTGCCTGGGATACAGTAGGTGCTCAGTTAATGCTAGTTCCATCAGGATTGTTCCATCAGGATGCTTTCCCTGTTTCACATCCGCCCCAACTTAATGGATGTTTCTCAGGTGTCAGTAATTGAGTCCTTACCACCACTCCGTCCACTCCATCCCCTGGGCCTGCCACGTCTGACTTGTCCACCCCCGCTCCCTGTCCTGCCTGTCAGCTCAGGTTCTCTCGGCCTCCTCACACCCTCTCATTGATCATTCATCCCCTCTGCCATTCTGCAGTCAGGCCCGTGGCTCCCATCACCCTCAGGGTAAAACTTAAATGGTCCAACATGGCTCAAGCAGCCTTGCCCTCCAGCCTCACTTGCACACGGCACCCCAACACCCCGCCAAGGCCATGGGCTTGCAGACCATTCCCGGAGCTGCCCACAGTGCCACTCCCTGCAGATGTCCTGGGACTCGGGCCCGAAGCACATCCCCTGAGATGCCACCGAAATGCAGCCCTAGCCTAGCCCCATCAGCTGCTCTTGGGCCCTGCGCCCCTTCCCGTGCCCTCCTGCGGGCTGGAGGCTCTTCAGCTGCAGCTGGCTGCAGCTTCTGTTTAGCGCACCCGTGAGCCCACAGGTCCAGGGGTCTGATGACAGGGAGCAGACTTCTCTATTTGTGGGGCCAGTGAGTGAGTAGCAGCCTCAGAAGAACCTGGGCTAGCAAGATGCAACCACTTAAGGAATGAACTGCAAGCTGCTGGCTTGCAGGACTCCCGGAAGGTGGCTGGGAACTCCAAAGCTGTGTTCTCAGGGGTGCTCAGCATTTGGCAGCACCTGGGGTGCCGAGCATCTCTGAGAAACAGGAAGGCGATGGAGCGAGGTGAGCTCACCGGTGGGCGTGAGAGCGCCAGCTCACGTCAGCTGCTGCAGATGAGCTCAGCACGCCCACCTGCCGAGCCCTTTCTCCACCTCTATCTTGGGAATGTGACAGGCTTCGGGTACATCACGCTCCCTGCATTGGCCTGAGCCGGCCTATCAATTTCTGGGGCTGAGGCCTGGGGTGGGGTGGGAGCAGGGGATTTTTCTGAACCGATGGATTTGGGAACAGACGAGCTGTTGTGCTTTTTCCCTTCAGTGACTATCCAAGGAAATCACAGTAGTCAGCATGATCTACTGTCTGTGTTATTACTTCATACCATCTTTTTCAAATCAGTTCAGACTGGAGCCAGGACCATGGCTTCCACTCTTTCACGTGTTTTAGGCGTTTCTGTTCAGCTCTGAAGACCACGTGGATATGCTCTTGTGTGTCTTTTATTTTTTAAAGATTTATTTTATTATTTATGCACACAAGCACTGGGGTACAGGCCAGAGGTGTGGGGGTGGTGAGAGAATCCACCAGACAGAGCAAGATGCAGAACAGGCAGATTGACAGAAACACACTGCTGAGGGGAGCAGCGGGTGAGGCAGGAGAGGTCTGCTGCACCATGTGGGTCCCTTCCCTGGCCGGCGGCAGGGATCAACTCGCGCTGCAGTGACTGCAGTTTGCTTCCTAGTGCGCTGCTTAACCCATTGCGCCACCAGGGCGGGCCCTCTTGTGTGTCTTTAAAAGACTCCCTAGCCCAGGCCTGTGCCCTGTGGAGTCCTGACCTGCCTCATAAGGTGTCACTGGCCCTCCCCGCCCCAGAACCGTGGGAGCCAAGGAAAACCTGCCAGCTCTGGTTTTTATCAGCTGGCCCCAGTGCAGGGCCTGGGAGAATCCCTCCCAGGATGCCTCTCTCCAGCCAGTGAAAGTGTGAGCATAACTTCCCATCAAAGTTCTCGTTCCTTAGACTGTCCCAGAGAAAACTGTAGGCCTGGGGCCTGGGGCCTGGGCAGCACGGCTCAGGAGCCCTCTGTGGAAGGGTCCCAAGGCTCTCAGAGAACACGAGCGCTCACACTCGGAAGCTGCCGTAAACATGGCTGCCCCGTGTAAGTACTATGTAGGTGCGGGGGCCTTGAGCTCGTGAGAAGTCGGGAAGATGGAGCCTTCCCGGTCTGTGTCTGTCTGCAGTGTCTGTCTGTCTCTCATTTGTTCTGTCAGCATTTATTGAAAACCTACTGTGTGCCAGACACAGTTATGCCGGGACACCACAGTAGGCAGCCTGCTGCTAAGACCTGTGCTTATGGTGCTTATGCTCTAGTCGGGCTGATTTGTGCAAGGCAGTGCAAAGAACATACAAGCTGAGGTCATCCCACACGTCCCTTCTCCAGCCACTGTCTCTTCATGCTCCCAGAGGCAGTAGAACTGTGGGGAGAGAACTTTCCAGAGGCTTTGCACATCAAGTTGCCAGACTGAGGTGACTGGGTTGTGGAAAAAGGCCACCTGGATCCACGTCTGACAGCAGTGACCCATGCTGTTACAGGGCAGAATGACAGTCCCCCCCCGCCCCCGGAACACCCCAACCTACCTTCTGTCACATCTAGACAAAACATCCTAGTTCCAGAGACCTTCCATGGAAAAGAACTTTAATGCATTTAGTGTGAAATAGAAGAAAAAACAAAGAATGTAGTTTCCAAATCAAGCACCCAAACTTACCCACCCCCTCGTGGGTAAATGCCCAGCCAAACTGGGTTGGCCCAAAGCAGGACCAATGAGCCCCAAAAGTTTGCTGCAAGTCTAGAAGGAAAAGAGCAAAGTCAAAATCCAAGTCAAGATAAAGGCCACTACTGTCTGCCTGCCCGTGGTCTCTACCATGTCTTGTCTCCTCCATGTGTCCCTTCCAGGTCCAAGTCCATGGTACAAGTCCAAAGCCCAGAAGCAAGCGAGGCTTTGTCACATGTCTCTGTTCCATGTGCCTCCTACGAGTCCTTTTCTTGATCTCCTTCCCTTCTCCTCCCTGCCCGGCTCCCCACGCTCCCCACTTCCTCAGGTGGGGCGGGGGACCTGCCTTTGTCTGGGAATTACCCTGTTACCAGCACACTCGCCGGCCAACTATTAGCATGGTTTTACTTCAGCCAAGTGCCATCACACGACTATTTACTACCATGTTTTTAATACGCTCATCCTTTGGAGTTGGATAAACGGACCTTAGGATGGCTTGATCCATTTGGACCACTGCTCTCCCCCCATCCCACCCCACCCCATCAAAGAAATCCATTACAGAACTGGTAGTTCTTACCCGGAACTCTTCTGTGCAAGGCGTAGAGTAGGTGAGCGTAGAAAGCAGAGATGTCATCTTTTGCATGAACGAGACTTGTCTTTAAACTGTTTTTGTACCTTCTTGATAATAGATGGATGACTATTTGGGCAGGGGACATAGAACTTTCTTTTTTTTCCTGAAATGGAAAACCTGGTAACACCTGATGTCCCTGTCTGCCTCCAATAAGCCTAAAATAACTTCCCTTGGCTTGTAGTGGCAGAGGAAGGCAGAGAAGCCTCCGATGGGGCTCCTGAGGTGAGAAGCCAAGCCCTGATTCCTCCCGGGGTACGAGGCCAGGCTGCAGCAGGACAAAGGGCATTTCCCCAGAAAGCCCACCCTCCCTGAGCAGGGAGCTTCCTGGCCTCCTGGTGGTCGATGAAGACCCATTGCCTCTTGTTCTTCAAGGAGGCTGATTTATAGCAGGAAGAGCGAGAAGTGATGCTGCATTGGGAGGTAATAGATAACAGTCAGGGGATCCAAGGTTATCATTCTGCCTAGTGGTTCTCTAGAGAGCAGGGAATTCACTGGTTGTCACCACGGCCCTAAAATGGAATTTTCTTGTGTTATGCTGTTGAATATTGGTGATTTAACAGCAGAAAGACAGCAGCCACGGTCTGCCCCCCCCACCCACTCCCACCACATTGAGAAGATTGAAATGTTTCCGATTGAAATGTTGTCTGTTTACAGCCCATATTTCCTCCGAGCTGTATATTTTATTGTCATATTGACACTAATTTGACTCGGATGTCACCTCCGTTCTGACGCCCGTTCTTTATGCCGCTTGCGGGTCCAGGGGGGTTTTCAGAAACCAATTACATTGATCACACCACAGAGAGGAAGGAGGAGCTGACGGAGGGGCTGCCAGAGGCCCTTGTCAAGTGGGAAGTCTGTTCCCTTCCCATAGCGAGAAAGAGAGACTGAGGCAGAGGAACCAGGCCGCAGCCCCGAGGGGGACCGAGCTGCTGTGTGGAGCCATGGGCTCCGCGGATGGGTCATCTGGTAAACCTGCCCTCACAGCCTCTGGAAATAGAATCCCAAGCTATAAAGCCACATCACAGGTGAGGAGTTGGGGGGCCCAGAACCCTAAGTTATTTGTCTGTGTCACGTGAATGGGAAGTGGAGTCTATCAGTCTGAACCCCAAGCCTCTGAGCTCCGAAAACTAAGCTCTCTTCGTCCCCATAAGAGGAAGGTAGAGAGAGAAGTATAGCAGGTCAAGGACCCCAAACTGAATTTCTGTGTAGTGTCTCAATAAGGTCAGAAAATATGGGGGTGAGGGAGTGGGGCTGTGCAGGAGTGCTCCTGTCAGTGGGGGGTCTGTGTCCACAACCCACAGCTACAAGACTGTGCCCCACTCACTCCAGCTCCGTCCTGAGCTGAGGACAGTCTGACATGCAGGAGCCACCTGGTACTTGTGCCGGGCCACAGTTCCTTCGCCTGCCAGTGGCACACCTGGCCTGGTCTTACAGTGAAGGCCTTTCATTCCTCCTGCTGACCTCAGCCCAGATTCCTGGGTCCAAGATCCTAGGCGATCCCCATCCCTCTCGACAGAAGGTCTCCCTGAGGCTGCCAGTGATGTGCTGGTCACTCTCCCAGGGCTAGTGGGTAGATGCTATTGCCCCATTGTCCAGGTGAGTCACCAGCTCAGAGAGGTTCAGTGACAGCCAGTGCTATGCCGCGCCAGAGACTCGAGCAGGTTGGGGGCTGGGCACCAGGAAGCCCCTGAACTGTCTGGGGTTCCTAAGGTATTCCTACACAGGTGGCCTGGTGCAGCAGAAACCATTCTCATCTCACCTCGACGATGAGGCCCAGGAGGACGAGGCTGAGCGTCCTCCTCGCTTGTGTCCCCAGCTTGCCAGCCCAGTGCCTGACACACTGTCAGCAGCAGATGGGGGCCGATGGGTGAATGAACAAACACATGAATGAGCGAGAGAAGGAGCTAGTGGAGGCGACAGGGTCCAGATGCAGGCAGTGTCGGGGTGGGTGGTGTCGGGGTCCTCCCAGGTCAGGGTGGGCTGGCGGCTGCTCACCTGGCCGCTGATGGACACCAGAACAAGCACGTCTACAGATGAATGGACGCGATGGCTTTGCCAGGCCTCGGCCGTAAATCACAGGGGAAGCCACGGGAAATGAGTGCCAGGCTTTTCTTTCTATTTAGTAATTTATCAAGGGAAGAGGCGCATTAATAAACATATTTCCCTTGAGGGGTGGGGATAACAGAGATGAATATCACTGTCAGATTTGGCCTGTTTCCTCTTGTTAGGGGCGCTGAGAGGGTGAGAATCCAAATATTAGCAGCGAAACCTCTTTTAAGAAATGTATTACAAAGCGGCATTTCTTCCTTTAGATGGCATCAGGTCTTTTCCCCCCTTATATGTCCCTGGTCGCCGCTCAGTTCATCAGTAATAGGAATAGTTGAGAAGATTCACTTTGGCATCTTCCTTGAGTAGGCGTGAACTCAGTCATTAGGAACCAGGGCGGGTGGAGGCCGCCCGAGAGAATGGGGGTGAGCGGCTGTTTCGTGGTCGATGCACTGCTGTGTGGCTGTCACGGTTTCTAGACGGGCTGTCCTTTGCTCCATTATTAGCTCTAGGCTCACCCTGCCCATCAGAACAGGCCTCCCAACCCTCCGAGAAGCAATGCTAATTCAGCCTCATTCTGGAAGGGCTGCTGGGCACTCTCCTTGGTGCTGTCCTTGTGTCTTTGCCACGACCATGCCGCCCCCATCGTACGGAGGGGCCGAGCGGAGAGCCAGGGCAGCTAGGTCAGGCTCAGGCTGGGGGCCTTGGGATGAGCAGGACAAGTGATGAGGTGGGCTGGGCTGGCAGAGGTTGGAAGAAAGGGGCCAGAAGAGGGCTTCAGGGGCACACCCAGTTGTGGAGCGGGGGAGGAGAGCTGGTTCCTGAGTTTCTGTTGCCCTGTGAGTAGAGGGAACCCACAGAGCTCAGCCTGCAGGCGGTGGGGCATGCGGGGCTGGGTGGGCTGAGTGGGGCTTCTCTCAGATGATGAGAGGTGGCCACAGAGCAGCTGGCTGTGAGGAAGTTCACTTTCAGAGCCACTTAAAGTGGGGGAGGGGAAAGCTGTTTGCAGTGAGGGGGCGTCTCCCTGGCCTGCCTCTCCCCACCTTTCTGAAGATAGTGAGGACACAGTGCCTGGAAAGCCACACAGCAGGGCTCCTTTGGACCGGGGTTTGAGTCCCACCCTTACCTGCATGGCTGGGTTTGCAGCTCAGATGTTGGTGGTAGATGTTAAATAAGACAGTGGGTCTAAATGTCACTCAGCAGGACTGTCACTGGTCACTAGTACGAGAATTCGGAAGCGCCACCACCCCAAAGGGCCACATGCTACTGGCCCGCCCACATCCGTCTGATTGCTGCCTAAGCTGCTCGCCCAGATGGGTGTAGCTGCAGCGCCCCCTAGAGTTGACCTGCTCCTCTGGCCTTTGCGAGGTGGAAGGGCAGGTTGGACATCCTGCGTCCCCAGGTGTGTGGGCTGGGATTCTTCCCGCTGCATCATGTGAGAATATCCCCTGCCAGCCTAGGTGCCAGCTGCACCTGTAGTCCCCCCCACCGTGGGCCGGAGCACGCCAGTCCCCAAACACATCTATGGAGCACCTTCTGTGTACCACCATAGCTCTTGTTAAAATACCTGTAAGCCTGTCCTCAGAACCCAGCAGAATAAACAAAGTACACAGTTACATGAGCGCTACAGTTGTAGGGGTGTGAGGCCACCACTGCGTGTCACGCCGTGATCACGACAGTCCCAGGGCTGGCAGCGCACCTTCCTGTGCTCAGGTCATTGGTGAAGATTCTGTGTCTCCCATGGGTGAAGAAATCTGCCCCAAGTCGCGCGGCTGACTTAGGGCTCCAGCCCAAGACTCCCTATGTGCACCCCACGCACTCCACCCTGAGCTGCTTGGTCCTGCGCAGGTTCAATCCCTGTACCCAGAGACTCATTACCCAGGCTGTGGCCCACTCCCCTCAGAGGCCTCTCACACCCCTACCCACAGAGGAGACAGATGAGAAAGCCCTGGAATCCCCTTCCAGCCCGGAGATTCAGGGCCTTCTCCCTGCTCTCCACAATCGGAAAGAGGTGTTACTTCTGATTGCTCAGTGGTAAGGGGGCTTCGCAGGTCTGCGAGCCAGAGAAAACAGGGGGTCCTGCAGTGAGTGGATCTCAGGGCATGAGGTAGTGGGGCCAGTGGGTACTGGGGAGGGGGTTCAGAGGTTCACAGCATCATCCTCAGTGCTTCTACAGCTGTAGAGGTGGGGCACTGACGCATGAACCCTGCAGTCAGGGCAGCCTACTGCCTCCCTGGAGGAGGGGCCCTGTGGGATCTGAGTAGGCAGAGGGGAAGAAGGCAGCCTGGCCAGACCAAGAGCACCGGCATGAGCACGGAGGTGGGTGGCCGGGCTGTGTGTAGCAGTGGGTGTGTGCTAGCACCCATGAAAGTTGTTCACAGGCACCCCTGCAAGGAAAGGCAGCCTGAAGGAAACCTGAAGCCTCTGAAGGGAGAGCTGGTGGGCAGGGGCCAGCAGGTCCAGGAAGAGGCTGTTACATGCAGGTGTGCAGGGACATGGGCAAGCACCGACCTGCCAGGCTGTGTGACAGGCACTTGTCACTTATCACCTACTCACTTCTCACCACGGTTCTGGGCTCCGCTGTATTAGACCTTTCCACAAGGGGAAAGCAAGGCTCCAGGAGGATCTGGGCAGGCCGGGAGCCTTAATAGAGAGAACTGGCCAATGATGTTGTCAGATCATTTCTAGGCCACCGTTTGTCCAACAGAAGGACCCAGAACCCTGGCCAGGTACAGGGTGGGCACTGAGAGGAGGAGCCTCTAGAACCATGTGGGAGAGCCCATGGTCCCAGGTGCAGGCAGCCCTTGTCTCTAAGCATAGTTAGGAAGGGGTGAAGGACAGTCAGACAGGGTGGTAGAGAGGTGTGCATGTGCTAGCATGTCTGTATGTTGGGGAGGGAGTGTGTGCATGCGTGCGTGCGAGCGTGTGTGTGTCTTTAAAGCAGTGGGTTCCCTGAGCCTCAGGTGGCTGGAACTGAAGGAATGACCTCCGTGTTCCAGAGCCATCCTTCTCTTGTCAGGCTGCCTCTCCATCGCGTCCTCCCTGCCTCATCGGCAGCCTACCCAGCAGGCCAGGACAACAAGCCAAAGGCCCAGGCATCCTGCTGAGGGTCTGGGGCAACTATCTCGGCCTCTGCTTGGTGAATGCCTGTGCTGGGGAAGTTCAGACAGGCAGGCCCTTTAGGGTCATCCCAGTTGTAATATGATCTGCGACTGGGATATTTAACTCCTTTCACTCTCCTCCTCATGGAACAGTCCCCTGGTGAAATTCTCTAGCAATAAAAAAGAACTATTTAGTATAAGTATGAATCACATAGTGTCATAAGCCAATGTTACTTCTATTTAGAAAAAGAAAATAACAGCCACTGCCACAAGCAATCACATGGAGAAATCCTACAAACGGACAATGTTGGAGGAAAGAAGCCAGATAGGAAAGGATTTCTAATTCTATTTAGATGGTAGGCAAATACTCGAAACAGGCAACGCTAAGCTGAGTGTTAGAAACCCAGATGGCGACTGCCCTTGGGGTGGGCCTGGAAGGGGACAAAGGGGTCCTGGGTGCTGGCCTCACCCTGGTCTTGACCTGATGCTGGCTCCATGGGTGTCCACTTCGTGAGTGAGGCCACCAAGCTCTTCCCTGGTGTTCTGTGCGCTGTCATGCCTTTAGCTCTCCGAGCCCCAGCCCTGGTCTCTGCACCCCACCAACACCTCTGCATGCCCCCTAAAAGCGAAGAAACACACTAGCATATATTCAGTGCTCAGAGACACTCGCTTCTCTTCTCACCAGTCCACATGTGGATCAGTCCCATTTTATGGATGAACAAACTGAGACTAAGAGGCTACTACTCTTGTCCCAGAGCCCACAGAGCTGCAATTCCCATTAAATCCACCTCCTGGGCCTTTACTGTCCCCTCCTGCCCTCCCCCTTCACCCCATGAACACGTGATGCTGACATGCTTTGGGCTGCTGTCCCCACAGTGTCGCGCTTCTCCAGCCCAAGGGTGACACCCCGCTTGAGCCGCAAACGGGCGCTGTCCATCTCACCGCTCTCAGATGCCAGCCTGGACCTGCAGCGGATGATCCGGACCTCGCCCAACTCGCTGGTGGCGTACATCAACAACTCACGCAGCAGCTCCGCGGCCAGTGGCTCCTACGGACACCTGTCGGCAGGCACCCTCAGGTAAGTCCAGCCTGCAAGGGGCAGGCCAAGAGGCAGGAGCTGGGCTGGGTCAGCGTGGAGAGGCCAGGCTCTCAAGCTGCAGGGACAACAGGACTCGCAGCATTTGTGAATCGGTAGCCTTGCAAATCTTCCATGAGTTCAAAGCCAGTAATGATGAAACTAAATGTGCCCCTATCTAAGTATGTCTTCATGAGCTGGTTATTCATTCCCCACAGAACTTTTTATTTTTAAAGATTTATTTATTTATGCATACAAGAGCTGGGGTACAGGCCACAGTCATGGAAGGTGAGAGGATTCCCCAGAGACAGAGTGGGGAGCAGAACAGGCAGACTGACTGAAACACACTGCTGAGGAGAGCAGCAGGGTGAGGCAGGAGAGGGCTGCTGCGCCATGTGGGTTCCCTCCCTGGCCGGGGGTCGAACTCGCACTGCTGTGCTGTGGCTGCTTCACAGTGCAGTGCTCAACATGCTGCACCACCAGGGAGGCCCCCCACACACAGCTTCTAATGTGAAAAGTGACATTTACTGGCCTGTCGTGAAAGATTCAGTGATGAAGTCACAGGCTCCGTCCCTATGATGTCAGCAGGGTCTTGGGGCAGCCTGGCTGCTGACCAGTGTTGGGGGCCACACAGGGTGGAGCATTGCCTTGGCAGGCCTTTGACTGGTACCATGGAGGCACGCCACCTCCCTGTGCCCTCTGTGTTGCCCATGAGTCCTTTCGCTGTAAGCACTCAGGTCCTGACCTCCTTGACTGAAGCTCATGTCCTCCCCTGACCTTCTGCAAGAGGCCAGGAGTACTAAGAATGTCAGGATTGCTCCGCCGAGGACCCTAGGACAGAAGTAAAAACCAGTATATTCAGTGGCATTTGCTGCATAACAAATGACTCCAAAACATGGCCATTTAAGACAGTAAGCACATGCTATCTGCCACTGCATCTGCAGGCCAGGATATAAGACTGCCTAAGCTCCCGGCCTCTCATAAGGCTTTAGTCAAGATGTCAGACAGCACTGTGGTCACCTGGGGACTGAAGGAACCAGGGACGCTTTCCAAATTGGCTTACTCAATTGGCTATTGGCTAGCGCTGTAGTTTCTCATTAAGAGAACTTCTCCATAAAGCTGTTTGAGCTTCCTCACAATATGGCAGCTGACTCCCCACCCACCCCGGAACAAGTGATCCAAGAGAGCAAGGCTACAAAGTCTCTTATGGCTTAGCCTCAGAGATCTGACTACATCTTCAGTCTCTGCTCCAGAAAGTGACTCATGTACACGTGCATGACAGAGCCCAGAGTGCCATAGAAGTTCAAGGAGGAGAGGGTGATGTAAGTGGAGAGTGCAGGGCACCTTCCTGGATGAGGTCACTAGAACCAGCTTCAGGACTGAATAGGATTCAAATTCAGGGGTGCATCTCAGGCTCAAAGCATTGGGGATCAATTGTGGGAGTGCAGTGGAGCCCAGGGGCACCTCCTGGGGACCAGCTCCCAGAGATGAAGTCTGCATGATGAAATAGGGTCTAGGAGCTAAGCACATTGCTAAGACCTGAGATGGCAGTCAGTGGGGAGACACTGCTGGTTCTTGAGTGAAGGGAAGCAGTGGTTACATGTCCACCCCACCCGCTGGGTAAGGTCCCCTCTGCCCAGTAAGTGTTAACCTGACAGAGCCCCTGTCCTCCCTCCTCTATTCTGTTACCTCGTCTGCTCTTCTTTGCAGCCCAGCCTTCACTTTCCCCCACCCCATCAATCCCGTGGCCTACCAGCAGATCCTGAGCCAGCAGCGGGGCCTGGGCTCAGCCTTCGGACACACCCCGCCCCTGATCCAGCCCTCGCCCACCTTCCTGACCCAGCAGCCCATGGCCCTCGCCTCCATCAATGCCACGCCCACCCAGCTTGGCAGCAGCAACTGTTTGAGTGACAGCAACCACCAGGTAAGGGGGAGCCAGGAGCAGGGAGTAGACAGACCAGGGGATGGCTGTCTCATGCTGGAAACGTGTGTAAGGCCTCTGGCTGCAGGCCAGGCCAGTGGACGCCTTCCTGGCAGAGGCTACATGATCCAAAGGGCCTTGGGCTAGAGGCGGGTCAGGAGGCCCGGGCTCTGTCCTAACGTATGCTCACATGGGTGGTACTCAGCCTTCCATAGATGTGACAGGTCAGTGGGGAGACCCTAGAACTCACAGGGTCTGGCACAACATAGGTATTTTATGCACATGTGAAATGGATGGATTAATGAAGAAGAATTAGTATCGGGCACTTTAAAGTATGAGTTTACCACAGGTGCTTTTACTTGACCTTCCCTGAGGGCCTTTGACATGCCTGGGGCTTGCACAGTAGTCTTTGGTGAATGACGACATCCTGTTTTGCACATGGAAAAATAGCATCAGAAAGTACAGGATGGTAGAAATGGCGTAGGCTCGGGACTCAGGCCACATTAGGCTTCGCTTGTCTGAAGGGGCCAGTCTCCTTACGCCTGTCACCCTGGCTCACAGGCCTGCCATGCTGGTAGCTGACAGTGTGTGTGCGAGCCTGTGGCTCACACTGGCCGTGGGACCCAGCTCTTGATGACAGGTCTTGAGGTGAAGCCACTTCCCAGGCCGCCCACCTGGCAGGCAGAGCCTTACCCGCCCACGTGCTGGGAAGTAGACAGGGACCCGCATGGTCCAGAGCAGCCCCTCATCAGGCCCCCTCACAGCCCCCTGAGCTCCAGTGGCCACCTGGTGCCTCCGCAGTGACTGACACCTGACCCCACACCAGCCCCACTCTCAGACTCAGCACCGCTGCCGCTGCCCTGGAGCCTAAGAAGTAGAGACCAGGTTGCCGGGACAGAAATATGGGTGCTCCGCGTGCCCCTGAAGTCAGGGCACTGGGCTTGGGAGCTGCACAATGGGAGCGAGGTGCTGGCAGGCCGAGCTCTGGGCTCTCTCCTGGCCGTGCTCCTCCCAGCAGAGCAGGGACCTGGGAGCACTCAGCTTCTGAAACCTCAAACCCAGGGTTGATCCAGAAGTTCTCTGTGGGGAGGGTCCCATCGGTATAGCTCAGATAATTTGGGGTGCCTCCACATGACGGGCTCTTCTCCGCCCGCCCCTCCGCAGAACAAGCAGAGCAGCGAGTCGGCCGTGAGCAGCACCGTCAACCCCATCATCATTCACAAGCGCAGCAAGGTCAAGACTGAGGTTGAGGGCCTGAGGCCAGCCTCCCCCTTGACCCTGACACAGGTAACTGCGGGCTATCCTCTCCATCCTCGACGGGGCCAGTCCTCATTCCTCTGGATGGCTGCATGAGTGAGTGAGTGGACCGGGGGTATCAGGGAGGACCAGTGCTGTCCCCAGCACCCTGCACATAATACATGCTCATCAGACACCTGTTGAATGCATGAATGAATGAATGAGTGAATGAAT
Organism: Galemys pyrenaicus; assembly: GCA_019455555.1. Taxonomy (NCBI): domain Eukaryota; kingdom Metazoa; phylum Chordata; class Mammalia; order Eulipotyphla; family Talpidae; genus Galemys; species Galemys pyrenaicus. The sequence continues at coordinate 1,246,390 of JAGFMF010011399.1, forward strand.
GAATGAATGAGTGAATACCTGATGCTTCAGCCAGCTCTCCCCACAGCTCACTGTCAAACAGCACACGTCCCAGTCAAACCGATGTTCATGACTAAATGGCTCAGGCTCCATCTGTTGCTCCCTCTCCTTGGAAGTCCATTCCCCACCCTATACCCAGTTCTGTCACCTCAGCTTCTCCACCTCCTGAGTAATAGTACTCACCGTCACCTAGACACCCAGATGCCTCCCACTGCACTGTAGCCTCTGGGAGGTGGCACATGGAGAAGGTGCACTTGGGAGAAGCACATGATTTATATCACGGGGTTTGCACAGACCAGGCACATAGTAGCTGTGCAGTATTTTCTTTTTTTTTTTTAAAGATTTATTTATTTAAGCATACAAGCACAGGGGTACAGGCCAGAGGTATGGGGGGAGGTGTGTGTGAGAGGATTCACCACAGAGAGCGGGGAGCAGAACAGGCAGATCAACTGAAGTACACTGCTGAGAGGAGCAGCGGGCACAGCAGGAGAGGTCTGCCGCGCCATGTGGGTCCCCTCCCTAGCTGGCAGCAGGGATCGAACTGGTGCTGCAGTGGCTGCGGTCTTCTTCATAGTGCGTTGCTTAACCCACTGCACCACCAGGGAGGCCCCAGTGTGCAGTATTTTCTAATGACTCATTGCACTTTGGAGGGGGTGGCATGGTGTAAAGGGAGGCAAGGGAAGGCAGTTTAGGAGACCCCAGCCCCCGGCCTCCCTCGGATCCAGCCTGCTGCTCGGCTGAGACCCTGGGGCAGGCCTCGGTAGAGATTCCACCTATCTCAGCTCTCCCAAATGGCAGACAGACAGGCCCAGCTCTTGGGGGAGTAGCCTGTGGTGGGGAGAGTGTGGTGTCCATGCTGATCTCTCGGGCGGGCCTCCCGCACCCCAGGCCAGTGACCTGCTCCCATCCATTACTGCAGAATCACCAGATTTGACACCAAGGAGGCTCAGTACCTCTTGTCACCATCTTCCCTACTCCTGCCAGGCCATCCTTTATCAGACCTGTAAACTATCAGGCATGCTTCGGGCACTTAATTTTTATGAAATATTGGGTCCTGTTATTGTCAGGCAAACAGAGGGGTTGATGACAAATTCTCCCCTCGCTGACGCCAAAGCATCTCAGCATGATGCATGGTTTCCACGAGGCTGGCCATCACTGGGGGCTGTTGAAATTGATGAGGACGGCACTTAGCCAGGTGAGATAACACGACAGAGCAGTGAGCATGGGCTGGAGAGGCGCTGAGCACCTAGGAGCCCCGAGCCCGAACCCCTCCACCTAGGAGGGGCGCACACGAAGCCCTCCTCCTGCCTGGCTTGGCTCCTTCCTCGGTTGTGTCAATGAAAGGAAGGCCGTTTATCATCAGTTAAGTTGACACCGTGTCACTCAGTCCTGATTAGTGACCCGACTCATCTGCAAGGTGAATGGGCTTGCTTTCCTTGGACAGAAAATACAGCATAATGAATCTTCTTTCCACGTAAGCCCTAAAATCATGGGCTAGGAACTGCCCGACCTTAGCACATCCACCACCCTGTGCTGCCCTCCACTCGCTTGTCAACCTGGCAGCTTCTTCAAGTCTCCTGTGAAATAAGCCAGGCATGCAGCTTATGGAAATAGTAGTCTGTTTCCAGATGTTCTGAAAGCACAGAGGGTATTGGGAGGCCCCAGCCCTAGTCCTCCCTATCTGAGGATTTAGAGCTCCTGCACCTTCCACTGGACGTGGCCCAAGGACTGCCCGGGGCCTTGCTGTACTACACGCTGTCTTTACATTCTCAGGACACGTGCATTGACTCTGCAGCTCCAGTGGAAAATCGGTAGGGCTGTAAGTCTGAGGCTGGCTTCTACCTACCTGGAAATGGACTCCACTTTAGTAAAAAGCCTGATGCAGGAGCCTCGGCGTCTCTGAACCTGTGGGTGCGAGGTCTCTGACTATGGAAAGAGGCTGTCCCCCTTAATCTGAACTATAAATATTTTCCCACTGGCACTTTTCAAAGAGATACCACTCCTACCATTTGGGACATAGCTTGAAACGTAAAGCAAGATGTCCTAACATCTGCTGGGCTCAATTCTGAGCCTGCTCAGCTGACTAGTGGACTATGGGAGTATCCTCGACATCCTCTGGAGCTCTTCTCTAGGCCTGCCTCCCAACCTGATGTATCTGTGCCTCTCCCTTTCCCCAGCTCCTACTGCCTTCCAGCCTGTCCCCCGGACCACTCTGTGCTCCCCCGACCAGCTATGTTGGCAGCAGCTGGGGTGAGGCAGCCATGTAGGGGTAATTATCCGCCCCTTGCTGGCTTAGGAGTAAAAGGCTTTGTCATCTTTCAGAAGCCTGTTACCTAGTCACCCGTGCTTGGGTGTGGAGGTCTCGGGACTTCCTTTACCTCCCAAAATGGGCACGTGTTGCCTCAGCATGATCAGGAGCCTGGAGTCCAGATCTCATCTGCCACAAACTCACCGTGTATTCTAGGGAGAGCAAGTTAACCTCTCCTTGAGCCTCAGTTTGTCCAGCTGAGCGGCGTCAGCACCGGCCAGCCCTGGTGCAGCCATGTTTGAGTTTAAAGAGAAATGAGAGAAAAAATGCTGCAGTTCTGGAGACACGTGGGTCAGGTTTGAAGCCGGCCAGCACCCGTCAGGATAGAAGAGCTTACCTGCCCAGCTCCGGTGCAGGATGACCAGTGCAGGTTGGATGCACTACCAGGGCTTCGACTTTCAATCCCATGCTGTTTTTGAAAACAGACCAGGCCCGAACTCCCACTGGCACCAATTTGGTTCAAGATTGCACAGGCACCAGTCAGGTCTTGGAAACAGCTGATCTGGAATGTGGATCAATCAGATTTGAAAGGCAGGTACCCTGAAGGCAAATATAAGCAGAAGCGTGGGAAGACTATAGCCAGCTTGAGGGAGAGCGCGCTTGAGAGATTTGAGGCTGCTGGGAAAGGCTTCAGTCAGTTGAGACTGACTGAGCTTGGAAGAAGCTTCATGAAGAGACAGACTTCGGCTCCCGGAGAGATGCTCAGTACAGCCTCAGCAGCACCGCCTGTGTCTGCCCCCACAGAGTGGCTGGGACCTGGTCCCCTGCCTGCCGGGGTGCACAGGGTCCAGGTTCTCATGGGAAGACAATGCTGTCTTGCACGAGCACTCTGGGCTCGACTATTGGACATGCTGGACACTACCTGGGGGGAGAGCCGGCCGTCTGTGGCCTTAGAAAGGCTTTCTTTATCCCAGGTTCCCCTTTGTAAATAAATCCCATTGTTTTTACACCCTGAGATTGAGCAGTGTCTTGCATTTGTGAGCACATGGGTGAAGGACCCTCAACGGCCTGTCGCCCACCTCTGCACACTTTTGGGAGGGGGACAATAAGAAAACAAGTGTTCTGAAGGCTCAGGCACCTGCGCATTGGGCTTTCTCTTGCCCCCAGGCTGGAGCAGGCTTCATACACACTACACATAAAAATGCACTTATCCCTGAGTGTTTGGGGCCCGCCCTGGCCCCCTCCTCCCAGGATGAAGCCAAACCAAGCAAGCAAGTCACGGCATTTCTTTCTCCTGTTCTTCTTGTCGTGTCACTCGACCCTGGATGTGATGGGGCACCTTACTGGTAACAAATCAGCATAAGAGAAGAGGGGGGGCCCCCGAGTAGCTATGATAGGAAAAGCAATGGTGGGAGCTGAACTGAGGAAAGGGGCTGAGATGAGAAGCTGATGAGAGCATTTGTGTGTGTGCACATGTGTGGGTGTGGCGCACGTGCATGTGTGGCCATGTGTGTCTGCACCTGTGCCGGCCCAGGGTCCTTGGTACAGACTGCACGGAACAAGCAGTGACCTTCCCTCTGGGCCAGGTAGCTGAACATGGCTCAGGTGGCTGTGCTGCTCTCCCCCCACAGGAGCAGCTGGCTGACCTCAAGGAAGACCTGGACAGAGAAGACTGTAAGCAGGAGGCTGAGGTGGTCATCTACGAGACCAACTGCCACTGGGAGGACTGTACCAAGGAATACGACACCCAGGAGCAGCTGGTGCATGTAAGTCTCGGGCTCCAGCAGCCTGCTCGCCTGCGACGGAGGGCAGGCCACATGCATGGGGTCTTGAGCTCTCCAGCTCCTCTGCTGGAGAGAAAGGACTAGAAGAGCAGACCAGAAGATCCCTGGCCACATGCTCTTCCAGTGGGAGACATTACTTGTGTGTGCCCTGCCTGTTTCTAAAAGGAGGATTTTCAAAACAAATATACAGATGATCTAGATAAAGATGAAGACAAGGCCCCATGACTGCGTGTGCCCTCCAGGGTCTATCTCTTGGTCCCCCCTCTAGACCCCGCTCTACAAGAGCATCCATATGGCTGAAGTCAGGAACTCTCTGCAGTAGGAAGAATAAGAGCAGTGGCTCCGTGGGGGAGCACCTGACTTCAGCCAGGCTCACCACAGCCAGCCAAGGGGGTCTGAACAAGTGAAAACCTCTGTGAGCCTCAATTTTCTCTCCTGTAAATGGAGGGATGAAGATTGAATATGGTACCAAGGTCAACCATTAGCAGGTAGCAACATTCCACACATGTCACCTCCCTCCTGCCTCTTCTCTGTTCCCCAGGTTGGGTCTGAGTGGTTCCCTCTTCTGCACGCAGAAGAGAGCTGAATTTAAGAATAAGCCTTCCCCCTGCACACACTACTTGGTAGACGGGTGTCTGTAAAGAACACACTAAGTGAGTGGCCCCATTCATGGGCGTGTACACAGCACATGCTCACTCACACACCGCTCTCGTGCAGAAACCATCCCAAAGCAGTGCACCTGTCCCAGCTCCTGGGACTTGGCATTGGGGATGTGCCTGTTCTCTCTGCCGCCTCCAGGCATGCCACTCAGCTCAAGTACTACTGATTGCTTTTGCATTTGGGATTTCTCCCCAATTTCTCACCCAGGAGACTGGAAACTTCCAAGCCAACCCAACACATCTGACATAGAACCTATGAAATGGTGTCTCACCTAACCTCTCTGGAACTTGGGTGTAGTTTTTCAGCTTGTAGGATCTCTTTGGGTAAACACATCCCAAAGACAGAGAGGGGTCGCTGGAGATGTGAGTTGTAAGAGAGATCAGAATGGATCAGAAAAGGAGAGAGGGTCTAGTATCTGGGGCAGGAAGAGGACCCAGGTAATGGAGTGCAGGTGAGGATGTAAAAGATGTGTTCAAAGATGATGGGTTGGCCCCGGGAAGCAGATGGGTCCCCACATAGGGAGGACAGTTTCCGCTGCAGACATTCTGCAGCCAGAGGGGCTCGCCTCCATCTGGCCCTGGGAACACCTGACTCCCATTAGTGGGGTGCCAGGCCCCTCTGCCCAGCTCATCCTGCTCACCAGCAGACGGAAGGCAGCAGGCATGCAGGGGAGCTGGAACCCCTGGCCAATTATTAACAATTTGTTGCTAAGTAAACCAATAAGAAAAAATGAAAGGCATTGTCAGGAAGCATTTTTATCCTTTGAAAGGCTTTAAAATGGAAAGTGAGGCTAATGTGATGAGACTTCCCCGGAAGTTCAAAGCTCGGTAGATTTGAACTTCAAATCTCCAGCGTTGGCATCTCCCTGTGTGACAGTCAGGCCTGTGGTTCATGCGGGAGAGCCCAGCGGTGTGCCTCTCGGGGCCGCCCTTGCCTCCAGGCTCAGCCCTCGGCCATCTCGTAGGCTGCAGACGATCTACAGTGGCACTGCCCAGTGAAAAGACACGAGGAGCCACAGACTGCAGGCACGCGTGCCATTTTACATTACGTAGGAGCACATGTTAAAGAAGAATAAAAAGAAAAGGATGAAATTAATCTCAATGCTTTAGTAACCCAGCAGATCTAAAATATTATCATTTCAATCTGTACTACAAAGGGAGCAGGGCCATGCCTGCTCCAGGGAGGGCTGCAGCCTTTGCTTAAATAACCAGAGCAAGCGAAGACCAAAGGCTCTACCACAGGAAGGTCACTCTGTGACCTGGTACGGGAAGCCTCCACGGCCCACAGCTCAGCACTGCCGGGGAATCTGCTCCAAGGTAGACACAGGTGACGGCCCGGGACAGAAGCCAGAAGGTGTGGCTGCAAGCACTTGGGAAAAGAAAAGTTGCTTACACGCTAGGCCAGGCAGTGCTGGCTGGGGTGCTCCGGGAGCCTGTCCTCCAGGGGACCCCGTACAGGCCCACAGCCACGCTGCAGGATCAGTTACGCTGTCTGGCCGGGCAGCCTTGTTCCCGTGGCTTTTGATCTTTTTGTCCGCGGGGCAGCTTTACACAGCGCCCAGGGCCCACCAGCAGGATCAGAATCTAGCTCCACCTCGCTGTTGTCTGAGCCATGAGCAGGCCACTTACCTCTGGGGCTTTGTGAAAGAGGGACAGAGCTGTCACCTCAGGGTTTACTGTCAAAACAGAGACAAAGCTCTTTTTATATTCCTATAAATATTCTAATGAAATCTAATAAAAATTCTTTTATTTGAAAGTCTCTGGAACAATTGACAAGCTCAGGCTCTTCTCATGCACCCATAGGTGCATGTCTACCTCACCACACTTAGTTAGTGCCTACTGTTTGCAACCGGGAACTTCATCATAACCACCACTCCCCAGGGATCAGAGGAGGCCAGGCAGGAGGCTGACCTGGGGTGAGCAGTGTGACTTTGTCCATCCTAGAGGGTCACTGATGTATAAAGCAAAGGGGCCTCCCTTGTGGTGCAAGGGATTGAGCTTCTCACTGTGGGGCTTCCACAGCCACTGCAAGGCAACTTTGATCCCCGGCCAGGGAGGGACCCACTTGGCACAGCAGACCTCTCCTGCCTCGCCCGCTGCTCCCCTCAGCAGTGTATTTCAGTCAATCTCCCTGTTCTGCTCCCCGCTCTGTCTCTGGGGAGTCCTCTCACCTTCCATGACTGTGGCCTGTACCCCAACTCTTGTATGCATCAATGAAAGTAAATCTTAAAAAAAAAAAAAGCAAAGTTTATTGAAAGTACTTTGCAAGGGAGGAAAGGGCAGAAATCAGGCAGACGCTGCAGAAATCAGTAGCTCTCTGCCGAGGGACGGGATCTGGAGTGTAGCTTTTCTGTTCGAGCTCCCTTTGCCTTTTGGCCCACTTAGCAAGCTCAGAGTTAGCAAGTGCTGGGTACAGCCTGCGCTGTGCAGGTGGGAAGGATGTTGATGGCAACGATGGAGACTGCTGTGGCAAAGGAATTATTGCCAGTGGATGAAGAGCCGATGGGCGTGCAACCCAGGACCCGGTTCTATTTACAAGTTTAATTTGCCCTCATCAGCCACTTGAATGACTCATTGGAAAGTGCACTTGAAACGGGCAGCACACGGGATCTTCATTTAGTGGCACTTCACGACGATGCATGAGGAGGCATCGTGTAGATATGGTCTTGTGGGGTGCTGGTCTGCAGGTGGTGGGCAACGGGGCAGAGGGTCCGGACAACCAGGAGGAGCCGGGAGAGGGGCGGCGGGGCCCACCCTGCGTGGTCTGTTCACACAGCACATCAACAACGAGCACATCCATGGGGAGAAGAAGGAGTTCGTGTGCCGCTGGCAGGCCTGCACGCGGGAACAGAAGCCCTTCAAGGCGCAGTACATGCTGGTGGTACACATGCGCCGACACACGGGCGAGAAGCCGCACAAGTGCACGGTGAGTGGGCCCCGGGCACCGCCGTCCCACGCAGCAGCCCGGTGTGTGTGTGGGGGGGCAGCCCTCAGGCGCCAGGGGATGCCTTGACTGTGACTGGCACAGGCAAACCTGCGTGGGGCCGGCCGGGCGCGCTGCTGGGTTCTCCTGTCTGCGGCTACCCTGGGCCTTCTGCCTTGCGTGCTTGAGGCTCCTGGCCTGAGGGTGTGCACACCTGCTGAGTGGCCTTGGCGCCTTGTCGAAAGCGAGTTGGCCATAGAGACGGTTTATGCTCGCACTCCTACTCCGTCCATCTTTCCGTCTGTCCCTTGCTGACACCGCACGGTCTTGTTTGCTGTCGTTTTGTAGGAAGTTGTGAAGCTGGGAAGTGTCAGGCCTCCAATTTTGTACTCCTTTTGCGAGCTCGTTTAGCTCATCTGAGTCCTTTGCAGCAGGTTATTCGCTTCACATCCTCAGTGATAGCAAAGCAGCCCTCTCCATATGAGCTGTGACTGTAGAGCCGGATAAAAGGCCTTTGGAGCCAAGTGTGCTCAGTCATATGGGTCAGCAGCAGAGGGGAGGAAGTGACGGAGACAGTTCAGCTGGGGCGTGCCTGTCATCCTGGGAACAGTTTTCACAGGTACTTGGGTGCCAGTGAAGATTAGAATAAACCCCCTGCAAAGCCTCTTCTCCCTCCACTTCCTCTCTCACTCCCTCCAACCCTCCCTCTTTCCTCTCTCCTCTCTCCCTTCCTCTCCCCCTCCCACTTCTCCCTCCTCCCCTTTCAGTCCTTCCCTCTTTACCTCCCTCGTTCCTTCCCTTTTCCTTCCGACTTTCCAAAAATTTTCTTTCTCATCAGGTGCTAAGCACTAGGAACACAGAGAGAACAAGACCTAGAAGGTGCCTGGTCTCACGGCGCTTGTATACTCGCGGGAAGGCCAGATGACAAATGATTCAGATAATTATAAATAAAGGGGGCCTAAGGGTGGAATATGATGATTAAGAATATCAGAGAAATGCTCTCAGCAGAGATGACCTAGAAGATTGAGCAGGAGTAAGCTGAGCCGGGGGGAGAAAGGTTCCAGCCAGAGGGGACGTGCGTGCCCTGAAGGATTTAGGGGTGTCACTTAGCGGCGGGAGCAAAGGTGAGGGGGACAGGCTTCCCCAGAGGACTCGGTCTTTTATTCTCAGAATAACATTTTAAAGCACAGAAAAATTCTAATCAGGCAGTGGCATTTGGGAAACAGATAAAAATAACATTTTCAAAGCTCTTTAATGATCAGGGAAGCTTCTCATAACATGCTATTTATGTGAACAAGCAGAAGGTATCACTAAATACTGGAGATGTTTCCATTTTTGGTTAAAAACTGCTTGGGGGTGAACTGCCAGGTTCCTGGAATGAGCCCTCCCTGGAGGTTGGCAGGTGATCTCCTGGGCAGCCAGTGGTTTCTATTTTCTTCTTCGCGTTTTAAGTCCCCTCGAGTTTCCTGGAGTGGTCACATATCATTTTTATGATCAGACAGGAAGTTAAGTGTTATTGTTAAAATGCACGCTTGTGCAGTGGTGGGGTGGGGGAGGCAGCAGGCCACCTCCGAGGTCAGGGCCCTGCATGGGTCTGCGGCCCCCTCACTGACCACACCACCTCTCCCCAGTTCGAGGGCTGTTCCAAGGCCTACTCTCGCCTGGAGAACCTGAAGACGCACCTGCGCTCCCACACTGGGGAGAAGCCATACGTGTGTGAGCATGAGGGCTGCAACAAGGCCTTCTCCAACGCCTCTGACCGTGCCAAGCACCAGAACCGCACCCACTCCAACGAGGTACACTGGCCCTGTGACACGTGCCCAGATGTGCCCCCCCATGCTTCTGGACCCCGGTACAGGCCATAGGTAGCCGGGTGCCCTGAGCCTTTGCCGGCCACTGACCTGCCCCTGCAGCCTGCAGCTGACCCACAGCTCTTCCTGCCTGGGCCTGCAGCCAACCCCTGCTCCCCCCCTCCCCCCCGGCCTTGGAGCAGAGCTGTGATGGAGCAGAGAGGCCTTTCTCCCCAGGCAGCCAGAGCTCCTGGCAGGAGAGAGCGCAGGGGAGGGAGTCAGGCAGGAGCTGTTTTTCCTGCTGTTACCGCCTTAGTTCCCAGCCACTCACTGTCATTCAGTAGTGTGGGAAGGAATGTGTCTACAAACTTAAATACCCCAAAGGGATCCTGTGCTCTAAGACTTGTAAGAAGTTGCAGGAATTCCCAAAGGTGTCTCAATCCCTCAGAGTTTCTGCACACAAGACCTAGCCTTGGAGAGAGGGGTATGCCTGTGTGTATGTGTGTGCATGCACACATGTGTGTTGACAAGTACCTGAATGTATGTGTATGGTGTGTATATGTGTGGGTGTGCATGCCCATGTACAAGTGTGCTGATGTGCAGGAGTAAGTGCCTGTATATAGACATGTGTTTGTAAGTCTGTATACACATGTGTGTGCGTGCATGTGTCTACTGTATCTGTGTGGGTGTGTGTATGAGCTCAAGACGTAGGTTCACAGACCCTGGTCCCTACTTCCGAGTAACTTTGAGCCCATTACTTTGTCTCTCTGCGCCTGTCTTTTTTCATCAAAGAGATGTAATTGTTCGTGCCATTGCGCGGGTGGCTAATGAGGCAATACACTACCTGGGGACATCAAAAATCCCAGCACCCTGCTCGTGGGGAGGAAGCTTAGTGACACGCAAGGCACTGTGTGGGCCCCGTAGTGTCTGATCCATCCTGTGGCAGCGCCCTTACCTGCTTACATGCTTACCTGCAGGAAGTGGTGGCAGGCAAGGGCAGGTCTGGGCTGACATGCTACCATGCAGAGAACTAAGCAAATAGGGCAAGCCCCTTCTGACTGTGCCACCAGGCTCTGCCACAGAAGGTGGCAGGGCTTTGGGACAGAGCACACTCTCTGATCCCATCCGCAACGCAGGCCTGATTGTCTTTCCAGAAACCCTACATTTGCAAGATCCCAGGCTGCACCAAGCGATACACAGACCCCAGCTCTCTCCGGAAGCACGTAAAAACGGTACATGGCCCAGATGCTCACGTCACCAAGAAGCAGCGAAATGACGTGCACCTCCGTGCCCCCCTGCTCAAGGAGAACGGGGACAATGAGGCCAGCGCTGAGCCTGGTGGCCGGGGCTCTGAGGAGAGTGCTGAAGCCAGCAGCACGAGCCAGGCGGTGGAGGACTGTCTTCATGTCAAAGCCATTAAGACCGAGAGCTCCGGGGTAAGCAGAGCCGGGCAGTGGAGGCCCCAACCCACATCCCCACAGCCCCAGGAGGTCAGTGGGTGTGAGGGCAATTCCATAACCCACCAGGAACCCAGAGCCTCAGCTGCACCTTCAGGCTCAGCCCCAGGTCCCATACCGCTAGCACACAAGGATGCCACTTTTCTTTTTCCAACTTGACCTTTCTTCCTTTACCTTGGGCCTCACAAAGAGCCTGTCTGTTGCCAGGCTGGGCCCATTCTTCTGGGTCAGACCATGGACAGTGGAGTTCCCTGCCCCCCAACTAGTCATTTGCAAAGGGATGGGTGATTGCTGGTGTCTGCCTTTCCAGCCAGTGCCACAGAGCCTCAGCCGGTCCCCTTCCCTCTGTCCTGTCTCTGCCACCTGCCTTCTGGCCTCCACTCCTCTCGTTCTAACCACCTGTTCTTTGTCTCCACCTCTTTCTCCCGACTGTACCTCCCCTAAGGATAGACGGTACTGAGGTGAGCAGAGAGGCCGGTGCGGGTGTGGGTGGGCTGGCGTGAGTGAGGGTGTGCTGGGGTGCTTGCACAGGGCGCTGGCTGGCGGAGACTGACCTGCCTGTGGAAGGTGGGTTTGGATAGGAAGGCACCATCAGGACACGTAAAGGCTGGCAGAGAGTCAGAATGGCAGCTGCATGCAAACTGTGAGCACCGAGCCTGCATGAGGGATAGGGCAGAGGGGAGATGTGAATTCTGGCTGCAGAGGAAGGAAGGGTCTTGAGGCCCAGGTAAGGAACATGGGTGTGCCATGATAAGAGGGAGCACTACCACTTCCCCAGGAAGGGTCAGGTATGAGACGGCATTTAGCTAGGATGAGCCCAGAACTGCTGCAGTGGGTGAGTCCCACTTGAGCTCAGGTCTCACGCCTCAGTGGTGGGAGCCGAGGCTCTGCAGAGAGCTGAACAGGGGTGGTGTTTCAGGCAGGCGCTGTCTCCAGCAGCCCCACCCTTCTCACAAGCTGCCTCTGGCCTGTTGAGAAGGCACCCACTCAGCAGACTGTGGTGCCTGGCTTCATCGTGCACCCATGGGTGTTGCTGGGAATGTTAAGTACTTCTGTACATTGACTCCGTGGAGCTGTACCATGTAGAGCGGCAGCCCCTTTAGGTCGCAGCTTCCGATGTCCACACACTGAAGGTTCAACAGGCGGAACCCCAGCCAGCACTGGCTGGGGCAGCTTAGGAGCACATGGGGGTGTGGGGTGACAGTTGCTGGGTGCCTCGTGCATGCTGATGCTGCCCATCTGCCCATCGTCCAACCCTGTTCCAGGGACAGTTCAGGTCGTCTTTTAGCCGGGGAAACCAAGGTCAGAGAAATGAGGCTCTCCTTCCTGTCTCCGGTTGTGCAAGGGTGTGGTGTGCGTGCAAGTGTGGCTGAAGGGCCAGGTGGGTTCTTCTTGCACCCTCTGAGTCGTCTCCTTCTCCCTCCTCCACCTGCAGCTCTGTCAGTCCAGCCCCGGGGCCCAGTCGTCCTGCAGCAGCGAACCCTCTCCTCTGGGCAGTGCCCCCAACAATGACAGTGGCGTGGAGATGCCGGGGACAGGGCCCGGGAGCCTGGGAGACCTGACAGCTCTGGATGACCCGCCCTCGGGGCCTGACGCCTCCGCCCTGGCTGCCCCCTCCGCCGGGGGCCTGCAGCTGCGCAAACACATGACTGCCATGCACCGCTACGAGCAGCTCAAGAAGGAGAAGCTCAAGTCACTCAAGGATTCCTGCTCGTGGGCCGGGCCGGCTCCACACACCCGGAACACCAAGCTGCCTCCCCTCCCGGGAAGTGGTGAGTGCAGGCGCGGGGCCTGTGGGCAGGGCCAGGAAAGAGCATGGGGTAGCAGCCACAGATTCACCCCCACTCAGCACCCTGTACCTGCTTGCTAAACGCCCTCAGACAAACAGTGCCTCAGCAGGTCCATTTGACCAGTCTCTATCCAGATAAAGACACTGATGCTCAGAGAGGTGAATGTGCTTCACCCAGATCAATGCAGAGCAGAGACTTAACCCAAACTCAGCTGGTTTCAAAGCCCATGCTCTTTCAACTACACCATGCAGCATCCCTGTCGCCCCTGGAAAACAGAGCCTGCTCACATCCTCTCCCTCCCTGCGGGCCATTCAGTCATTAATCAGCCACCTGCTGTGTGCACTGTGACACAGTCTAGGCAGGAGAGCAATACATTCCCAGTCGGGGTACCAGCTGCACACTTGACTGCAGAATAGGTCCAGTAGCACCAAGGACAAACTCCTAGTAACGGTCTGCAGAGGAGGGAGAAAGCACATCAGCTGGGGACAAGCGGGGATGACTTCATGGAGGAGGCAGACCTGGGCCCAGCCTCAAGAAGTACTGGCCAGGCTTTGTGATGGAGGCATCCTCAGCAACATCCCTTGAGTGTCAACTCCATGCTAGGTAGTGTACTGGACACCAGGCCTACCTGGGCATACCAGGGACAGACATCCTGCGTGGCAGACCCTGAAATGCACCACCCAGTTTGCCCTGGAAGGGGAGATCTGTTGCCCCAGCCGTTGAGGGAACTGCTAGCAGATGCCTTCAACTCCCTGCAACAGAGATCTCCTGGGCTGGAGATAGCACCCTCACCCAAAATCACCGCCTTGGCTTGCCCACGTCTGTTGATTGCAAGAGCCCAACTTAGGCCAGCACCAAAGGAAGGACCATTTGAGGCCGAGTTCGTGAGCTCTGCTGAGACACTGTTTGTCTGCCTCCTAGACCACTCTGCCCTGTCGCTCTGTTGCCTGCCCCCACCCACCAAGGCATGTGTATCTCAGGCCACTCCCAGTGATCAGTAAACTCCATTCCAAGGGAGCCAGAGCCTTCTCAGTAACGCAGTTCTATGGAGAGGCACCTTTTAGCGACAAATGGAGGAACTGAGGACCAGACATGGCAGTGGTGGAGCTCAAATTGCCATGAGGCCTCCTGACTTGCACTTGCCCACCCTTAGCAACGAGTACAGGGATGTGCTCACTTACTGTTCCATCCTGCCCTCCCTTCATTCAGAAGTCACTGGCTGGGTGCTCAGTGCGGGCCAGCCCCTGTAGTAGAGCCGGAAGGCCAAAGCAGACAGCACCTGCAGAGGCCCACGTGCTCACCCCTCTCCCTTCCCGCAGGCTCCATCCTGGAAAACTTCAGCGGCAGTGGGGGCGGCGGGCCTGCAGGCCTGCTGCCCAACCCGCGGCTGTCGGAGCTGTCCACCAGCGAAGTCACCCTGCTGAGCCACCTGCAAGAACGCCGGGACAGCTCCACCAGCACGGTCAGCTCGGCCTACACCGTGAGCCGCCGCTCCTCCGGCATCTCTCCGTATTTCTCCAGTCGCCGCTCCAGCGAGGCATCGCCTCTGGGCGCCGGCCGCCCCCACCACGCCAGCTCAGCGGACTCCTACGATCCCATCTCCACGGATGCATCGCGGCGCTCCAGCGAGGCCAGCCAGTGCAGCGGAGGCGGCTCGGGGCTGCTGCACCTCACACCTGCCCAGCAGTACAGCCTGCGGGCCAAGTACGCAGCCGCCACAGGCGGCCCGCCACCCACTCCGCTGCCGGGCCTGGAGCGCATGAGCCTGCGGACCCGGCTGGCGCTGCTGGACGCGCCGGAGCGTGCGCTGCCCCCCACCTGTCCGCGCCCCCTGGGACCACGGCGGGGCAGCGATGGGCCAGCCTACGGGGCAGCGGGCCCCGCACCTGCCTTCCCCCACGAGGCGCCTGGCGGTGGGGCGCGGCGGGCCAGCGACCCAGTGAGGCGGCCTGACACCCTGGCGCCCCCGCGGGTGCAGCGCTTCCACAGCGCCCACAACGTGAACCCCGCCGCGCTTCTGTCCTGCGCAGAGCGGCGAGGCCTTCACCTGCAAAGCCATAGGAGCTCAGACGGCAGCCTGGCGCGCAGCGCCTACTCGCCACGGCCGCCCAGCATCAGCGAGAATGTGGTGATGGAGGCCATGGCCACAGGGGCAGACAGCACGGGGCCGGATGTTGGCCTTGGGCTGCAGGACGACGACCTCGTGCTGCCCGACGACGTGGTGCAGTACATCAAGGCGCATGCCGGCGGTGCTCTGGATGACAGCACCCCGCAGATCTATGCCCCGGAAAGCACCTGCTTCTCTGATAACCCCAAACTGCCCAATTCTGGGCTGCAGAGCCAGCGCAGGATGGCGGCTGCCGATTCCAACGTGGGTCCCTCTGCCCCGGTGCTGGGAGGCTGCCAGCTGGGCTACGGGGCTCCCTCCAGTCTGAACAAAAACAGCATGCCTGTGCAGTGGAATGAGGTGAGCTCCGGCACCATGGACACCCTGGCCAGCCAGGTGAAGCCGCCGCCATTTCCACAGGGTAACCTGGCTGTGGTGCAGCAGAAGCCAGCTTTTAGCCAGTACTCGGGCTATAGCCCTCAGGGCCTGCAGCCCAGCCCCGGAGGCCTGGACAGCACACAGCCACACCTTCAGCCCTGCAGTGGAGGACCGTCTGTGCCCAGGGTAAATTACATGCAGCAGCTTCAGCAGCCAGGGGCAGGTGGCCAGTGTCCCGGCTTGACCCCCACTGGGAGCCCCCACACCAGCTATGGCCAGGTCCATCCCCAGCTGAGTCCCAGTACCATGGGTGGAGCCTTGAACCAGTTCTCCCCATCCTGCAGCAACGTGGCAGCCAAGCCAGGCCACCTGGGACTCCCTCCACAAATGGAAGTTGCTCCTGACCCCACCATGATACGTAGTAGCCACAGAGATCTTGGGGTCCCCAATTCCACCCTGGCTGGGATGCCCCCAACTCAACCAGCCCCTAGCTACCCACAGCAGAGCCATCACCTGGCCACCCCCATGAGCCAGGAGGGCTACCGCCAGGGCCCCAGCCTTCTGCCTTCCCACCAGCCTGGCTTCATGGAGCCCCAGCAGGGCACAATGGGACACGCTAGGTCAAACTTCGGCTTAGTGCAACCGCGGCCACCCCCCGAGCCCAACCCTGCAGGCCGACACCGTGGGGTGCGCGCCGGGCAGCAGCTGGCCTATGCCAGGGCCGCTGGCCACGCCGTGGCTGCTGTGTCAGCCAGCCAGGAGCTGGCAGCATCTGTACCCAAGGGAGCTATGGGCACCATGGCGTCCCTGCCTCCTCAGCCGCCCCCACATGACACGAACGGGACGCAGGATGACAGCATGCTCTACTACTACGGCCAGATCCACATGTGTGAGCAGAACGGAGGCCTGGAGAACCATGTTGGCTGCCAGGTCATGCAGCCGCAGCCACCACAGCTGCAGGCCTGTCCGGACAGCCTCCAGCCCCGGCCCCTGCCCTCGCCAGGGGTGAACCAGGTGTCCAGCACAGTAGACTCCCAGCTCCTGGAGACTCCCCAGATTGATTTTGATGCCATCATGGATGATGGTGACCACTCCAGCCTGCTCTCAGGTGCCCTGAGCCCCAGCCTCCTCCACAGCCTCTCCCAGAACTCCTCCCGCCTCACCACCCCCCGGAACTCTCTGACTCTGCCCACTCTGCCCACGGGCATCAGCAACATGGCTGTCGGGGACATGAGCTCCATGCTCACCAGCCTGGCCGAGGAGAGCAAGTTCCTGAACATGATGACCTAAGGCCCCAGCCCCCACACTCATCGGACCAGCAGGAACAGTGCCTCGTCGAGCATCGGGGTTTCGTCCATTTCCCTTTTTCCAAAAAAAAGTATTAAATAGGTCTGAGGGAATTTTGCCAATGTCTGGTTCAGACCACAGATGCTTTAAGGATAGGTTTACGTGCCTCCTTGTCTGTCCTCCTTTCGGATTATTTTTTGGAACGCTGAGAAAAGTCTCAATGGTAAAGGCAAGGCAGAAACGGAAAACTCGTTTGCACAGTGTTTCCCAGCCTTTGGTGTTTATAGGACCACCGTGTTCTGGCTTCTTTGCCTCTGTCATTTGGCTAATGAGGGATGACACGAGCTGTCCAAGCACACGAGGAAGTGGGGTAGAGGAACCACACTGAAAGCCATACTGGATATTCTAATCTAGGAAAGTAAGTTTCTCAGTCCGTTACCTGCAAGAGAAAGGAATTTCTGTCCCATCAGAAGTCTATGAAGCTCAGTGCTTGGGGGCTCAACATTCCTTGCCATGGAAGGAAAAAAGAGATTTTTACCTGGATGACCTGGAAGCACATCCTGATTCCAGGCTTGGTAGAGCTGGCATCTCTACCCCGCAAAGCCAAGTTTGCAACTGGCAGACTGCTCAAGTGTATATGAATGAAGAAAGTATAAAAGAATCACCAGAAAGAGGAAAGATGAAATTGTAATGCTTGGGACAAGCCCAGAAGCTGCCCTGGCCTCTCTAGACCGTGTTTACAGTGCTCATGCATGTAGAATGTAGCCCTTCCTGAAAGAACACTTATTTCTAAATACCTCGGGGCTCCCAGAGCTGCTTTGGGTTAGGGATGAACCAAGGTGAGCCGAACATAGCATACAGGCTTGAGAAAGTAAGAGTGTACCCAGGGCCTGGGCTCAGGCTGCCCTGGAGGGCTCCCTGTAGGAAGAGGAAGTCGCATGTTTACCCAATCCTGTTTCTCCAGTGCACTATCAGCCCACTTTACCATGGAACCCCCAGGACTGGATGGCAGCTTTCTCTAGGCCATGCTGCCCCCTCACTGCAGTCCAGTGGTTTTGCCAAGCTACAACACGCAGCCGGATGTCTTCTGGACCCCCTTCCCTCTGTCCTCCTCGTTCATTTCACAGAGAACAGTACATGCATGGTGTTTGGATGGGGGTGGGAGGGTGAAGGAGTTGATACTTGGGACTCTGAGGGAGCATCACTGCATTTTCCCAGTCCGTGTGACCGAGACCCACCCAGAGATGGAATTTCAAGCTGACATCAGAAGATGTCAATCCTGAACATACTCTAGGGTGAACTGGTGCAGCCTCCCCACCACACGTACTTACATGCACACACACGCACCCCACACTGAATTTGAGGCAACCTTGCCCAAAGCGACTGCACCACTGTGAGCTGGATTCTATGACCCCGGCTTCAACTAAGACAGGGCCCCGTGCATCCAGAACATCGATTGCTTCATTAGGGTCCTAAGGCAAAGGCAAGTCCAGGTAACAGCCCTGGGACACCTGGGCCCGGGCTCCGTGGTGGTGCTTATTCACCTCCTGAGCTGGGATTTCCTAGCCATTCCCAACCTGTATATAATCTGTACAGAAGACATCATCCCTGAAAATACTGTAGGTGAATCATCCAGTCCAATTTATATCTTCAAAACATTTTTAGCTTTTTCTACATGCTATGAGTTGAGATGACATGCTCAACTTGTAAATAAGTCTTTTTGTACATTAAAAAAGTAATTTTTTCATAATTTATTTTGTCTATCTGCTTCTTCCTTGACAGTAGTTAATGAGAACCCAGGCCATAAATTTGGTGCATTTGAAAGGAAATTAGGCAGTATTTTTTCTCAACAGTGTCAAAATTGACTATCCCGCCCCTGCTAAGAAATGTTTAATGCTCAGGCATTTACTGGCTGTTTGTTTGTTGTCACTGGGGTGGGGGCAGGGTTTGACAGTTTACTGCGCGTTGCTGGCTGTTTACCCAGTGTGCTGCTCTGGACGGCTGACGTGGCTTGCTGAGAACTGCCTATGAGGCCCAGGTGTGCTCGCAGGCGCTCTGCAGGTCAGGCTCCCTTCTCTGATGCTCAGGCCTGGTGAGCGCATTTGAATTGGGGTAGGAGGGACAGGCAGACCCTTGCAAGCAGAAGCAGGGGCTGGGCAGGCAGGAGCCTCAGGGTATCCAGCAGGGAGCATGAGTGAAGGAGCAGCCGTGCACAGGGGTCTGGCGGAGCAGGCGGCCCTGGCAGGTTCGCAGGAGGGCCAGACTCTGACATTGGCAACCATTAAGCCACCACAGTGAGCTGTGGGGGCGGGGGGGGGGGCAGGTTTGTCAGAGATAGGGCATGAAATGAAGCCTAAAGGAATTCTAGAGGACTGGAGAGCAAGGAAGGGAGGGCTCAGGACTAGTGGAGGGGTGTGAGGGTACCAAGCCTGACACGGAGCTCAGAGGGTTTGAACCAAAGCCATGCCGAGCTCACTCAGCTCAAACCCAATTCTGTGGGATGCGGCCAAGTGGACTGAAGACGGGTTCTCTGATAAATAAGTGTGGACACCCTACCACACACCCCTGCCAAAAGAAATGAAGTGTTGTGTGTTCCCTCCTGCAGGGTGTCCCTGAATCTTCCGTAACTTCTCTGAGCCCAGTTTCCTGGTGGAAACACAGCCAGAGTCACTGCCAGCTTCATCCTCCCTCGGGGACACTAACTCCGTTTATTGCCCACTTGGAGGGAGGAACTGATCGTTTCTGCTTTGTTCAAAACCCATCTGGGGCTTGCAGAGCCTCTGCTTCTCCACATGTTCCTTCTCTGGGAGCAGCTCTGCCTGCTGTCGGGGGAAGGGGGAGCAGAGTTGTTCTGCGCTGCCGGAGACCCGGTGGGCCACACTATTAAGAAGCCACCCGTGTCAGCTCACTGTGGTCACGGTTCTGAGTGGACAATCCACTGGAACCTCCGCCCCATGTAACAGCAAGTGATTCAGCTCATGAATCCGGGTCAGCTGGGTTTGACTGGTCGAGGCTGGACTGGGCAGGGGAGCAGATGGAGCAGCTAGTCTAGATGCTTGACGGGAGGCCTGGATCTGCTCACATGGCTCATCTTGGGGGTGCAATCTTGGGCTTTGCCTTCTCGCAGCAAGGACTGATGCACAAGAGAGCAAGCAGGGAAATGCAGGTCTTCTTCAGGCTTCTGTTCAGAACAATTTCACCTCATTCTTTTATCCCAAGCAAGTCCTATGGCCAAACCCATCATCCTTGGCATGGGGAAGTACAGTCCTCCTAAGAAGTGAAAGGGAGAGTGACCCTTTTTCAATAATAATACAAAGAGACGATGATTCCTGTCCCCCCAGATGTGGAATATACTCACCCCACACCTCAGAAGTCTACCCAATCAATCATCAGCCTCAACTTCTAAGAAATGCTGTTCTGTATCTATTCTGGATGTGGCTCTTCTTGACCCAGAGTCTTAGGAACTAAAGAGAGTTCTCTCCCTGCTCCACCTCTGCCTCCCACGCACAGACACACCAACACACTGAAGGAACGAGGCTGGTATCACAGCAGCTGCTGCTCCCGTCTCAGTCACTGGTGACGCTGGCAAATGTTGCCAGTGGCGCTGCTCTGGGTGGGAGGTCCCTCGAGTGACTCTACAGTCCACGGTGCTCAGCTGTTCTAGCTTCCACCACTGGCGCCTTCTTCCGTTTCCCTCTTCCTTTCAGCTTGCAAAGACAACATTGTAGACGCACTTGACCTCCTGTCTGAAGGAGCTGGGAGCCTGAAGTCCTTCACATTTAAATAGTCTCTCTCCCTGTGATTGCCACTGACAATGCACTTGCCCATTCTGTTCTCCCAAACATCACAGGTTTTCTGCATATTTGATTCCAGGCCACCCTGCACTGAAACTCACACCCATGACTCCATGGCAACGCGCCTCTATGTTTCAGCCCTGGTACTCTGCATCAGGCTATGTGGGGGCCATACCCTGAAGGTTTCTGAGTGGTTTGTCACTGGAAGGCTATTTTAGAACCATCTTACCCCTTTCCAGGACCATCTGACAAAGGGCGTGAAAATCAAGGACATATCCTAGGTTTTGTTTTCACTAAGAGGCTGGAGATGAGGAATAATTTTATCTTCTAAATTCTGTTTTAAACTGAAAACTGGTTCATTTCTGAATTCCTCTCTCACTTGTGGTATTTTATCATTTATAGCTCCAAAGAGTTCATGTTTACAATATTCTGCCCAGAAACCAGCCAGCCAATTCCACAAAATCATAGTTACATTGTCTCTCTCCCAGGTTACTCTAGGCATTGGTTTTACCAAATATTCTTTCATCACATAGTACAGATCACCATATCCCTTGCCATTTTCCAATGCTTCTAACTTCCTTCACTGCCTAGTTCCATATCTATGCTGCATATTTTAGGACATTGTTAGAGTGGTCTCCCATTCTGGGTGCCAATTTCTGAATAAGTTAACTGTGCCCCAATAGTGCTATCTAATAGAACTACAAATGCCTAGGAGCAGACAGGAAACCTTTATTCAGCTCAAGAGTTTGGAGTCAGCCAAGGGGGACCTGCATGTGTTCTGGCCCTGTGCCTCCTCCCTTGGGCCCAGACCACTGGTGATGGCTTACTACCAAAAGGCAAGCAGCGCAGGGGGCCTCTACCAGCTTAGGCTTGGTACAAAAAGCAGCTCATACTGAGCCCCAATCAACAGAAGGAAATGCATGCTTCCTCTAGAATAAGAATGGGCAGGTATCTGGACAATAACCCAACCTGCCACATCCTCTCAGCCAGCTTTGATACAGCAGGGCTGCCGTGGCCTCCACCTGGTTCCTACAGCTGTACCTTAGTTGGTCCCAAACCCCAAAAGGTCACTAACTGTACCCAGTTGCCTGTGATGGTGACAAAGCCAGCCTATTACCTATAATATGCATCTCTTCCCAACTGTGTGTTTGTAAAGTTTACATTGATAAGTCAATGGGATCGTGGGGAGAATTTATGTCATAGACATTCGCAAACTTCCAAAATATTGGCTTCCCCTACTCTGACCTCCAGCGCCATCTGTTAAACATTTGCCAGTGGTACTAACAGTATATACAAGAACCACGAGTGCAGGTAGCCTGCTGTGCCAGAGGTTTTTGACAAGTTTATTTGCTCACAGGACTCATTGTATGGAGAATTTGTGAGTCTAGACTGTCATAGTTATGCCACGTGTCATGTCATTTAGCTTAGTGACCCTCAAACTTCATAAGTCATGCAACCTCGTGTTTGAATGAAATTGGCTCTGAAATGAAAGGACACAGTTAAAAGTGGAGTTGATCTGGTTAAAGCTGGGAGCAGAAGACCCAGAACCCACACATATTCCACATCCCCCTTCTCCTTTATCCAACCATAAGCAGTACGGACATGGAGCAACAGAGCATAGTCTGAAAACCATGTATGTGGTTAATAACCAAATGAGTTAAGACACAGAAAAGGCTGTGAGCAAATTATGAAAAAATTAGAATCCCAGTTTCTAGAATCCCAGAAGTCAGCTAACTCACCCAGCCCTCCGATCAACCCAGGGACCAGTCCGCAGCTACTATTCACTTCCTGGCCTTCTCTCTGCCCCTGTTCATCTGGCAGCTCCTGGAGGGCAGTCATCAAGCCTGATCTACCTGGTATCTCCTGCCCAGTGCCTAGAAACTCCTCAGTAGTCAATAATTCTGCCGAATTTGTTTCCAAACTGGGTAGTCTAGAAAGCTTCATGGAAGAGGGGGAAATGAGCAAAGCTTTGTGAACTGGGTATAAACTGGATCATGTGATGGTCCTTTAAGAATGTATTTGATTATACTTATTGTTACACAAATACAGCAGCAAATCAATTATATTAGCAGAATATTGTCCCCATTCCATGTATCTGAAGTTAGATTCCAGGCCTAAGAATTGAGTTTCTTCTAGTACGATCAAAAGTTTGTTTCTTCTTTGTTTTCAATAAAAATCAACCGTGGGTTCTCTAAAGAAAGAAAAAAGAATGTATTTGAACATGAGATCACATCCAAGGATGTCTACAAAGAATTCTGAGCACAGAGAAGAAGCTGCAGAAACTTTGAAGGTATTGGGCCTTGTTTTTTTTTACTGAATAGAGAGAACAGGAAGAAAGAGGGTGAAGGCCATAATCTGGCAGGATGTGGACTGAGCAGAGACCAAAAGCCTAGGGGCAGAGTTTTGTGGTGGAACCTGGTCACTGTGAGTTGAGGGTCTTTGATGAGCAGCCCCAACCCCAAAATGTACTCGCACCTGCTTTGATTCCAGAAAATATGCAATGGAAACATGTTTCCTTTGGTGCAATCATCAAAGTCCTCTGAAAAAGATGCCATAGTTACCCAAGTCCTTTAGACTTGATGGATGTATGAACAAATGCACCCCCATGACAGTGTAAACCCTTACCAACTGTTTCTTGAGCCACCTGCAAATTTTCCTTCAAAAGATAGGCATGGAAGTTCAGCTATATGGTTGTTCACTGGCTTCCTTCTATTAAAGTGATTATCAATCATTAATTATTTAATTCCAGAAACACTCTGAATTCAGAAGACATTTGAGTTTCCTGAAAAGTAATCAGTCTTCAACTCTGTCCTGTCTGTCTCTTCCCTCCCTTCTCCTACTCTTCTTCTTCCTTCTCCTCTTCCTCTTCCTCCCTCTCTCTCTTTCTCGCTCTCTATCTCTCTGTCTCTGTCTCTGTCTCTGTCTGTCTGTCTGTCTGTCTGTCTCTCTCTCTCTCTCTCTCTCTCTCCCCGCCCCCCGCAAAGAACACATGGATGAGCCCAGCATAAGACTGAATCACTGTAGCGTTGAATGACGTGTGCAACGTGGTCATGCACAGGACCGATGACCAGCTTATTTGGAGGTGGGAGCGGGGAGGGACACACAAGATCCAGACTGCTTAAATAGGAAGAAGACCTGATTCAGATTTGGAATGTGAATAAGAGGTTGTCTTTGAGAGTTGGAGGCTTCTCATCAGAAACTGTAGAGGTCAGGGGTAAGGGGGAAATTTCTGAAATTCCGAAAGACAAGAACTATCAAGGCAGAACTTTGTATCCATGAAAATATCCTCGTGGGGAGGGTAATATAGACACTCTCAGAAATCAGGCATGCTCAGATAAAAGGAAGCAAATGGAATTCAGTGCCAGCAGGTTTTCCTCTAAAAGGAAGAAAATGATACCAGGAAGAACTTGGAACTTGCTCTTCCTTTAAGAACAAGAAAAATGGTAGTATGTGGATAAGCACAGTGAACTTCACTTCATCTTGAGTTCTTTAATATGTATAACAATTGAAAGCACAAAATATAACTGTCCTGAGAGCACTTTCAACGTATGTAGCTGCCATAAGAGGGGTACAACGCAAGTTGGGGAAGAGAATAGGGACCTATATGGGTTAGACAACGACACTGAACTTGAAGTGGCAACATGTTGAATCCTAGTGCTGCGCAAAGTTCAGCTTATATATTGTAATCCCAGTGCAATCAGTAAGTGAACAAGCTTTGCAATGGATGTAGACGCAGGCACAACAGATCAAGTGAAATGGAACACTGAAAGAATGTTCAAACATCCCAAAAGAAGGCAGGAAAGGGAAAGGGGATGGGGCGGGGGGGGGCGGGGGGGGTACAGAGAACAAACAAAGAATTAAATGGTGGACATAGTCCCAACATATCAATAATTACATAAAGTGAAAATGGCCTGAAGACACCGATTAAAAGACAGAGAATAAGGTTGAAACACTCACCCCACCTGTTTTAAGACTAGCTATAAAGCCACTATAATCAAGGCAGCGTGGTGCTGGTAACAAGAGAGGCACAGATCAATGGCAGGAACAAAGCTGCCCTAGGCTGGCGACTAGGGTCCAAAGACTAAATCTGGCCAGTGGCCTATTTTTGTATGCCCTGTGAGCTAAGAATAGTTTTAACATCTCTAAAGTTTTATTTTAAAGAAAAGGACATAAGATAGAGACTACAGTCCAAAAATCCTAAAGTATTTATTAGTTGGCCCTTTACAAAAAACCTTTGTGAATCCCTGGAATAGAGAATCCAGAAATAGGCCACACAAATACGACCAATTTATTTTTGACAAAAGTGCAAAGACAATTCAATGGAGAAAGGATAGTCTTTTCATCCAATGGTGTTGGTAAAATCAAATAACCGTAGATAGGGAGGGAGGGAGGAAGGGAATGTTAGGGAAATGAAGGGAAGGGGAAACAGGGAAGGGGGAGAGAAGGGAAAGGAGAAGGAAGGGAAGGGAAAGGAGGAGAGAAGAGGGAAAGAGAAGGGGAGGGAAGAGAAGGGAGGGGGGAAGGAAAGAAAGGAGGTTTGTTCTTGAAAAAGTTGTGAACCATTCCTCTACATTCCATCTGCAGACTAGCCAGAGATCAGCAGGGAGTTTACCATCTTGAGTAAATAAGGAAGATAGGAGAAACATAGAGAAGGTGAGAGGCCCTGTCCTCAAAGAGCTTATGACCTCTTAGGGAAGACCCTCCCAGTTAGGGATACCAGGGCACAAACATAATGACTAAGCTAACATTCTGGCAGCCCACATGAGTTTGATGTGCTTTAGGCATCTGAGATGAGAGAGCTGAAAGGTGTTAGACTGTCTGGAACTCCGAGGCACCACGGCCATACTTCCCAGGATGAGTGAGTTCACCTGGGCACAGCAGAGCCCCAAAGGGAGTCCAGAAATAATCTTGAGAAACCCCAGTAATCAAGGGACAGATAGAGGAGGGTCCAGCTACCAGGGATCTGAGAAGGAAGGGCAAGAGATAAAGGGAAGCAGAGGTGTGTGTATACTGGTGTGGGGAGGGGAGTTGCTGGGAGGTGGGGCAGCGGGGGGAGGGGAGGGAAATGCCAGAGAAGGCAGGGAGGAGCATTTCCAGAAGGGGCAGCACAGTGGTGAGTGCTCCTGGACACCCACCACTGATCGGATAGCCCTGCAGACATCCTAAGCCCCTGCCATTCGCTCACATCCTGCTACCAACCTATCAGGAAATCCCTTTGGCTCTAACTTCAGAGACATTCCAGAATCTGTTCACTTTCGCCATAACCCTCGTGGATCCCCATGGGGCCCCATGTTGTCCTGGAGCCCAAAAGCGTGCTAGTCAGTTGTTAACTGGCTGGCAGGTGGGCCCGCCATGATGGATAGGAGCATTTCAGCAGGGAAGAATCAGATCAGAGCTATTTCTGCTCCCTCTGGGAGAGCTGGCTTATCAGTACTCCATTCTACTGCTCTAGCCCCACGCATCTCACTCCCAGCTTCTTACTAGCCCACCTGTTCCCCCCCCCCCATTTTCTCCCAGTTTATTCTCATTTTCCAGTCCACACACTTTCAGGTCATGCCACTTCTCTGACCTTGTGCCCCTCCCACGAGCTCAAGTCCTGTGGCACAAAAAGGGCTCCCTCAGACTTCATGGTCTTTCTGATTCACTCCTCATCATCCACCTGGCCTTGCTGTACCCTATGTACTCCTGGAACATTCTGCCTCAGGACCTTTGCACTGACCATTCCCAATTGCCTGAAAATATTTTCTCCAGTTATCCACATGACTCACGTCTCACCTCCTTCAGGTTTTTGTCTCTTGACTCACCTATATAAAATTATTATTTTCTATTATTCTAAAAATTATTCTCTTTAAAAAGGCCCTGTGTCTTCACCTGCTGTATTTTTCCCCCTGAACTCTCAGACTCACTGTGCAATGGATACTGGTTGAGTGAGCTCATTGGCGATCTGAATAGGAGCTGTGTTGGTGTATGAGGGAGCAGAAGCCAGGTTGGCGAGAACAAGGAGTGGGAAGTAAGAAACAAAAGCAATTAGAGGGCCTCCCTGGTGGCGCAGTGGGTTAAGCAACGCACTATGAAGCAAGCCGCGGCCACTGCAGCACAAGTTCGATCCCTGCTGCCAGCCAGGGAGGGGACCCACATGGCGCAGCAGACCTCTCCTGCCTGGCCCACTGCTCCCCTCAGCAGTGTACTTCTGTTGATCTGCCTGTTCTGCTCCCCGCTCTGTCTGTGGTGAATCCTCTCACCCCCCACACCTCTGGCCTGTACCTCAGTGCTTGTATGCATAAATAAATAAATCTTAAAACAAACAAACAAAAAAAAAACAAAAGCAATTAGAGTCAACTCTCAAGAAGTTTGCCAGCAAAGAGGAAAGGGAAAGAGAACAAAAGCTAGAGAGGGTTTTTCGTGATTTTTTTAATGGGAAAGATTTAAGTGTGTTCAAGCGTTGCCAAGAGGGATCCAGTTGAGAGGAAGAGACAGATAGACAAGGGGAGACGGAGTATCCGAGTGTTTGGTGGGAGCAAAATAGGAGAAGCCAGCAGGGCAGTGGAGGTTGACTTAAGGCAAGAGGGACAGTGTCCCTGTGAAACAAGAGAGAAGAAAGGAGGGCAGCCGAGGAGGTGGACTTGTAGGTTTGACATTGGGAAGAAGAAAGAGATTCTATTCTGAATTTGACATAGGGGTGGAGGTGGTCTTTGGGGAGAGGATGGCATAGATAGTCCTCGGGAGAGAGCGGTCGCTGAGGACCCTCTGAGGGGATCTCCAATTGAAGGGAGAGCCTTCTGCCCAGGGAGCCTCTACCCAGCAGGGCTGTGCTGCTCAGGGGCGAGGGACAGAAGGCTGAGCTGGGGTTGTGCACACTCGTGCTGGCTGACATGGCCCGAGGTCTGTGGCAGCAGCAGACCTCACCGAAACCAGTCCACGCTGCACACGCTGTGGGAAGAGCCGGAGGTGACACTCTCCTCCTACTTGAGCATTTTGGATGCTGGTGTCAGGTCAGGATTGGGGGACAGTGCCTCTTTCAGGGGGCTGCCTCTCTCTCTGACAGACTTGCTCGGGGCCAGGGGAGAAGTTAGGTCTAACGGTCTTTACAAGGCAAGAGGAGAACACGTCAGGCCGGCTGCCTTGCCCCCGCTGTGTGGCCAGCTGTGGAGCACGAGGTAATTCCCCCATGTCCTTTACTGCCTCCGCTCTGTGGGAGTGACACCGGGTTCTGCTTTACGAGCTGGCAGCCCAGCTTCTATGAGCAGGCCTACTGTCAATAGGGCTGTGTTTTATATTACGGGCAGGACGATTTATGGGCTGCCCTAGCACTCGGCAGACAGCCATTTGGCCAGAGAGGAAAATGACCTAACACTTAAGAAATTTGGAAGCCAGAAAACTCTGTGTGTGTGTGTGTGTGTGTTACACCCACACACTTATGCATAGCTATAGCTGTGCTGCTCATTTTTGTTGACCTGACTTACCAAGTACTGGAAAAAAGGAACAATTTGGCTAAATATATTCGTTGTAAAAATGAAATTAAATAAAATGGCTCATTTCCTTCTGGATCTGGCCTTTGCATCACATGCTGACTATGATTTTTGGGGGAGAGAAGTAGGTGGCTAGAGAGGAGTTGGTTCCTGCCAAATCAGCCTGGATTCCCTTTCCTTAGCTAGGTCCAGCTTTTGGAAGAGCACAAGTCCCAGGAGAGAACTTGTCATATTTTGCTGAAATAGCTGTTTTAGGTCCGTCTTCCCACCATATTGCAAACTCCTGGAAAGCAGGGCCAGGGCGCACTCGAGTCTGCACCTGGCACTAGCATGAGAGATGAATCAATCTGCCTGCTCCATATTCCCTCTGAGGTCTAATAGGTACCTCCGAGTTAGCATTCATCCCCAAACTTTCTTCTCTCCCAGTCTTCATCTCAGTAGATGGCACCAGCTTTTACTACCAGAGGTAGTTAATTTTGTGTGTCAGGTTCATGGGACTGCAGGAACCCCAAATTTTGATGCAACATTATACCAGTGTGTCTGTGGGGGTGTTTGGCTGAATGAGTCGGCTGAGTAAGAACCTACTTTTCCACAGTTAAATAGATTAAATAGATTTTCTTCCCCACATCCTATAAAGTGGTTGTACTGTTGATACTATTTATAGCTCATCTTGGCTTAACCCCTGGTCCTAGTAATTTCAGTTGTACTTTTTTTTTTTTTTTTGGTATTTAAAGGACACATACAACATTATTATAGTTCTAAGGGTTAGAGTTACTAAGAAAGATATAGTCAAGAATGTGTCATTCCTGCCTCAATATCTGATATCCTGTTCATTTCACACTGTTTTCTGTCCCTTTTGAAGCCCTTTCTTTCTAACCCTAATCCATCTCTTTAGTCTGGTTTACCTTTTCTATACTTCTTTTGTAGAAATGAACAGATGCCTTTTCTTATTTCTCTTCTGTTGTCAGTGAAAGGGTGGCACACTATAGACATGACTACACTACCCTGACAGGGTCTAACCACACTCTGGGGCAGAGAATATTCTAGAAACAATATATTGCCAAAATGACTCCATATTATTTCAAAAGCTCATTCTCACCCTTTTTATTTTCCTAACCACTGCATAGCACTCCATGACTTTGTTATGTTCTTCACACAAACCAAACGTGTTTCTGTTCTGGTCATTAGCACGTGTTCCTTCTGCCTGATGCACTCAGCCTAGAATTTCTCATGGCTGCCTCCTGGAGAATCTTGGCTCAAGTTCCCCTCCTCAGAGAGAGTGCCCCCGCCCAATCTAAAGTGGCCATAGTCCCAGTCCTCCCAGTCGTTGCATCTCATAGACTTGCATTTATTTTTCTTTATGGCCCTCAGCTTGATGTGATGTTCTCGTTTTGCTTACTTGCTTACTCATTTACTGACTGTCACTCTTGTCGACACTTGAGGGCCCTCTCAATACGCCTAATATATCCACATTTTGGGTACTGTACATCTATCCTGACACACAGTTGGAGTTCATACATGTTTGCAGACTACAACAGACACGTCCAGGGTCCCACTCACACTCCCTTGGCCCACTCTAGTGTCCTAAGGAGATAGTTCCTGCACATACCAGTGACTTCCTGTCTCTAAGAGGAAACTCTGATCATGAGTGAACCTATGTCAGGGTTCACTAGTGTTCCAGGGATGGCTCCATCAATAAAGGACAACTTCCTTAATCCTTGTGAATAATTTTTAAATGTGTTTTAAATTTTAAATGTAGCAGCTTTTAAGTGTGTTTATATAACACACAGACACACACCCACATATATATGTGATCCAAGGTCCCCAGTGGGATGACCCACTCAAGAACATACCCTCTACTGCCTCCTCTCCCTTCCCCGTATCACTTCCCAACTCACTATGTTTCCCAGCATTGCCTACTACCTAAATTTCTTACATGCAAATTCTTTTCTCAGGTTCTGCTTTTGGGGGAAACCTATCTAAGACCTACTGAAGGAATGGCCATCTTGAGGAGGACCCTCTCAATATGAAGTCCTGACATTGGTCTTTCCTGGTCAACATTTTTAGCCACTCAGAAAAGATAAGAAAGACAAACTGCTCCAAATGTTGGGCTTTAATAAGTTGCCTTGACAGAAATCCATATGAAAAAGCCCTAAGCATTGTGCAGGGTCATCAGCCAAGTTGTTCGTCATCTAAGAACACTACAACCAACTTGGGCTGCATGATAAGGGGGAAAGGTCCTGTCCTGTGGCCAGGCCACCTCAGAGTGTATGAACAGTCCACTGGGCCATGTCTAAAGTGGGACATTAAAAAATTATAAGACCTAAAGGGCCTTGATCATGAAGAGCAGGGATCTGCAAATCAAGCCATTGAATGGGTATTTGGAAAGGAGAGACACTGAGAAGCTTGGCAAATCTGAGTGCCTGTGATGGATACCATGGACTGTGTTTCCCAGAATTCACAGGTGGTAGAGATGGGGTAAGATCATTTTAAACTACACTGACCTAAGAGTCACAACACTGAAAATATCAATGTGGGGAAGTCCAGACTTCATTCTTCCACAAAAGCAACTAGTGATACCACCAAATCTGCAAGAATTAGTTTTTTGCAGAATTTTTGAATCTAGTCAAATGTTTACGACAACCAGCTAATGACATGGGGAAGAAATAAGCTGCTGTTTTTTTGTACATGAGTTCCATTGTGTTTTAAAATGGACACCCATCGGCTCTCCCTGGTGGCGCAGTGGGTTAAGCAACGCACTATGAAGCAAACCGCAGCCACTGCAGCATGAGTTCGATCCCTGCCGCTGCAGGCTGGGGAGGTGACCCACATGGTGCAGCAGACCTCTCCTGCCTCGCCCACTGCTCCCCTCAGCAGTGTATTTCGGTTGATCTGCCTGCGCTGTTCCCCACTCTGTTTGGTGGATTCCCTCATCCCCCGCACCTCTGGCCTATACCCCCATGCTTGTATGCATAAATAAATAAATCTTTAAAAAATAAATAAATAAAAATAAAATAAAATGGACACCCATCATCTTTCACTCTGTAGACAGGCAGTGACTGTGAAGACAGCACCCCTCACTCCTAGAGCAGGTTACTAGCGCAAAGGGAGCAATATGGACCTTATTCTCAAAGACCTTTAGTTGCTTATTGACCTCTGGCAGTTCTTTGAAAGTATAAGACAAGCGTTTGTCTTTGTTCTGCCCAACTCAGAGCATTCCCAGACCTGAGGTGGCTTCCTGGATGGTGTTTGCCAAAAACGCTTAAGGGCATAAGTATTACCACAAAAGCTCGGGGCAAGGGACAACAGTTAGGATAAGCGATAGACAAACTAAAAATCCTAGGAAGGAAGTGGTTAAGAAAGGAGACACATGAGGGAATATGGGCTTTTAAAAGCTTCCATATATTCCAGAGTATCAAGAAGTTCGCATGCATGGCTAAGGCTGGATGCACGCTCAGAAAAACCCTAACCCTTGGGCTGGCCTTCAGGCTCCATAGAAGAAGAAAATGGAGACTATGGCGGAGTGGCGAGAGGCCTTGCAAATGTTGAAGAAGTATCCCAATGTGAGCCAGTTTTAAAAGACTTCCTTTTTTCTTTTCTTTTTGGCTCCAGTCATTAAAACAAAAATTGACCAAAATATTTCGTAACCACTAAGTTATTGAAACACAGTGATCCCAGAAGAAAAAGAGTTCAGAATTTACAAAAAATAAAAAACTTTAAGAAAGTCATTAATAACCACGCAACAACAATCTAACAAGTCACAACAAGCCCTGGAACGATGGGAGAATCTAATTTCTAAAGGTGCTAACGAATTTTTAACATGTCATTATAAGGCAAACATACAACAAGGAAGTATGGTCATAGGAAAAAAATATTAATAGAAACTGTTTATCAGTAGCCCAGGCATTGAACTTACTAAACAAAGATTTTAAATCAGTTGTTCTAAGCTTGCTCAAAGAGCTAAAAGGAACCACCTATGGACAAAGAATGAATAAAACACGAATGAGGTCTCATCAAATAGAGAATTTAAATAAAGAAATAGGAACGTGAGAGCTGAAAATTATAATAGTTGAAATGAAAAATTCTCTAGAGGATTTCAGTTGCAAAATTTGAACTGGCAGAAGAATCAGTGAACTTAAAAATGGGTCATTAGGAGACAGGAGATTATCCAGTCTGAAGAGCAGAAAGAATGAAAAAAAATATCAGAGTCTAAAAAACATAGAGAGCACACAAAAATATACATAAGATGAGTTCCAAAGGAAGAAAAGAGAGAGAATGGGGAAGAAAGAACATTTGAACAAATAACTACACAAAACTTCCCAAGTTTGATATAAGACATGAATCTACACATCCAAGAAAAGTAAAAAAGTTCTAAGCGTAAAAAAAAATACAAAGAAACCCATTTTGAAAACATTATAGTCAAATTGTTGAATGCCAAAAGCAAAGTCAGCACCTTGAAGGTAGTAAAAGTAAACCAACTTAACACAGACAAGGGATCCTTAGTAAGTTTTCTTATCAAAAACTGGCCATAATATGATATATTTAAAATCCTAAAAGGAAAAAAAGTCAACCAACAATTATATATCCAACACAACAAATTAGGACATTCCCATATAAGTAAAAATTGAGACCAGTCACAACAGACCTTCCCTACAAGAAATGCTAAAGGGCAGTCTCCAGGCTAAAAAGGAAAGGAAACTAATTAAAACCATATGAGGAAATTTAAAAAAAAACCTGATAAAGTCACTAAAATTGTGATTTTTAACTCTTCTTGTATGATTTAAAAGACAAATTCATAAATCAATCATTATAAATCTATCCTAACAGGCACACAATGTATAAAAATGTGTTTTGTGATAGTAACGACATGGGGACACAGAAGTATCTGTTTTTGTATGCTGCTGAGATTAAATTGGGTTTAATTCAAATTGAATTGCTAAATAGTCAGGATATCAATTGTATTCATCAGTTAACCACTAAGGGAAAAATGGAAGAAAAAAATAAAATGGGACTCAAAATCATACACTAGGAAGAAACAAATCATTAAGAATGCAGAAATGGAGGAACTGAGGAATAAAAATGATATATGATATATAGAAAAACGTAATAAAATTGTAGGACTAATTTCTTCCCCAGTAGTAATTACTTTAAATATAAATAGATTAAACTTGCCATTCAAAAAGAAAAAATTGGCAGAATGGATTAAAAAATACGATTCTACTAAGTGCTGAAATAAGTTGAAAATGTAAGGATATAAAGTTATCCCATTCAAAATACAAAAATATAACTAGGTGATTATACTAATATCTGATAAAATAGACTTTAAGACAAGAAAATTACAAGACAAAGAAAGACATTACATACTGATAAAGCCAATCCATCAAGAAAGTAAAACAAGAATAAATATATATGCACCTAACCATGTAGCTGAAAAATACATGAAGCAAAAATGGATAGAATTGAATGAGGAAATCATTGAACAACTATAGTTGGGGGATTTAGTGCCCACTTTCAATAATGACAAGTATATAGAAAATCAATAAGGGAATAGGAAATGAACACAACACGACAAATGAACTAGACCCAACGACAGCAGAATATACATACTTCTCAAGTGCATATGGGATATTCTCCAGAATAAGACACACATGAGGCACAGAAACAGCCTCAATAAAGTTGAAAAGATTGAAACACAATAAGTTTTCTCTGACTTATTATGGAATGAAATTAGAAATCAGTCAAAGAAGAGAGAGGTAAAGTTCACAAGTATGTAGAAATTAAACAACAAATTGTTAATCAGTGGATCCAAAATCAAAAAAGAAATTACAAATGAAATCAGGAAACATTTTGAGATGCATTAACATGAAAAACAGCATACTAAAACCTAATGGATGAATATAATAAGGGAGAGATTAGTAACTATAAATGCGTATGTTTAAAAATTAAGATCCAAAGTCAGTAACCTAACTTTAATCTTATGGAAATATAAAAAGAAGATATACTAAACTCAAAGGTACCAAAAAAGTGAAAAAAGAGAGCGATAATAAAGACTGGAACATGGGTGAGTGAAATAAGAGAATAAACAATGGAGAAAATTAAGGAAACCAAAAGTTGGTTTTTTGAGCAGAGCTACAATTTCAAAACCTTTAGCTAGAGACTATTGAAAGAGAGAAAACTCAAATTACTCAAGTTTAAAATGAAAAATGGAACAAAGAGCTATGAGATCACTAAGATCACGTAGAGGCGGTTCCTTGTTCTGCTCCTAGAACCTCTACCAGAGAACGCTTCATGAAAGACTCTTGCAGTCTGGTGAGACTGAAATACCCTTTGGACACCAGTTCTCAGCAACGACTTCACTAGCAGAGACATGGGAAAGATTTATATTTTGTTGACTAGGAGATAGGTGGAAAGAAGTATTTGGAAACTGCAGTCTGGAATGGGGAGAGTGAGGTAGGGAACAGTTCTAGCAAACCTTCAAAAGTGAACTAATACGTATAAAGCGCTTCCAAAATTTGAAAAAGAAGGAATGATCCTAAACACATTTTTGAAGCCAGTCTTAATCCGATACTAAAAGCAAACAATGAACTCATAAAACTGAAAAAATGGACAGAATGTCTAAACAGAGGCTTATTCAAGAAATGAAGCACTGATGCATGCTACAACTTGGATGACCTTTGAAATTACACTAAATAAAAAAAGTCAAACCCAAAAAAGTCACTTTTTGTGTAGTTCCATACATAGGAAATATTCAGAGCAGGTAAGCGCAAGGAGACAGAAAGCATATTGGTGGTTGCCAGGGGCTGGGAGGTGGGAGGATGGAGAGTGAGTGCTTTAGAACTACAAAGAGGGTGTGGTTACACAACATTGTGAATCTACTAAATGCCACTGAACAGTACACTGTAAAATAGTTGTGTCACATGAACTTTACTCAATAATAATAATTGAAAACTACAAATTCCGAGCTCCTCTTATCTGTGGGATCAGAATCTTAGGGATGGAGGTCAGGAATCTGAGTTACTTGGAAACTGTGCAGGTGATACTGAGGGAGAGTTAGGTGTGGGTTATGCTTCCTGGGGGTTTGACTGGAGCTGGAGCACAGTGGGAAGAACTGGGGGTACTCTGGGCAAGGCCAGTGCAGTCAGCACGTGGGAGGAATTGGGTGCCCTTTTCCTTTTGCTCTAACCTAGCTTCGCCTTCTCTTAGTAATTAAGATCTTCCTCTTCCTCCTCGTGCCCCTCTAGGCCTGTACTTATCTCACCAAAGTGTGTGATTTCCTAGGAACCTACTTCTCTCAACAGCACACCTGCTAGGGGCCTTGGGCTGGGGGCTCTGGGGGTGTGTTCCTCATTTTAACTATGGCCACAGACTTCAAAGGGAGCTATTATGAGCTTCCCTTCCAGCTGAGAAAACTGAGGCTCAGAATGAATAAATATTTACCAAGGCCAGAGACAGAGAGTGGAGAAGCCAGGTCTGCGTGCGTCTAAGCTCTCAACACCACACAACTCTCTTCTCAGCACCTGCGTTTTGCTTCTCTCACACATCAGTCACCTCCGGTTTGGAAACTCACAGCTGAGGGTCCTCAAGCTTTGTGAGGGTGTTATCTCCATTCAGCCAGAGAAACTGAGGCACAGGAAGGTCTCCTGCTTGCTGCGGTCATCCAGTGAGCCAGGTTGACTGGGAAGCAGAGGTACTGATAGAGTAGACAGAGGCCTTGGTGTGGCAGGCCGGGTGCATCTCACACCTGGATTCATCAAAAACACAAGGACTTATGGGCCTCCCTGGTGGTGCAGTGGGTTAAGCAACATACTATGAAGCAAACCGCAGCCACTGCAGCACGAGTTCGATCCCTGCTGCCGGCCAGGAAGGGGACCCACATGGTGCGGCAGACCTCTCCTGCTGTGCCTGCTGCTCCCCTCAGCCGTGTACTTCTGTTGATCTGCCTGTTCTGCTCCCCGCTCTCTGTGGTGAATCCTCTCACCCCCACACCTCTGGCCTGTATTTATGCATAAATAAATAAATCTTAAAAAAAAAAATCACAAGGACTTATCAAACAGATCCACAAAGAACTAACCAGACTAAAGAAAAACAAAGTCAACAATCCAGTCAAAAAATGGGCAAAAGAGTTAAAAAGGCAATTCTCCAAAGAGGAAATGCAAATGGCCAACAGGCATATGAAAAAATGCTCAATTTCTCTGGTCATCAGAGAAATGCAAATCCAAACCACTATGAGATACCAGTTGACAGCAGTAAGAATGACACACATCAAAAAAACCAACAACAACAATAACAAATGTTGGCAAGGATGTGGAGAAAAAGGAATTCTTTTACACTGCTGGTGGGAATGCAAGCTGGCCCAACCATTATGGAAAGCAGTATGGCAGTTCCTCAGTTTACTAAGAATGGAACTTCCATATGATCCAGCAATCCCACTCCTAGGAATATACCCAAAAGACACAAATACACTGATTCAAAAGAATACCTGTACCCTTATGTTTATAGCAGCAATAGGTAAGACCTAGAAACAACCTAAATGCCCCAAAACAGATGAGTGGGTCGAGAAGCTGTGGTACATATACACGATGGAATACTATTCAGCAATCAAAAAAGAAAAACTAGACGCATTCATAGGAACATGGATGGAACTGGAAGGAATTTATGCTCAGCGAAGTAAGTCAGTAGGCAAAAGAAAAATACCAGATGGTTCCTCCCCTAGGAGGAATATAAGGGAACCAAATAAGGATCAAGGAAAGGAATAAGAACAATAATAATAATAACAATAAAGACACCAAAAATGAAAAGACAAGGACAAATTGGGGACACTTGGTGGGGAGAGGGGAGGGGGAGGGTTGAGGGCAGACGGGAGCACGGGGTACTGAGGTGATGGTGCACTGGTGTTATGGTGATGGGGAATACATGGGGGTTACAATTGATGTCAAATATATATAAATAAAAAAAAGTTAATTAAAAAAAAAACAAACCTCATCTCTCTACTACGAATAATAGCCAGTAACAAGCAGGTTACTGAAAAGTATTAATGCTTAGAAAAGAACACCGACTGTGACCCTTTTTTCTTATTGAGCATCACACACACACAAAATCATTCAGAAAAATAAAATTAAGAAAAACTTAAAAGGAAAAGAAATCAAGTACTGTAGTACTTGAAAGGAAGATTCCCAAATGTTTACTTGTTATTAATGAATTATTTTTTCTTACTACTTTCAACACTATTTGTGTCTACCTAGCCACTTGACTTTGATTTAGTTCATTCTAAGACAATATTTTTTTCTGTAAATAATTATGTCATAACTAATAAGTGACTTCATGAAACAAAACACCTGCACAGGGTACAGCTTACCCTGACTAAATATTGCAGTGAGGTAATGTTGTATTTTCTGGATTTACTATTTCATCCTAAAATAACCAATAAAGGTTAAAAATATAAGTTTACATTTTAAAGCTATTATTTGAATCTGCCAAATAGTTCATGTATGAAGTAAAATCTGCACTTACCAAGCAAAAACATTACACCTCAAGGTTTGCACGGCTTCACTCTTTGCCATCTTGAACGCTAATTAGTACGCCAAGTTCTGAGATCCCGTCTCCACACGCCTGTGCTTGAGCGGTTTATTCTGACAGGAGTTGCAAATGTGCTCAGCTCGAGGGACTCTGAGTTACAGTGACTTGATCTCGCAGTTTGTGTAGCTGAGACTGTGTGTGCCAGAGGCTGACGGGGTTACAGGGAGTTCTCAAACCATCTTCTGTGCAGACGCCAACGTTTATTGGGATAAGTAATAAAAGTTCATTTGAAGCTTACACGTGTAGATTATAAACACTCAGAGTAACTTCTTAGAACTTAAACCCATGAAGTTTTTTTGCAAAGGAACAGTTTACCCTGACATTGTTTGAAACTGCAGTGCAAGGGGACAAGACAAACAGACCAACTTGTGGTCTGTCTCATCATTGTTTTTATACTTTTCACAGACCGCAAATCCCTGTGCTGCCGGAACCGACTAGACCCCTCCCACAGCGTCCTGATCCTCAGAACACCTCAGTGAACATCTGAGCCTCTATTGCCAAGGGGTTAAGATGAAATCAGGGCCCCTTCCTGGCCTAGAAGAACAGCAAGCCATTCTAAGGCCCTGTGGTCCTTCATTCAGTCGTGTGCCTTTCTCATTTTTCAAGATCCCCTTCAATCCTCCCTTCTTGCAAGACTCCCTGACTTCATCCTTCTCTACACCATGACATGTAAGGCCCATGCCAGCAATGGATCATGCTAGGCTCCCCAGGGTCCTTCCCAGCATGGAGCCACCCTGAGGAGCATCTTAGGAGACACTGAAATCTCACTTTGTTCTCCTGCCTTTCCCCAACACCACTCGTGTGGTCTGGAGAACTGCGGAGTGAGAGGGCGAGGATGGTGGGAAGGGTGACCAAACCCTTCATGAGGGACCACAGCCCAGCCTTGAAATGGTTTGACATCTGGATAGCCTGGGGATCGTCCTCCTGAAGTCCAGGGATGTAAATTGTGTTGCTCACCCAGCTCCAGGAAGGCTATCTGGGGAGAAGGTAGGGAGGGATCAGCGCTCTGTCCCTGTGGCTTGCCAAACCCCAGGAGAGCCTCATTTCAAACTCACAAGACTTCCCAGGCAGTTCTATGAAGCAGACACAGAAGGGTACCCATGTTCCCCCAGCCCCAAGTGAAAAGGGGGCCCTCCTAAGGAATAGAAGGCACTCCAAAGACAAGGGGCCACAACTCCAGGGGCCCAGAACTCACAGTTGTCTTAGCTTCCCGCCTCCTGTTCAGGTGGTCAGCTCTCCCTCCTGTTTCTCTCCGAGACTTTCCCTGCCTGGTGTCTCCTGCACAGCCCCTTACACCTTCTCCCTTTCAAAGAACCCCTGCTAACCTACAACTCCTCACGTCAAAATCCCAGAGGATGAATCTGACTGACAGTAGCCCTGCCCCCTCCAACCACTCGTCTCTCGTCTCTCTTTGGTCCACCCCAGTGACCAGCAGTTGGCCTGGCAGGGGCTGAGGACCAAAGTGTCATGAACTTTCCTAACACAGGGAAGTGTTATTGTCTTATCGTGTCCCTCATTTTACGTATGAGATTCAGTAATTTGCACGAGGGCCCATGGAAACTGGCTTCCCAAGACCCAAGCCCAGGCCAGCACCCCTGTGGGACGCACCTGTCTGCCCCCGGGCAGGGGAGGGAGGCCCCACCGGAGGCAGCAGCGGGGACTCCCCGGGCTCCAGGCTGGCTGGCAGCAGTGATATGCTGCCTTATGGTGAGACTTATTAAGCTATTTGAAGCCGTCAAGGGAAACCAGCTACACGTAAATATCAACTCTGTTTGGCAAAATACCTGGAGCGGAATTTTATTTCTGCTGGGCATTATTATGGGTATTGATTTGAAAATCTGAAAATTCAATAAAACAGATTAAACCTCTTAAGGAATGAGCAGAAACCATCAAGTCGAGCTGCCATGGGGCATGCAGGCTTGGTGGGTGGGAAGGAAAATCCAGGGCTGCTTCAAGGCCCATCTGAGGCGCTAGTCCTCCCTGGGGCTGCAGCCGGCAAATCAGCCCCTTTGCTGCCCAGTCCCTCTCCCTTCCCCCATTCTCGGACACTGAGGACACAGGTGCCAAGACATACTTCACTCTTCAGGACACCTGGCCCAGCTCTGCAGGTTGCCATTAAATCCCACCCCCAGAAGAGGCATTTTCAGTGGATTATTTTACAGAGTTAGTGTCACCATGGTGATCATTCTCCCCTCACAGCTAAAGTGCACACCTTCTCTTTGTTGACCTACAACAAATAAGCAGCCAGCTATTTCCCTAGCAAAATGTTTATTCAGAAACAACAACAAAAAGCAGTCAGGGAGTGTGAGCTCTAGCTCCTTCCCACATGCACGCACTCACTTCCCTAGTTCAAAATGCAAATCCTCTTATCTCCCTGTGAAGGGCAGCAAAGCAGCCTCACTTCTGATGGAACCAGGCCTGCCTCTTCCAGCTGGATTCTGTAGCGAGCCCCGATGGCACCCATAAAAGAGCTCTCTTCCAGCCTTGCTTTAGAAAGGATACCTGTATGCTCATTTTCATACCTTTTACCCAGAGGCTCTTGTGACGGGGGTTCCTGAGCTGCCACATTCTTTTATTGTACATATAAAGATTGATTGATTTATGCATACAAGAATCAGGGCACAGGCCAGAGGTGCGGTGGATAAGCAGATCCAACAGAGACAGAGTGGGGAGCAGAACAGGCAGATCCACTGAAACACACTGCTGAAGGGAGCAGCAGGTGAGACAGGAGAGGTCTGCCACACCATATGGGTCATCTCCCTGGCAGGGGAATCGAACTCATGCTGCAGTGGTTGCGACAGCTCACAGTATTGTGCTGTAACCCCCTGCGCCACCAGGGAGGCCCTAGCTGCCACATTCTTGAAGCCACAGAGGTGGGCCTGGTACTGACAGCTGGGGCTGGCCGAGCAGATCCGCCTGCTGAGGACGCCTGTAGTTTGCTAACACAACTTTTCTCATTCTTGAGCTCCTTGATTTGCTCTTGGGTGGCTAGAGACCGTGTCTTTGATTTTTCTCAGGTGTGGCACGCAGTGGAGGTCAGGACTACACATTCATTAGAAGGCGTCTTTCGGTTGCCTTTATTCCAGCCAGACCTAATGTCCGCAATGTCTCAGGCTGTGCGCCTTCCATTTCATCTTCACAGTTGTTCTGTTGCCTTCTGGCATTGAAGCAACTGAAGAGAACTCTGAGTCTGGCTTCATTCTTGGTCCTTGGCATGTAATTCTGCCTAGTGGCTTAAGGATTTTTGTTCTTTATGATGCAATTCTAGAAGTTTTGCAGTGTCAGTGTAACTGTCTTTCTTGATTGGCGTTTGCTTTGATCCTTTTGGATCCACATACTAACTCCTTAGCTAGTAATTCTTTTGTGTGGTAATATATTTGATTGATATTTCTACACTTTCATGTATTCAAAAACTATTGAGAACCTATGTTCCAGGCACTGGGAATACAGCAGTGAATAAGAAAAAAGTCCTGCCCTCGGGGAGCTTACAGACAAGTAATGGAAATAGTCAATAAACTAGTGCACACAATAGCAAGAGCTGCAGGCGGCAGCAGGCAGAGGTCTGGATAGCAATCAACAGGATGAACGGTGGAGAGTGCAGGGGGCAGGTAGTGCCTGGCTTGGGGGAAGGACATTTCAGCAGAAACCTCTTGCTTCCTTCGGAATAGTTATTCTGGTTCACGATGATATTGAATCTGTTCTCAACCCTCCATATGCAATATATTAATTTTTATCATTTTCACCTAATTTCTTTTTTCAGCAATCTGGGAAAACTTGCCATCAGTTCAACATCTCCCAACTCTGTGCACCTCTGTGCCTTTGAGGACTGTAGTTCTCATACATCTTGGTTCTCTGGCTCCCACCTCCGTTTTCTCCCTCAGTGCCTTCATCAAGCCTCTCCCTGCCTCCACATTTCCTGTTCAT
This sequence comes from Galemys pyrenaicus, assembly GCA_019455555.1. Taxonomy (NCBI): domain Eukaryota; kingdom Metazoa; phylum Chordata; class Mammalia; order Eulipotyphla; family Talpidae; genus Galemys; species Galemys pyrenaicus. Next base: position 1,287,594 of record JAGFMF010011399.1, read on the forward strand.
TTTTTGAGAAGGCTGTGACCCCATTCATTTTCTTGATGAAAGTTCATGCAAGCAAAAACATTTGCTGAGATTTTATCCTGATTCTTGAGATGAGTCATTCTCAGGTCTTTTTCCTCTGACTAGTCAGGAGGAGTGTGGCTTTCTCTCACTCTGCAGTATTTTCCCCCACAAGTCTCATATAGAAGGCTGCTTTTCTCGGTCCGTCTCTGGATGCGGCTGTGAACCCTCCCACGTGTCCTGCAGTGATGGCGAGTGGGCTGGGTGGAAGTGCTGCCCTTGTTTCATGTGTCCGCTGGGCTGTGGGGTCGGATCAATTCCCCCAGGATGATGGACTGATGCAGGTCGGTGGACACGGTACCCTGTCCTCGGTCTGGGTGGATGAGTACCAGGGAGCTCTGTCTGTCTGGGATGGCTGTGTGTCCTCCCTGTGATCTCAGGCAGTCATACCAAACAGCTGGCACCCTGGAAACAATGACCAGAAGGCACTAACACCATGGTTCCTATCTCTGCCCCGGGTCCAGCACTTGGCTGGTGGGAGAAAATTGGGAGGCTCAGATCATTTCGCAGAACCACAGACCATTCTGCCCTGAAGTTTGTTTTCTCAGAGCCCCCAGAAGTTCCACAGCTGGAGAGGTTATTTATGTTAACCTCCTATTTGGAAATTAAGCTCCGATTTGGAAATTAAGGATTGCAATTTAGCATTAACCCAGATGTCAAGATGTAATGAGACACACTGTGGGGGAAATTGAATTCCATATTGCCAAAGACCCATTTTATTTATAATAACCAGCCACTCACATCATGCCAATATTGATGGATCATATGTTTAAAATTTTGATAGCTCATTCATTTCTATAATTACATTTATTTCAAATTAAATAAGTCTTGCACACCCTTGATATACAAAGAGACAAAATTAATTTGTGGATCAGAATTAACCTGCCATTCAACCCCCAGAACTGTCCTTTCTGGAAGCCCTTGGAGAGGAACATTCTGCCATTTTACAGATGATTTGCATATGAACAACTTTTAACCTGGGAGGGGCTTCATCCTTCAGCCTGGTGGGGCGTGCCAGGGGAAAAGTGGACTTGCTCATGTGTAGGCTCGGTCAAAGAGATTTGCCAGCAAAACAGAGCTGCCTGGTGTTGCCGGGATAGGTGTGAGATTTGACCCTTGTCCTCAGTCCATAGTTACTGCTGAGTGACCTTGAACAAGATTCTTCCAGCTGCCCTTTCCTATGCAGGTTAGGAGCACCTGCTACTTCCTGCTGGCCACATGCCTTGCAGGCGCCATACCTCCAGGCCACAAGTGGCTTGACCAGAGTGGAGTCACAGACAAATGTAGCCAATCAGATGGGTGTGGAGACTGTGAACAGTCGGTGTGTGGCTGTGTGGGTGATGCCAAGGGATTTAAACAGCACTTCTTGCATGGTCAGCCAGAGCGACTCCACACGTGCTTTGGGAAGTCAGTTCACAGAGAGAAGAGAATCGCCTTGCAGAGCAGACAGACCAAAGAAAGAGAGGGAGAGGTGTCAGCTTCTGATCCTCTGGAGCCAGTTCCCTTGCACATCAGCAGTTTTGGGTTTCCTGTCCTAGGAAGTCTGAGTTGCCTCTGCATTTACTCAGCACCCGCCCTTGTCATCCAAGGACCAGCAAGCATGTCCTCTGTGCCACACCCGGATCAGGGTTCATGACCTCATCTAGTGCAAGACTGATGACAAGCGCCACACAGTGTCCAGACAGTGGCCCAGGGATGATGTGACCTTTCTGAGCTTCATGCCACCATCCTCAGTGTGGGCCTAACAGTTTCTCTGCATGGGCTCTGTGGACACAGGGATAATGGAAATGAAATAGCAACCTAGTCTGGTGCTTGACTGATAAGTGACCAAAAAGAGTTAACTTCACGTTTTTACAATAAAGATAAGGGTGTTGACAGAGACGTTTGGAGAGTGCATCCCCTGAATTGGGGCAGAGCTGAGAGTAGAGGGGCACAGACTGTTATTCTGAGCTGCCAAGGCTGAGAGGAGCAAAGTCGCAAGGCCCTGATGTGATGCAGAATGTGGAGACGAGTGGCAAGGAGGCAGCCAGGAGGCTACAGGCAGCTCTGAAGAATGCACTGTCTGTGGAGGGGCGAGGGAGACCCCTCAGCTTTTTCTGAGGCCTGAAGTTAACTAAAAGAGTCTGACAGGGGTTGTGGGTCCAGAGCAGCCCAGGGTGCCTGGGGATGGGATGTGGACTCAGCTCCAGCGCTGGACTGCGGTAGGAGAGCATGCTGGAGACCACTGCCTTGGAGGGTGTGCTGGCCAGAACCAAGGCTGCAGAGGACAAGGCACGCCTCAGTCTTATACAGGCTGCAAGGTTGCAGGGGGGCACCATTCTGAACTGATGGAGTTTAAAATCCACGATGGCTAAGAAATCACTGGCTTGGACTCATTTCCCTTGTAAGTAACCAGGACTCATCAAGCAGAGTGGGAGGTCAGCATCGGAAATGAAATTATAGAGATTTAGTGTCTACTTGAATCTGTGAGCATGAAATCTAGACTCTGCCACCTGCATGTCACAGGCCCCCAAGAGATTAATGAGGGTCCTCAGACATAATAACTAAATACTACTTAGTACAGTATTTAGCAGGACAAAGCTCCACAGGGGCGTTTCACTGTCTCCAACGACCTGAAGAGTTGTATGTGGCAAGAAGCGGTGCTGCCTCTTCAGCGCATGAGGAGCTGAGGAAAAACTGCTTCCTGCCCACTGTGCTCTCAGTACTGGCTGGGTGGTCCCCCAGGATGGATGTGAGGGGCCCGCAAAGAAGAAAGACGCCCATGAGGTTAGAAGTTGTTCAAAAGTATTTCTAAGGTTTTCCTCTAACTTAAAGGTGGACAGCTGCTTCCTCTGAGTTGCTGGCGTTTATGCTGCTCTAGAATGAAAACTAATAAAATCCAAGGTCACACCCTGGGGAGTCCCAGTAACAAACGTGGAAAAGCCACCTTCTCCACAGGACCCCGAGCCCCTGCAGGGATCAGCACTAAGGGAAAGTGACATTCCTTAATTAGTTCTTGCAATCTCCATGGCAATCCAGTGATACCGAACTGTCCCTTGGATTTTACAGACCATCGTAAAACCATTTCAACAAGAGTGATTAGCCTGCCTGCGGTTATCAGTTCATAAGCAGCAGGTTCAAAATGAAACGCCAACCTTTGTGCCCTGCCCAGACATTCTGGGTTTCTTTAAATGGGCTTTATTCTAAGAAGGAAAATTTTCAAACTTTAAAAATCTCCCTATTGGGGCCTCCCTGGTGGCACAGTGGGTTAAGCAACACACTATGAAGCAAACCGCAGCCACTGAAGCACGAGTTCGATCCCTGACATCAGCCAGGGAGGGGACCCACATGGCACAGCAGACCTCTCCTGTCGCACCCGCTGCTCCCCTCAGCAGTGAATTTCAGTCAGTCTGCCTGTTCTGCTCCCCACTCTGTCTCTGGTGAATCTTCTCAACCCCCACCACCACACCTCTGGCCTGTACCCCAATTCTTGTATGCATAAATAATCTTTTTTTTAAAAAAAATTCTCTATTATTTTCTTTGGACTTCAAAGAGAATTCCGTACTTAAATCAGTTCAGTTAAAGCCTCAACCTGTCGCACTCAAATATGTGATTCTTTGGGCATATTTTGTAACACCTGGAATCTAGTCCTCTTTGCTTTCTCTTCTTAGAAGTCTCTTGTTTTTGGTATTACATAAATATTTCAAAGATTGGGCCCGTGGAAGGAAGAGGAGAAGAATTTCCTTCAAGTGTCTCCCTGTGCAAGTTTGGGGGCACCGTGGATGGGAGCTGGAGACCCCCTCACCTGGCATTTGCCGCCAAGCAGGAGCTCAGTGTCAGCCAGAGATTGATCTAGGCCGCCAGGCCTGTCTCTCAGGGCGGTGCAGCGGTGTCGGGCTAGTCTGTCAGGGCTGAATCTCACTGCTTATTTACCTGCCAAGGAGCTTTATGGCTGTGACTTAGAGACGCCACTTAAAATTCAGTGCTCACCGAGCGCTTCATGCACTGTAGAAACTGGATAAATGTTGCTTATGAATTTAGGAGCAAAAGGAACAGTAGAACTCAGGGCATATTGCCCTCAGAAAGCTGATGCAGACATTCCTGGGCAGGGCCACAGCACCGCTGGCCTGACCCTGACCTCGCCCCGGACCCTCTGTCACGGGGGGATCCACCCCTCTAGCCAGAGTCAGGAGCACTGCAGGGGAAGTAAAGGAGATGTCAGTTTGGAGGGATGGGTGTCTGCAGGTCCAGCACCATTGGGGTCCCCCATACATAGGCCTTTGGCCAATTCTCTAGGGAAATAATTGTACTGCTGGTCCTCAAAGAGCACCCTTTCACATTATTCGGTTATCACCTTCATGGGAATAACATTGCTGCCAGGGGCACAGTCTGTGGAACGTGCATGTTCTCACTGTGTGTTTGTGTGTGTGTGTGTGTTCTCCAGGTACTCCAGTTTCTTCCCATGTCCCAAAGGTGTGCACATGAGGTTCACTGTCCCGTCTCCACTGTCCCAGCCTGAGCGCGCGGGAGGTGTTCTACAACGGAAGACTGTCCCATCCAGGAAGGCGTCCCACCTTGACCTGGGGCTACTACAAGGTCTCCAGCCTCTGTGACCCTGCTCTGCAACAACTGAGTTGGAAATGAATGATACATATGACTGTTCAATGATAGAAATGTTTGGGATCTTTATTTAGAAACTGGGTGATGTTTTTGTGGCCAGAGAGCTACTGTAGGAACTTAGCTCTTGCTCACACCAATGAGCCCACAACAAAATTGGTTTCACTATTTGCCATTTCACTTAAAGTCACAGTTTCCAAAAACCTGTTGACAATGTTCATTCAAAGACACTGTTAGTTTCTGGGGCCTCCCTGGTGGCGCAGTGGGTTAAGCAATGTACTGTGAAGCTAACTGCAGCCGTTGCAGCAGGAGTTCGATCCCTGCTCCTGGCCAGTGATCGAACATGATGGGAGGGGACCCACGTGGTGCAGCAGACCTCTCCTGCCTCTCCTGCTGCTCCCCTCAGCGGTGTATCTCGGTCAATCTGCCTGTTCTGTTCCCCACTCTGTCTCTGGTGGATCCTCTCACACACACACACACACACCCCCCCCCACACCTCTGGCCTGTATCCCAGATCTTGTATGCATAAATAAATAAATCTTTAAAAAAAAAGAAAAAGACAATGTTAGTTTCTAATGATCTAATGTTAATAATAACTACTGTAGCTCCTCATGGTATAAACCTTTGACTTCGAGACCTCTAATATGTCCATGCAGGACAGGAGATACCAGGACTATTCTGTGAGCTCAGAGTCTCAATGGATAGGAAGAGCTTTGCCGTCATATCTGGGCCTGGGCTGGTGAAGATACGAGGTGTCTCCCACTCCCCACCCTTATGGCCCCCTTTCTGTCAGTGGAGCTGATGCTGTGGTAATGTGGCCCATGCCTTGTGGACTTGGCGCTAGTACATTCCCCAAAGACAGTATTTTGGAAAGTAAGTATTTGTTAAGGTGCTTTCAGTTATGAGGAAAACTGAGTCCACTCTACTGGGTGAAACAGCAAAGTAAAATTGTTGGTTCTGAGAACTGCAAAGGCCTGGTGAAGCAGAGTCCACATGAGGGCTGGAACCTGGTACTCCTTGCTGTGCCTATGACGCTTTTCTCCCATTTCTGACTTCACTTCCCTCAGTCCATTTCCCTGTATGTCTATTCTTGTCTTATAAAGACATCTGCAATATTGGACTTAGGGCCTACACTAATTTAGTATGACCTCATCTTAACTGACTACATTTATAATAACCCTGTTACCCAATATTTCTCAACAACACACTGAGGTTCTGTGTGGATAAGAATTGGGGAGAAACTGCTCACCTCACTACATTTGCCTGCCCCTTCAGGTACAGGACAGTTATAACAACAGATACAAGCCCTGGTTGGCATGCATGTTTCCTTCCCAACCATGGGACAGAAGCTCAAGTGTGCATATGTGGGTGTTCCACCCCTCAGGCCTTTACATGGATTCAATGCCTTTAACTGCCAGCACCTCGAACTCTTTGTAGAAACTTGTCCCCAGGTCCAGGCAGAGAACTGGAGATACTTAGAGAACTGACATGCCCGGGGGCATGTCTTCACCTGAAGCTGTCTAGTGTGTTTCTTTTTTTTTTTTTAAAGATTTATTTATTTATGCATACAAGCACTGGGGTACAGGCCAGAGGTGTGGGGGTGGTGAGAGGATTCACCACAGAAAGCGGGGAGCAGAACAGGCAGATCAACGGAAGTACACTGCTGAGGGGAGCAGCGGGCACAACAGGAGAGGTCTGCCGCACCATGTGGGTCCCCTCTCTGGCCGGCAGCAGGGATTGAACTGTACTGCAGTGGCTGTGGTCTGCTTCATAGTGCGTTGCTTAACCCGCTGTGCCACCAGGGAGGCTCCCTAGTGTGTTTCTGAAAGCGGTCTCCTTCTCTTCATGTGAGGTATCATTTATACTTCTGATCTGCTCTCTAGAACCCGCTGTCCTCTGCATTGCTGACCCTGAAATCACACGCTGTCTAGAACCCCTCTCTCCCCTCACCGATTTCCCCTGGGAGCACTTCCTTATTCAGGCACTTGAACAGGGTCTATCAGATTTAGCAAATAAAGACACAGTTAACAGTACTAATTAAAAACTGATAATAGTTAATAATAAGTGTAAAAAGATAAATAAAAACCCCATCGAATCTGAATTTTACACAAAGCAAACAAATTTCAGTATGCAACCTTTGAAATATTTGGAACATACTTAAACTGATATTTGAAATTTGAATTTCACTGGGTGTCCCGTGTTTGGCAACCCTACTTCTGGGGACCTAGTTTAAGACAAACTTTACTCTGATGGACCAACTTGGACTATCACGAAACACAAAAGGAACAGGATCGCAAGAATTTGTTTAGACCAGTCAGAATCCAGTGCTGATCTTGGATAGGTTAAGTCTAGTCAAACACTAGGGCTGGTTGCTTTGCAGGAGAGAGGCAGGGGTGTGGATGCTGGGGGGCCACGTCAGTGACTATTACTAAACACAACTAACTAGATTTGGTTCTCATCACCTTCGGTAGTTGTTTCGGTCTCTAATACTGTGGTGAACACTGAATTATTGAATACTGAATATTCTCTCAGGGCAAAATAGAGGATTAGGTTCCTGTGAGCCTCCAGTCACATTTTTGTCAACCAATCAATACATCACTTTGTTCTCTGAGTGTTCCTGTTTCTAGACATATATACAGTGATTCATTAACATTCAACTCACAGCCACCAGCGCTATAACTTATGACTGAACGAAACTTATCTAACACATGTGTTTTCTCCGTGCGAAATCTCAGCCTGCTGCACTTAGGAACACTAGACAGCACTTCAGCATGACTCTTGAGAGCCATTTAAAAAAGTGAAATCACCAACAAAAAGCACAAAAATGTGAAAAAGATGGCACTGAATAGGGCCAGGGAAGGACCCTGCTTAGTGGAAGAGCTGAGTGAGCGTTGCTTCCTCAGCCTCACCTGGGAAGGCACATATCAATCCATTCACGTTCTTGTCACTCTGCCTACCTGCAAATGACCGCAGAAGCATGGGTGTGGGGAGTTCGGGTAGATTTCAGCAAGCAGTGGAATTCACAAATATGGAAATCTGCGAATAATGAGGACAAACTCTACCTGCAAAACTGCGTTAGTGGCTGTATTGGCAGAGCTACCAGAACTGGTCTCACACAGACTCATATTACACTGACATTTTAAAGAATCCCCTACTACAAAAATAGAGGAGTGAGCTAGATAAATAGGGAACTCGGGCAAACAGCCTCTTGCAACAAAGTCTGTTTGCATAGCTATCAACATGCAAACTTTACTTGCCCTGCACCTAACCCAGTTAGCCATGCAATTACCGTGTGAACACAAATCACTTAGTACAAGGCACCACATTTGCCTGACATTTCAGTACCTGGCTGATGTGAAATTCCTGAACTCGACCCCATGGCTGCGTTAATCTGTAGACAGAGCTGCTGGCTTTTTAAGCAAGGGGGAAACCCTGCACTAGACCACTTTGCAAGATGTTGCTGCTATTGACAAAGCCCTGTGCTATCAGCTCTCCTCACACATCCGAGGCCCTTGCAAGGTTGTTTAACCAAGGGCCATTATTTTAAGTGTTTGGAAGGGATCATCCACCAAAGCCTTTATTTATTTCTTGAAAAGTTTTTTCTTTCAGATTCACTGTTTGCCCAAAACAATCAAAGCATCAAAAGTTTCCCTTGGCTAGAGCTGACCAAAACTTCTTCCCAGTAAGGCCCTAGTTAATGGTCCATCTATTTCCCTGGTCCAGAAGTGTGGGTTCGCAGGTTGGCACAGGGGAGGGTGGGGAGGGATTGCTTGATCTGTCATTGTCACAGCAGGCCTCGAACAAGGTGCTATTCATAATTTTTCATTTTCCCCAGTTTTTTACTTAATCAATTAACTTGATTGTTTTTAAAATAATTTTTTTCTTTTACCAAAATCATATATACAGTTTTAGATCAAAATTTACTAAAAAGCTTATGTAGCAGTCCCTAACCTCCCCACCCTTCCCTTACAAAACAATTGCTGTGGTTCTTGATTCTTTTTTTTTTTAATTGTTTTTAAGCTTATTATTTTTTAAAAGATTTTATTTATTTATGCATACAAGAGCTGGAGTACAGGCCAGAGGCATGGGTGGGGGGGGGGAGGGAATGAAAGAATTCACTAGAGACACAGTGGGGAGAAAAACAGGCAGCTCAATGAAATACACTGCTGAGGGGAGCAGCAGTCAAGGCAGGAGAGGTCTGCTGCGCCATGTGGGTCCTCTCCCTGGCCGGGATCGAACTTGTGCTGTAGTGACTGTGGAAGCCCCACAGTGTAGCGCTCAACTCCTTGCGCCACCAGGGTGGCCCTTGGTTCTTGATTCTTATCTATTCTTCTGATGCTAACAATCTTCTTGTTAATAATATATGCTCCTATCTAGTTTCTTAATTGATCCATTTAGCATTACTTGATGATTTCCTGTTAGGATAGCTGTGCTGAGGTTTGAGCTCTTTTCCACTTCCAGGCACCTACTCTCTTCCCAACTCCTTAAAATAATTATTTCATTATTGCTAGTTAAGTCAACAGTATTTATTTAAATGATTATAATGATATAAATGTGTGCTACTGAGCAATGATTATGTGTCTTTTCCTGAACATGTTTTTTTTTCTATAAATAGCATCTTTTTTCACTAACTTAATTTCTATGGGTTTATTGCTGTTTTCTTTTTTTTTTTTTTTTTTTCAAATGCCACATAGGTCTGTCAGGTGCCAGCAAATTTATTGTTTTTCACATTTCAAGCTCAGTTGCCTTTATGTCCAATGACACCCTCCAGGTGTTCCCTAAACTATCATCCTGGATACCCCTTCCTTACCCTCTTTGTTTTGTAGATCCCATGGCCTCCTCATTCCCAGTCTGGACCTCTCTTTCAAAAAAGCACACCCTCTTAGTTTCCTTTGAAATGTTGGATAGGAACCAAATTTCCTGACTTTTTCAGGACTGACATTTCTATTCTACCTTCACATTAAAGTTACCATTTGGCTAGGTATAGAATTCTAGGTTGAAACAAAATTTCCTTCAGAGTGTCTTCTGGCCCAGAGTCACAGTAATATTCCAGTACCACCACAGTGCTCACTCCTGTACATTGGACCTGATGTTTTAATCTGGAGCTTCAGGCCCTGGGACAAGGGCCCCTGGAAGGAAAGAGGGTATGGAGGGAGTATTCTCAAGAGAAACCAGGGAGCAAGCTGGCCTAGAAAGGAAGAGAAGGAGGCCAAACCAGCTGGAGCTTCAGCCTGGTCCTGGAGGGACCCTGAAGTGTAACCAGGCCTCAGATAGGCCCCCACCTAAGGTCAAAGAGCTGGCCATCCCAGCTATGGCTAAGAGAGAGTGAAGAGTCCTTCCCAAGCGCTTTGATTGTCTTCACTGGGGCCAAGGACACCCAAGAAGAGGACTCCCAAGGACTGGGTATAAATGCACAGGTACAGAAAATGTAAAAAAGAACTAAGAGGTGCTGGTGAAACACCACCCAGGCACCTACCCCATTCAGCAAAGATTCCTCATACTTTCCAAAATGATTTCTCTAATGTGGGAGGGGGTTCAAAAACTGAAAGGAATGGCTCTCTTTCTATTTGTGTTTCTTCCTGCCATGTGGCCAGTGGGAGAAGGTGAGCCTAGCATGTGAAGCTGTCAGCCTGGAGCCCATGCAGCGCTCCAATCACCTTGAGATCTAACCAGGCTTCTGGTGACTCTGGGGCCCAGCAGGTGGGTGGGAAGAAAAACTCAGAAGCCTGGAAGAAAAACTCTGCAACCCGGGAGTGACCATTGCTGCCCAGGTTAGAGAGGGCTTGACAGACTTTCTCCAAGGAGAAGGTGGAAAAAGCCAGATGGAAAATCCTGCCTTGGCCAATTAATATGAGCAGCAGGAAAATCCCTAAATTGGTTCCATAACAACCAACCCCTGTTCCCAGGTCCATGAGAAGGCAGAAAAAATGTATCCCACGTGAAGGAAAATTGAAGTGTGCCCAAAAGTTCATCAGTACTTTTCTGTCTTCTCTCGCCAGGCTCCTAGCTAAAGTTGTTAGAACATGCCTCCTTGTTTAAGCAAGGTAATTTGATCCAAGTAATAATCATCATAAATATTCATGGTTTTGCCTTAACATTAGGATAACATCTGTTTCCAAACATCTGCAATCTGTTTTCAATGCTTCAGTAAAATGTAAATTAGCTATAACTAATACAATAAAACACTAATGGGGATAATGATAATGAAAGATGCCCATTAGGGCAGGAGTCCAGCGCCACCTCCAATGGCCAGTTTTCTGGAGTTCTCCAGAACTTTGCTTTCCACCATTTCAGACTGCCCTCAAATAAAAAGGGCTTTGAAAAGTTTTGCTGCCTAAACTAGCAAGCATTTCACTGACCAGGACCCCCTTTGTGCCTCACTCTTCTCCAGAAGATACACGCAGATCTTTCTAGAGTCTCATCCACATCCACCCACCCCCGGAACCTTTAGAACAAGGTCAACACCTACTATAAGCCAGGGCCCTGCTCCTGTCCTCTCTGCTGGCTCTCGCCCTGCCCCCGACCCTGCTCCCAGCATGTCTACTACCAATTAATTCAAAAGCCCCCAAACACTCCCTCTCTTTTATTTACGTTTTATGCTGGATTATTGACACCATACAGAAAGCACCCATAATACAGTGAGAAAATACAATGTAACCCACTGTAAAATACTGGGGTTATGAGCAGGGCATTCAAAGAAAAAATACTCCTCTAATAACCAATAATTTAATTATCATTAGTCATAATTAAAAACAAATTGAGGGGCCTCTTTGGTGGCACAGGGGTTGAGCGCCGCACTGTGGGGCTTTTGCAACCACTGCAGCATAAGTTTGATCCCCAGCCAGGGAGGGGACCTCTCCTGCCTCGTCCGCTGCTCCCCTCAGCAGTGTATTTCAGTGAATCTCTGCCTGTTATGTTGTCCACTCTGTCTCTGGTGAATCCTTTCACCCCCCACACCTCTGGCCTGTGCCCCAGTTCTTGTATGCATCAATAAATAAATCTTTTTAAAAACTGAAACAATGATGAACAATAAATAATATGATCTTGTTTTAGGTGAAATAGCTAAGCTGCCCCAAAAAATCCATAGAAGATGATAGTACTCTTGTTTGTTTTGTTTTGATTAATATGCACACTTATTGGAAAAATCTGGGGGAAATATACATGCAAAGACCAAAGAAAATCAGCAATTCCGGGCCAGGACCCAGTCCCAGACACTCATCCCTGTTACTTGAATGCCAGTTTTCTATGACTGGAATTATCATTTGAACAAGGGGAATTTAAAAAATAGTTCCTGCTCAATTCATTTTGCTGTAGTGAGGATTTCAGAAGACCAGAGCATCCCAGAATGTACTATTTCCCCACCCAACAAAAAGTTTTGTTTGTGATCTGCTATTGGTCCTCTGGATTTCCCAAGGGAGAGCTGAGGTTCATTCCCCCATAAAATTGCCCATGCGCTGGTTACCTACTGGTCAGTGAATGGGATCCAGTTTCTACACTAGAAAGTTCTATTTCCCACTGTGACCATCCTTTCGATGCTTCTCCAGGGGACCACAAATCATCATCAGAAAAATGGCTGAGTGGGCCTCCCTGGTGGCACAGTGGGTTGAACACCACTCTGTGAAGCATCTACTGCACAGGAACACAAGTTCGATCCCCGGCCAGGGAGGTGACCCTGGCATATGGCACAGCAGACCTCACCTGTCTCGCCCGCTGCTCCCCTCAGCAGTGTATTTCAGTAGATCTGCCTGTTCTGCTCCCCACGCTGTCTCTGGGGAATCCTCTCACCACCACCCCCATGCCTCTGGCCTGTACCCCAGCTCTTGTTTGCATAAATAAATCTAAAAGAAACAAAAAGGGCTGAGTGAGAAGGAGATGGGGGCCACTGGGACTCTTTTCTTGGATTTCCCCCTCGTCCCTGTGGTCCGCTCTCTGACATCTGTATGAGGGGCTTCTGCTCAGAACCTTGGCATGGGGGTCTCAGGGGTTGAGCGCCCTTGGCCAGCCAAATTCTGAGTGACTGCTGGAATAGGGGTTGGATCCTCCACTGAGACTTGTCATCAGGGAAATGCAGATCAAACCACAATGAGATACCACCACGCAGCCCTGAGAAAAGTGTGCATTACAAAGATCAGAAACATTAAGTGCTGGTGAGGGTGTGGAGAAAAAGGAGCCCTCTTACACTCTTGGTGGGAATGTAGACGGGCCCAGCCTCTGTGGAAAACAATGTGAAGTTTCTCAAAATACTAAAACTAGATCTGCCATGTGATCCACTCTTAGGTCTCTACCCAAAGAAGACAAAAACACTAATGTCAGGGATAAATTCACTCCTATGCTCATTCAGCACTATTTACAATAGCTAAGATTAGGAAAAGCCTAAGCTCCCAATGACAAATGAGAGGATAAAGAAGATGTAGTATACCACTCAGCTTTCAAAAAGATGAAATCTTGACATTGGCAACAATATGAATGGAACTGGAAGGGATGATACTAAATGAACTAAAACAAATCCAGAGATTTGACTATAGACTTGACGCTTCCGGAGAGGATGGGTGTGGGGGGGGGGGAGCAAAAGTGCAAGGACTCTAGTGGAGGGTTACGAGTGTGGTGTGATAACATACACTTGCAGAACTGTGACCCTATGCACCTAAATCATGTGCAGTGTTGTAAACCAATGTTACTGCAAAAAAAATAATAATAATTTAGGGCCTCCCTGGTGGCGCAGCGGGTTGAGCGCCGCACTGTGAAGCATCTGCAGCACAGCACCGCAAGTTCGATCCCTGGCCAGGGAGGGGACCCACATGGCACAGCAGACCTCTCCTGCCTCGCCCGCTGCTCCCCTCAGCAGTGTATTTCGGTTGATCTGCTTGTTCCGTTCCCCACCTCTATCTCTGGTGAATCCTCTCACCTCCTGCGCCTCTGGCCTGTACCCCTTCTCTTGTATGCATAAAATAAAAAATGTTTTTTAAAAAATAATTTAATATATAAAAACTATCGTTAAAACTTTCAGTCACTGAGAATAGTTATTTTTAAAATGGCAGAAAGAAGTGATTGAGGGTTGAATGTAGAAATTATGAACATGTCACATGATATAAAAGCCTTAGTCAGCCACTTTACCCTACATGTCCCATAAAGTCAGCTTGTGGTATCTATTCAGGTGTGTTGTAAACAAATGAAATTTTCTCTCAAGAGGCTACTCTTTCTTCCTTTATTTCTTCTCTATTCCAGCCTTCTGGACACCCATATCTTCTTCATACTGAGGTTATAGCCACTTCTTTTGAAAACCCAAATGACCCACTTCTTTGGTTTCTGCTTTCCCTTCTGGAGTGAATCGTTCTCACCCTCCTTCAGTTTCAACCCAGCAGTCACTCCAGGAGAGGCCTCTACCACCCTGCCTCGGGAGTGTCACCTGTTCTCTCCTTTCTGCTGTCTCCTACCTGTGCATCGGTCCAATCTCTAACCCATCAACAGATCTAAGGACCCTTGCTAATATGGGAGTTACGACCCCATGTGTCTATGTACATTTCAACTCAAATTAATGAAAAGTAAATACTCAGTGCCCAGTTACACCAGTCACATTTCAAATGCTCAATAGCCCCACGGGGCTTGTGGCTTCTGTTGTCCAGCAATGCTATGGATGTCCATCACTGCACAATTCCATTGGATGGCTCTGCCTTAAGACAGTCTTCTTTCTCTTCAATGCCTTAAAGTCCTCCCTGCTTAGAGAAAGGAAATCTTTACATTTCCACCTGGCTGTAAAGAAGTTTTACATCATTTTACGAAACTCCTTCTTGGAGCATTTGCATTTTCTACCTTCTTTCTGTCTAAGGAATGAATATTTCTAGCTCATAGCAAAGGGATTATAATATATAAGGTATTGTTATTGGGTCTCAGCATCTATTTCTTCCCCTGTAAAGTGCCTTCCCTTACTGCAGGGATTGGAAAACTTAAACTATATTTCCCAGACTTCCTTGCAGTCCTGGATTGAGATAAATTATTGCAGTTAGAAGCGCTTTCAGGAGCTTAGAGATAGGGAGACAGAGATCATCTTATTATAGCTTTGGGTTTATATCTTCTAGCAAAAAAGACCAGCAATCAGCCTCCTGCCCATAGTATACTGAGAGGTGGTTTCAGAAGTGGCTGAATTCAGCATCTCAATGCCCAGCCACCAGCTCCTAGGTCCCTTGGTGGCTGTCTCCAAGACCAAAGCCCTTCACCCCAACTTCTGCATCTGAGCTCTCTGCATCAGAGGTATGGTAGAGTGTTCCTGGTATTAATTTCCTGTTCTGTGCTGTTCTAAGTCATTTCTAGAGACCCAGTTTGGAACCTACCCCTCTATTTCTCCAAATGACTTAGTAAACCTTTCATTCCCTGTATTAAGTCCTCTTCCTCTTAAAATATCTGTTTTTAAGCATGGTTTCTATTCATTGCATTAAAGCCCAATTATTTCAGCCTGGGTCAGAAAACAGCTGGGGCAGGTGACTTCTAAGTCAGGGTGACCATGTTGGCATCATGAGTAGTTTATGTTCCAGTGATTTGGCCTAGAAGTGGCAGTTTCTGACCTCAGCCATCATTGCTCTGCGGAGCGGGGCCAATGGACACTCGCCTTCATTTCATGTAATATTATACACCCCAGTTATTCCAAATTCTGGAACCCCAGAATAAAGGGACCAAGGAACCCAGGCAATTTCAGACACTTTAGCTGGCTAAAACAACAGGCTTCTTATGAAGTTTCCATTCAAAGCAGTACAGTTACCAGGTCAAATGTTGTGTCTAATAGGTGTTTGAACGGTTGAAAGGACATGAAGTCAGTCACATAAAAGCATAGAATGTAACACACAGTTGTATTTGTTCTGAAGAAGTAAAACAAACAACAATTGTCTCCATCATGATGGGAAAACCCCTAAAAGACCACGCGCTGAGGTTGCACCCTGGCATCCCGCTCACCTGGCCACAGGGTCACCTTCACTCCTGTTCACACCTGTGTAGCTTCACCACCCTTGATCACATGTACTTAACTCTCCACCCACGATTCAGTAATTCCAGTTCTGTGAATTGTAAGTTCTTCCCAAGGAGCAGCAACTACTTGCAAACCATGCCACAATGAGCTCACCCTTATCTACTTGCAGTCTCCGCCCAGCTGAGATTGCCAAGAGCCTCTACCCATCTAGTTCTCCTCTCACTCATCAGATGCTTATTGGCCACTGTTGTGGGTTGAATGGTGTTCCCCCAAAACAGATAGGCTGAATTCTTAACCCCAGCATTTCAGAATGTGGCCTTGATTGGAAATAAAGCGGTTGCAGATGTAATCAGTTAAGCTGAGGTCACACTGAAGTAAGGTGGGCTTTCATCCAAAGTGATTGGTGTCCCAGGGAGGAGACAGTCATGTAAAGACAGACACACAGGCAGACACCCTGTGAAGACAAAGGCAGAGACTGGGTTACTGTAGCTGCCAGCCAACGAATGCCAAAGATGGCTGCCAGCCACCTGCGAGGCAAAGGCGAGAGTGAATTCTCGGGACTTTCAGAGAGGGCAGGGCCCCACTGACCCCTTAGGACCAGACTTCTTGCCTCCAGAATGTGAAACAACAAATTCCTGTTATTTTAAGTCATCCAGTTCACAAAGTCCTTTGTCAGCGGCAGCCCTAGCCAGTGAACACAGTCACCAAGTGCTGGTCTGGAACTGGGGTTCCACTGGAGGAAATAGCGTGGTCTCAGTGCTCCAGGAGCTCAGAGCCTCCCTGCTTCCCCAGCTCTCAGGGCTTCCTTCATCCTGTCTTCCCTTTGGGAGAAAAACAGCCGGCATTAAGAAACCAATTAACCAGGCAATAGTAGCTAGTTGTCACTGGTGATTTAGCTCTAAGCATATTTTAGTCATGCTCTGACTCTAATCAAAGCTAACTGTAAAATATAATGTAAAACACAATTTTATATTATAAATACCACTAGGTATGCTATCAATATAATTATGATATCTTATTTCCAATTTTACATATGAGGAACTGAGGCTTGGGAAGCTCACATGACTTTGCCAAGATCCTAACCTCTTTGAGGTCCACAGAGAACTGGGAGTAAAACTGCTCTTCCCAAAAAGCTTTTGTTCCAGTCAGTAGCTCCATATCCAGGGGACCCCTCGGGTAGAGCAGCCTCACGTGTGACATATTCTGCCTTCTTCCTAAGCCCCTGCCCAGTCCCTCCTGCCACCCCTTGCCCACTGGTGCGCCCTAACCACCCACCCTGGGGCTTTTCCTTCTCTGCTGGACAGGTACACCCTACGTCTAACTAGTCCCCCTAGGAAGTCCCAGAGCAGAACCAGTGTTGACCTCCCGGGCATCAAGGCTGGGCTCGGGAGCCCGGATGAGCCAGACCGTTGGTGGCATGAGAGTGCATCTGTCTACACAGCAGATGCAGACGTGTGCCTTCGTTACGTCAGTGCTGCTGGCCCACCTGAGAATCTCATGAAAGTTAGAAATCCCCTTCTTGTTGAACTTGACACTCAGACATACAGAAAACCTTGTGAACAATTTTTTAGGGGCTCTACCAGAGCCCATCTGTGCCCTCCTTAAATGTCCAGAGTCCAGAGTTAGAGCCCAGACTAAAGGCACAAGGTGTGTGACTACAGATGTGCCGCGTGCTGTCAGATGAACTGACACGTAAGATACACGGTGTCTTTGTGACTTAGCTATGAACACTTATAGCACGTAGAGCCACATGCCTGTGAGGTTATGTATGTTAAGTGAAGTGGAAAGAACCTAGAATTTGGAGTTCTACCGATTTATGTTAAAATTCCACTGTGCCACTCTCTGACTGTGTGACATGATGCATGTGAATTCACTTCTCTGGATCTCAGCTTCCTCTGGTATAAAACGTGGATATGCATAAAGCTGAGAAATAAATTTAAAATACCTGGTGAAAAGAATAACCAACAATTTGTAAATCAACATAGAAGTCTATTTTAGCCCTTTTCTCTCTACCGCCTTCTCTGTCTATACCTGATATCTCATATCTATCTTAAAAGCTATTCACCCAAATGGTACCATTGGAGGGACTTGGATAGAACTAAAGAAGATTGAATAGACTTTTCTGTATTCAACAGAGAACTTTTATTCGTTTGACCTACAGAAGAAAAAATAAACATTATTTAAATTGCCTAATACAGTGTTTGTCAGAAAGCAGCTGGCCAATAAATAACACTTATTATTACATCTGTGTGTTACATGAAATGTTTCCATATCAGGGTCATCCCCAGGAAAGGGGGAAGTTCCAGAATCCCGGTTCCACCCTAAGTGGGTGGAGCTGAGCAGGGAAAGAAGATTCTGCAGAGAGGAGGACAGAAAGTAGGAAGGAAAAAGGAAGCAAGATGGAGAGCAGCAAGGAGACCTGGAGGAGGCACGTGGAGCAGAGCAACATGTGAAAAAAACTGCACTTGCTTTTTGGTCTTGGACTATTAAAACAGATGTGAGTGAGAGACTCGTCGGGAAGTTAACAATGGCAGCTTTCATTTTTATTTTAATTTTTCTCTTTTCCTCCCAGATTTGTCTGACTCTTTCTGACCCTTTTCTATGGGTCTCTACTGAAAGGTCCTTTAGACTTGTGGCAGGTTTTTGGGCCTTGCTTTGGGCCAATCCGATTTGGCCGGACTTTTACCCTCAAGGAGATGGGTCACCTTGGATGCTTAACTTAGTAACTATGTTCTTTGTCCTTTCTGTATTGTACCCTAATTGTATTCAAGTTCCTTTCCATTAAAGGTTTTATATGTTTGTCTTAATGCGGCAGATGGCAGAACCCATTCCGAGAGGGCAAGTTTAGGGGTTCTGGGGTGCCCCTCTCCCTGCCCTGTAACAGAATCACTGATGTTCACTCACTCCTACAGCATCTGTGGAGTACCCATGTCGTGGCCACAAGCATTGTCCTGGACCCAAGGGAGGGAACGGGTGCAGAAAAGAAAGAGATCTGACGTACATGCTCTGGAAACTTACAGGGTGAGAAGGAGGTGACACCAGACAGATAATTACCATACCAAAAAGAAAATGTCCCATGCCTGGGTAAGACTCTAAAATTGCTTGGTAAGGTAAAGGAGTTTCTTTCACAGATGAGGACACAAGGTTCAGGTGGGTTCCACACCCTGAGGTTGCCCTGTCAAGAAGACTGAGTCTGAGCTCTGCAAAGGGAAGACCGTTAGTACATTCCAGATGTCCAGGAGTAGGAGAGGCAGTGGGAAACAATCTGGGGCAGGCAACAAGGTCTCCATTTATAAAGAACCCAGGTAGGGCCTCCCTGGTGGCACAGTGGGTTAAGCAACCCACTATGAAGCAAACCGCAGCCACTGCAGCACGAGTTCGATCCCTGCCGCCGGCCAGGGAGGGGACCCACATGGCACAGCAGACCTCTCCTGCCTCACCCGCTGCTCCCCTCAGCAGTGTGTTTCAGTCAGTCTGCCTGTTCTGCCCCCCGCTCTGTCTCTGGTGAATCCTCTCACCACCCTGGACTCTGGCCTGTACCCCAGCTCTTGTATGCATAAATAAATCTTAAAAAAAATAATAAAGAACCCAGGTGATAAACGCCTTTGCTGGTCCCTTGTGCTCCAGATGTGCCTGTGAGGTCCTCCCAGGTCGACACCGTTGGAGAGCTGGGGATGCACACACATTTGGAACTGCTCGGAGGCAGTGCTCACAGCTGGCTGCCAGCAAGGACAGACATTGACAGAAAAGACTCTGGACTTTAAGTTCAGAAAGGCCAGGCTGTGCTATAATAACAAATCTCTATATCTTAAGACATCAAGGGTTTATTTCTTCCTCTATGTCGATCCTGGGATTTTGTTCTTAAGAATCACTGGGACTGCAAACTGACGGAGAAGCCACCACTTCAATATACCTGCTCACCATGGGGGATGGAAAAGAGGACTTGGGAGGTGGTGATGGTGGTGAGGGTGTTGGTCTCACTTCAGCAGAGGAATGTTCCAGCCCTAAAGAGACACACTCTACTTCCCCTCCCAGCTCGAGCTGCAGAACAGTCATCAGGGACCTGCCTGGTCACAGGGGAGCTGCAGAGAAGCTGTGTCCCAGTCCCCAGAAGTGAAGGTCTAAAGCCAGAATGCTCAAGGGAAGCAGAGCTATGTGACTGTGTCTACAAACAGGCACATCGCAGCTGTACTTGCATACCAGTACACACCTCACTCCCGCTTGACTGCGCTCTGGCCCCTTGATGAAGAAGCCCAGGGCCATTCCCACAGCAGTCCTGTGTCTGAGTTTGAGGAACTCTGAAATATTATTTCTGGGGAAGTTGATTTCCCTCTAGGAAATTCCATACCTAGCTGCATATCCGAAAAGCATGGGATTCTATGTCCACACAATGTTCATACAGTTTTATTCAAAATAGTCAAAAGGTGGAAACATCTAAATGTCCATCAATGTACGAACGGATAAAGAAAGTGTGTTCTGTCTACACTGTGGAATATTTATTCAGTCGTAAAAGAAATGAAGTACACTAACAGTAAGCATAAATATCAAAAACACACCAAGTGAAATACACTGCTCGCAAAATGCCATGTGTGTATGCTGCTGTTCACATGAAAGGCCACGATGGGGAAAGCTAGGGACAGAGAGATCGGTAGTTGTCAGGGGCTGGGGTAGGAAGAAGGACAGGGAGATGACAGCAAAGGGAACAGGGCTTCGTTTGAAGTCATAGAATATTCTAAAATGGACCTTTGGGTTGATTGTAGCTCTCTGTGGATATACTAAAAATCATTTCATTGAGTTGTACGGTTTAAATGGGTGAACTAAAGCATCTCAACAAAGCCCTCCTCTACTCTCTATCTTAGAATGGGGAGGAAGTGTGAAGAACAGACTCTGCTCCTTCCTGAGAGCCCACTGGTGCAGATAGCAGGACACCCATTGGGAGCAGGGGTGACAGTGGGCAGGGACGGACAGCACCAGGTGGGCTGGGGACACTGAGGCAACCACAGACCCTAAAGAGTGTTCTGGTCCAGGTCCAAGTCGGGCAGATTCATGCTTCAGATGAGACGCCTGCAGAGACAGTGCCTGAGCCCGCTCCACCTGCCTCAGGAAATGCTCCCCATTGCCCTAAATAGCCACCTCACCCTCATTTTCCACATCCTGGCTCATTCACACACTCATTCACTCACTTAGCAACACCCGCTCGGTAACCACTTGTGTTTCCAGGATTCCCTTCCACCATCCACACAGTAGTGCCTACCTGCCCCCATGAGTCCAGTTGCTCATTTCACATATTTAGTGAGCACCTACTACGGGCAAAGCACTGCAATAAGTTTGAGGGAACAAGTGGACAGAACAAACTAAACCCCTGCCCTCTCAGTAAAGAAGAGCAATTCTAGTATCTTCTGTTACATTTATTATTTTTTTTTCTTAAATAGGGGTACAGAAAGCTAGGTGTAAGTTCCTATGCTTATAATTCTGTTGAAACCTAAATGAGTTTACAAATGTAAAACAGCAGGGCCTCCCTGGTGGCTCAGTGGGTTAAGCAATGCACTATGAAGCAAACCGCAGCCACTGCAGCACGAGTTCGATCCCTGCTGCCGGCCAGGGAGGGGACCCACATGGCCAGCAGACCTCTCCTGCCTGATGCTGCCCTCGGCAGTGTGTTTCAGTCAGTCTGCCTGTTCTGCTCCCCACTCTGTCTGGTGAATGACAAGTGTAAAACAGTAGAACCAGCAACAATTCTGTCGTCATTTATACCTAGAATCTCACGGGTAACTGTGAAGTCAGTTCTTTCTCCACATTTTCTGTCCCCAGTCTCACTCCTGATGTCGAGTAGGGCAGAAGGCTGGAGAAGTGCCTGGATCTGCCCACTTACAGGGAGGAACTGCCTCTCCTCCCTGGGGAGGGGCCCTTCAGGGAAGCCAGGGCTGTGAGTCGGAACTGAGTCAGCGGGGGAACAGGGAGAGAAGGGACAGATCAGATGCAGAGACGGAACAGACCAGAAGTAAGTGTGGGGTCTCCCGGGGGCGCTCTGCAGGCTGGACAGGAGAGTCTGGCAGGGGAATGAGGGAAGAGGAACAGCTGGTCCCTGGAGAACCGGACTTCTGGGAGCACTGGCATTGTCCTCCAGGAGATGCGGTGTTGCTGAGTGCTTTGTCCATTCTTCAGTTTAGTAGGTGGTGCTGGCCACCATGAGGAGTGTGGACGGAAAGACAGGCAAGGCAAGAGGTAAGTGGCATTGTCAGAAAGCCAGCGGGAGGTCATGGATGCCGGGCTGAGCCCAGGAAAGAGGCCTGGGCCGGATGCCATAGGGATGACTGCAGTTGTGGTGAGGGGCAGGCAGGTCCTGAGCTTGGGCTTGGGGGAAAAGTGGGGAGGCCTTAGAGAATCAACGCAGAGAGACTCCTGAGGGGAATCTCAGTAGAAGAAAGGGGAGAAAACTTCAGCGGGGGCTGAGCGCGGGATGCCCAAGGGCTGGAAGGAGGTCGCTGGGGAATCAGCAGTGGCCAGTGGGCGGCACAGAGCTCCCTGGCCCCACACGCCTCTGCGTGCTTTGCTGCTGGACCAGGGCCTTGGAATGAGGGCAGCCCAGCACCACAGGCGGGCTGGGGCCCAGAGGAAGCAGATGCCCACCTTCCCCGCTCTGTTTTTCATGCCGGTGCCTCCATAAATTGCCTGGAGCAACCCCCACTCTCCCCGGCCGCTGTTTTGCAGTCGGGGCGTATCAGTCATGATAAGACATTACTTAAAGCAGTGGTGACAGGGCCTAATCAGTCTTGTGAAATATAGACTTCTCCCCACACTGCGGGCAGGGCCAACATTAATACACATTTATGCAAAGCAAGAGCTGTAGCTGTCGGGGGCTAATCTTTACAAGTATGATAAATGATGTTTATTTTCCATGATGGAACGAAACACCCCAGCCGACAGTAATTGTAATAAAAAGGACAGATCAACTTCTATAAAGTGATTGAATTACCCTTCGATTGCATTAATGTCCACACTCTGTTGTGTCACCGGCTTCCTCGAAGTTCCGAGGACAGTGAACAGGACGGTTTCCCCTTCAAGTCAATGCCTGCTCTTCACCCCTGCTCCTGAGACAAAGAGGCCTGACCCCTGGTACTAATAGGATTGGCCCCCTCCAGCCAGCCCTTTAACCCCTGTGTGTGAGGACCCCTAAGCTGGGGTGATCGTGGCGAGAGCGCCAGTGGAGGCAGCCTCGAAGTAGCCGGGAAGCAGGTGGAGGGTGGCAGAACCTGCTTCTGGACCAGCCCTTTGGGGCAGAGAACAAGGTGCTATGTTTAACTGCCTCCACAGCCCAAAGGCGTCGGTGTTATTGCCATTCTGTTCGTGCAGGTAAGGAAGGGGGATCAGAAAGGTTAAGTGACTTGTCCAAGTCACACAGCAAGTACCAAAAATGGAGTTTGGGGGCCTCCCTGGTGGCGCAGCGGGTTAAGCAACACACTATGAAGCAGACCGCAGCCACTGCAGCACCATTTCGATCCCTGCTGCCGGCTGGGGAGGGGACCCACATGGCAAGGCAGACCTCCTGCTTTGCCCGCTGCTGCCCTCAGCAGTGTATTTCTGTTGATCTGCCTGTTCTGTTCCCGGCTCTGCCTCTGGTGAATCCTCTCACCCCCCACAACTCTGGCCTGTACCCCAGTTCTTGTATGCATAAATAAATAAATATTTTTTTAAAAATGGAGTTTGCATGGAGGGGCTTCACAGATTGCTACTAAAGTGCCTTAGGGGATGCTTGGCTCCTGTATCTTCCTCTGACATGTGACCAGATACCAGCCAGCTCCTCCCTCAGGCACTCAGAAGATGGGTGTGTTCAGGCTGCTCTGTCTTTAAGGCAAAGTCTGGATTCCCAAACTCTAGAGTTTGCTGGGTGCTGTCTCCAAACATCACAGCCCAGGGAAGTGTGCGGCAGGGAGGCGTCAAGGGTGAGTAGTCAGATGGCTGAATCCGGTTCTTGAAACCTCAGTCTTCTTGTCTGTGACTTGGAGCCAAGAGTGTGCCCACCTCACAGAGCCAGTGCCAGTACAGTGAGAACAGGCCCCATGAGTGTCTCGACTGGGTTCTTTCCCAGACTTGGGCATCTCTAAGAAAATCAAGTGACCTTGTGGAGCTGGGGGGCTGCCAGTGACCCCGAATAAAAGGTAATGATATCCCCACCTGCACCCCCAAAGAGCTCAAGAGGAGGTTTGAATAAAGTCAGTTGATTGTTGGATCAGCGGCCACTGCTGGCCCTTGTCACTCTAGCCTGAAGCCTCCAGTAGCTTCTACTGAAACCACAATAAACGCCAGCTCCTCACCCCACAGAAGCGTGTATCGAGTGGACTGTGCTGGTATCGAGTGGACTTTGTTCAAACTCCATAAACAACGATTTCAGAGGAGTCCGTCAAGTGACCGTCTTCCTTCTCTGAGCCCGGTCTGGCTTCTCTGAGCCCTCAGTGCAGCCCAGGGGCTTGACCAGGGGCACCCAGGGCTGGTTGGCGACAGCCGTTCCTCAAGCCAAAGCAGCAGCATCAAAGCCGCTGCTCCGTCCGCCCCTGCCGCCCTGGGCCCTCTGAAGCTAGGGGCCTTGGGTGGAAAGACGGCTTACGATCTGAGCCAACAAGTGGACTGAGCAAGGAGATTATTTCTAGACAATGCATTTTGACTACATTTAGCTCACTCATGTAAAACCTTAACACACCCAAAATGTTTCTGAGCACAGACCTAGGGGTGCCATAGTGAGCTGAAGAGCCAAATCCTTTATGATAAACAGCACGCTGAGTGTGGGCCTGGGAGGTGCAGTGGAAGCTTGCCCCAGGGGTCTAATCCCCAGTTCTATGGCTGCTGGTTCTCCACCTGGCACATGCATCAGACTCACTGGGAAGGGTTGTGAAAATACCCTCATGGAGCCTCCTTTGTAGTGCAAAGGGTTAAGTCACAGCACTATGAGGCTATCCACAGCCACTGCAGCACGAGTTCGATCCCCAGTCAAGGAGCTGACCCACATGGCGCAGCAGACCTCTCCTGCCTCGCCCGCTGCTCCCCTCAGCAGTGTGTTTCAGTCGATCTGCCTGTTCTGCTCCCCTCTCTGTCTCTAGAGAATCCTCTCCCCACACCTCTGGCCTGTACCCCAGCTCTTGTGTGCATAAATAAATAAATCTTTAAAAAAAAAAAAAACACAGCCTGATGTGGTGTCTCCATCTGACACAATATTATTTAGCCACGCACAGGAACCTGGCACAAATGCAGGCTGTACTGGGGATGAATTCCGAAAACATTATTCTCAGCAAGAAAAATCAGACACAAAAGGCCACACATTGTACGATTCCACTCATAAAATATCCAGAGTGAATAAATCCATAGAGTCTTCTGTCTCAAATATAGATTGATCTTTGCTTGTCACGGGTCGGGGAAAGAAGAAAAAGGGAGTAAGTACTTAATAGGTACAGGTGTTCTTTTGGGGTGTTTGTTTCAGAACCAGAGAAAAGTGGGGATTGCAAAAACTGTGAGTTCACTAAGTGCCACTGACCTGCATACTTTTTAACTATCCATTTTATGTTATGTGAATTTCACCTCAATAAAGAAAATAAAAGCAAAACAAAACACAACTTGCTGGATGCCATCCCCACATTGTCATTTTGGGGGTGTCTGGGGCAGGGCCTAGATTACCATCTCTAACAAATGCTGCTGATGCTGCTCGCCCCAGACCACACTTGGAGGACCCCCCTGGAAGGCACCCTGGATCCTCGGGGGGGACCGGGGCTGGAGAAGCCCACACTGAAGTCATCTGCTAACTGGAGGCTACAGGCGAGCCTGTGTGACGTGACATTCATGGGGTTATCACTGCTTCGGCTGCTAATTTTGGACTAGTGCTCATTCCTCGCTGGCGTCCTCGTTTTATGTTTATGTTCATAGTTTGTAGCTTATTTTGAATATTCTTCATTTTTTAGCTAAAAAAGGATTGTCTTTCATTCAGTGTTTTAAAAACAAGAGTTGGTTGGGCATATCTCTATGCGCATCATCCAGCCCCACCCATCCCACTCTTGCTGGAGGTCAGTGGAAGCAGGGAGGGTATTTAGGAGGGGAAGTGAGGACTGGGGGCCCACAGGGAGAAACCTGGGGCCGCTAAGCCACACGTGTTCTCTGTTTCCCCCTCCACCTTCTCCCCAATTCCCATCTTCAGCTCCCGTGACCGCGGCCTACTCTAGAGTTCCCGTAGCACTCTCCCCTCTGCCTGAAGAACATGCAGCCTCTGTCTCCACCCCGAGCCTGCCGGGTACCCAGTGCATGCAGTGTCGGTCAAACGCAGGCGACCCCCCAGTCAACCCTCCAGCCACAGCTGACATCATTACTGCTGCCGATCACCGCCCTCACCGCCCATCAGGACCTGGCTGAAGAGCCCAAACTTGTCCTCTGCATCTGCTCTTGACCCTCCTGGGGTCCCTTCCTCTACAATCAACAAATCTGGCCATGTGTCCCCTGCACACAAGTAACAGCGACCTTCTGTGGGTGCCTGCAGGGCCTGCTGCCTCTCAGCTCTGCTCCCACCACATTCACCAAACTGCCGGCCTCCACCTCACTAGCCCGCAACTGCCCAGACCATCGCCTGGCGGTTTCCTTCTTCCCGGAGCCTCACTTCTTCTCCCACTGCCCCTACCTGGGTAGTCCTCCACCCCCCCCCCCACAGTGGCCTGTGCTCAGAAGTCAGGTCATCGAGTGCCCTCACTGAGCCAGGCAACACCAGGCCCCGCAGAACCGCCCCATGACACCGCCACTTCTTCCCTGCACTGGTCCTGCTCTGTAATATGCGTGGGCTTGTGTGCACTCTTTCCTTGGAAGAATCACAAAAGCAGAGACACTGAGCAGTTGGCTCCCTGTGGCCTGGGCGCCTGGCGTGGGTCTGGCACTAGGCAAAGCGTCGGAGACCCGCTGAGCCAACAAGTAAGTGAAGTCTTTCTGGGAGGGCAGGTGCCATGCCATAGAATAATATTGGATGTTTACAAATGTTTTTAATTCCTGAGTCCTTAGTGTGTGTGTGTGTGTGTGTGCGTGCGTGCCCACACATATACCTGCTTCTCCTGGCCCTTGGGTGGAGATGATATTACCAGGCTGCAAGCAGCAGGAACAGTGTTGTGCAGCTTCAGTGCAAGTTAGCTGTGGCCAATAAGAAGGCAAGAAAGAACATGCTTGGTAGCTGCCCCTGAATGCAGGATCCTGTGCAGCAGAGTTGGGGAGGGTTCTTATAGCTCCTTCCAGGGGTGAGGGGGCCCCGGCTGGCCTGGGACTAGCCTAGCCCTGGAGCCCAACAGGGCCAACCCCGGCTGGGTCTTTGAGGACACCATCATCTTCATTTCTGAGAGCCCGCACCCAGACAGCAGGCCCACGGGACCCTTCCCCATCCCTTCTGTTGGGCAGAAAGGGGAAGACTCTGCCTCTTCAGCTGTGAGGGCCCCACCACCTCCTAGCATCAAACAGGCCCGTAAGCTGGTGTCAAAGGCCTTGCAGGCACGGATTCTTCTGAAAACTCAGCGCATGCCCCCTACCATGCTGCCCCAGCCTGTCCTCAGCCCTCACTGCCGCAATGACCCTTGGGCTGCGGCCGTCGTCACAGGGCATGAAGCCTTGGGCCTGTCTCTGTTGTGGATAACGGCCAAACGTGGCCAATGCGGGGGGCTACGGGGACTCCTCAGTGACCACCCTTGAACCTGCTGATTCTGACAGCTCACCTTCCCTCCGGTCGACGGTTATCGACAATGAAGATGCGAAGAATACGGTGTTCTCATTATTTCAGAAATTCCTTTTCCAGGCATCTTACCCTTTGTACATATTCATTCAACAAACAAGTAATTATGCTGACATGATGCCTTAAAGAGACAAACAAGTGAAGAGTGAAGAACTCATCTCAGAGACTGACAGGGCACCCTAACAGCTACCGGGCCCTCCAAACAGGGGGCACAGGTCTGAACATGGGGGTCTAGGGGGCTGAGCGGCGCACATGGAGGGGCAAGAAAGGGTGTCGCTGGATGAAGGGCACCGACCCCAAGGCACAGGGGTGGGCTCGTCTGTGACTTCTAGAGAAGACAGCTGTTTGGTTGCTGGTTACACCACCTCTAAGCCGCCTTCCAAAGTCCTTGAACTCCCAGGAACCACCAGCAGATGTTCATTACTGGGCAGAGAGCAGGAGAATTGAAGCCATTTGCCAGGGTAACACGCTTGAATAAATCTGGGGTGTTGCTGCAGGGACCCAGCACCCCTGGTCCTGTGTGCCAGTTTGGATGGGCTGGAGTGGGCGGTGGGGGAGGGGGAGTTTAATAGGCTGTTCTTAATTATTATTATTACTCTTCATTAGCAGCCATGGCTGCCCAGACCATAAGGACGTGTGCCCCCATCTCTGCTGGAACATCATTAAGGGAACATACTTGGGTGAGACTAATGAGGTTGGCTTAGGTAAGGACCGGAAATAAGTCTGGCAGCCCTGGTTGGTGCAGAGAGGTTGCAGGCCGCACTTTTGTTCTGTGGCAGCATACTGCTGCCAGTTAAGGGTCTTGTTAATGTGGCCCAGCCGCCTCAGTGTTTTGGACACTGAGATGCTACAATTTATCCTGATTATCAGGACTGTGATGTGGAGGGAGGCTGACTGGAATTTCCACCCTCATAATGAAGAGGCACACAGTGCAACTCTAGGGGCCATTTCCTCCCAGCTGTGACAGGAGCAACAGCCTTGGCCTCGGGGGCCCTTCTTGGATCTCCCAGTTGGAATGCAGGCGGGAACCATGGGGGAGGCCAACCCTATCTATGAGCCTTACCAGTACCTTCTCTCTTTTCCTTAGAGCTAAGCCCCAGACCTCGATCCAGACAGGGCATCACCCAACCTTGGTGATAGAAAAGAAACTGTTGTCCTGACTGAGATGTAAGCAGCTACAAAACAAGACTGTCTTCATGTGAAAACCCTGCCTGATCAACACCTCCTACAGGAAGCCTTCCCTGATAGTTCACCCACCTTTATGCCTACCCCTCTGATCTGTTTACCTACTTGAAAGGTGACTCTTGGTATACTCTACTGTCATTTGGTTGTCATGTGCCAGTCTCTCTAACTAGATGTGAGGACCAGAGAGCAGGATATGGCTGTCACCTTGTCCAGTGCCTGGGACAGTCCATGGTTCATACCTGATTCTCAGATGTCTGTTAGGTAGGGTTGACTTGAGTGGAGAGCTTTTGTGTTCTGGGCATAACCAGGTTTCCAAGGCAGGCCACAGAGGACAGAGGCAAAGAGCCAGAGAGCCAGAACAAAGTAAGCTACCGAGGGTCAGTGGCTCAAATAAGCACCCTGGACACAGGTCCACACATCCCCACATGTGGCTGCAGGGGTCTCTGTGATTTATCACCAGCCAGGCCGGACAGGCCCTGACTCTTCCGCTACGCATCTTCTGCCATGGGCAGGCCCAGCACGCTTCTCAAATCTGTTCTCCAGAACCTGGTCTGAGTGGCAAGGGGGAAAGGAGGGCGGTTGGAAGTGAGTTGTTCAATGTGTGTGCCCCCACCCTGCCCCAGTCAGGTACAGGCATCAGGGACAGCTTGCAGCTTTCCAGGGTGCTGTTCTTCCTGAGCATGGGGCCATAAGCCACGTTCTGGTTATGAAAATACCAAAACAGGGCCTTCCTGGAGGTGCACGCGGTTAAGTCTCAGCACAATGAAGCTACTGGCAGCCACTGCATGAGCTCAATCCCTGGCCAGGGAGCTGACCCACATGGCGCAGCAGACCTCTCCTGTCTCACCCACTGCTCCCCTCAGCAGTGTATTTCAGTAGATCTGCGACTTCTGCTCCCCATTCTGTCTCTAATGAATCCTCACAACCCTGTACCTCTAGTTTATACCCCAGTTCTTGGATGCATAAATAAAATAAATCTTTTTTTAAAAAACACATCAAACTGAGGTAATGGTGCATGGGTGAAATGGTGGTGGGAATTCCCTGGGGACTACAAATGATGTCAAATTAAATTCATCTTAAAAAAAATCAAAACAAACACAAATATTCATGGAAGAAGGTGCACCTTTTGGCTAATTTTTTGACAGAGTATGAAACAGCCAAGAAATTGCACACTTCTTGGTCAGCAGGCATAGATGTTTTTTTCATCATTGCCCCTCTGGGGCAGAAATGGTTAGGAAACCACACAGGGGTACGATAAATCTGAGGCTTTGGCTGAAGATGGAGGAGAGGGCTGTGTGTAGGAGCCAGTTACCTAGACTGGTCAGAAATGCCCCCGGGTGTCCAGGTCCTGGGCCAGCAGTGGGAGCACTGGCTTCATCTTCCAGCTGGGCAGGGCCCACTTCACACAAGTATGTGCCTAGTGATGGAGCCCAGAGGAAGGAACCATGACCAATAACTCTGGGAAGCACTGGCCAGCACAGCTTTGGGAAAGTCACACAGACCTATGGTACCGTGTAAGCAAGAATAGGACAGCAAAGAAAGGACCACATCCTCAGGGGCCACCCATGTGCATGCCAGCTCCTGCCTTCCTCCCTGTGGTGCTGAGGACACCCTCCTGTGGGCTGAAATATTCTGAGGGTGCCTAAATCTACCCTCAGACCTGCTTGGCCCCATGCCTCTGGCTGTGGGCCCTCTCACGCTCCAGCTGTATTTGGCTTTGGGTAACAGGATTCCAAGCATGTGATACGAGAGAGGCAGAAGGAGGCCATGGTGCTTATTCCACCAGCTTCTCCATGCAGGGCTGCTTAATTATGTCCCTAACCCAAGGTCACCATTCAATGTTACTCTTTCCTTTGGGCTATCTTACCTTTTTTTTTTTTTAAAGATTTATTTATTTATGCATATAAGAGCTGGGGTATAGGCCAGAGTCGCAGGAGGTGAAAGGATTCACCAGAGACAGAGTGGGGAGCAGGACAGGCAGATCCACTCAAACACACTGCTGAGGGGAGCAGCAGATGAAGCAGGAGAGGTCTGCCATGCCATGTGGGTCCCCTCCCTGGCCGGGGATCGAACTCACACTGCTGTGCTGCGGATGCTTCACAGTGTGGCACTCAACCTGCTGCACCACCAGGGAGGCCCCTGTCTTACCTTTTTAGGTGTAGGGGTAGTTAGAGCTCTCTTATTGCTAGTCGTGGATGTACCACTGTCCACAACTGCATAGTCTCATTAATAAACCCCCTTTGATTATCCCAATGTGATTTTACCAACACATCCCATGTGGCTGGACAGTAGGAGAATGGGATGGGCAAAGAGAGATAAGCAGAGGCATTTGGGTTAGGACTAGACTCAAGGTAATGACTGGTCAATTGTTTTGGGTGTCTGATATTTTGCCCTGCAGAGAACTCTGAAGCCACATCCCTGATCAGTAGAGGGAAAGTAAGGTAATCAATTAGTAATGTCTGTCATGGGAACAAGGGCCAGAAATAGTAACATGTGCTATGCATTCTTCTTTCCCTGGACTGACCTGAGAAGTCTTTCAGATATAGGAAAAGGAACTTAGATTTTATACTATAAACTTCAGTGGAAGGGAGGACAAGTGTCATCAAAGTAATTTTGAGTATAGAAGCACAGATCCGGCATTTTCTGTGATGTAGCATTGTAGGACGCATATAAGCAAGCCAGGGAACTTGGCTAAGGCTGTGAGATCCCAAATAAGAAAATGGAAGGAATAGAAAAGCATGAGGGGGGCCTCCTTGGTGGTGCAGTGGGTTAAGCAACGCACTATGAAGCAAACCACAGCCACTGCAGCACGAGTTCGATCCCAGCCGGCCAGGGAGGGGGACCCACATGGCGTAGCAGACCTCTCCTGCCTCGCCCTCTGCTCCCCTCAGCAGTGTGTTTCAATCGGTCTGCCTGTTCTGCTCCCACTCTGTCTCTGGTGGATCCTCTCACTGCCCTGGACTCTGGCCTGTACCCCAGCTCTTGTGTGCATAAATAAATAAATCTTAAAAAAAAAAAAGGAAAAAAGAAAAGCATGAGAGGGTTTGCAGCTCATACCCTAGGACCTGGTGGCTGCTGATTGTCAGAGCTGTAAGAGAAAAAGAGTGGGATGAGTGTTGCATCAGGAGACTGGGAGAACTCAGGTGCCATTAGAAGATCAAGGGATGAGCAGTAGAAGCAGGTGGGAAGAAAGGTGGACCAAGAAGTGGAGAAAGTGTCAGATGTTCCTTCCACCTTAGAAAAGACCCTGAGCCATAAACACACTGTGACAAATGGGGCCTGGGCTGGGCTGGTGGGCACTGCGGTCTCCACTCCCCTCAGCTGGCCTGTAATGAGGCACCTCTAATTGGCAACACGGTGGCGGCACCATCTGGCCTCCAGGAGTGAGTGACAGCAGGGCAGGAGCGGCAGCTGGTCAGGCAGGGGCGAGGGGAGCAGTGCCACACAGGTGCCTCGGCCTCTGCCTCCAGCCCAGCCCAAGCCACCCTGCGAGCCTGGCCCTCAGGGGACTGCTCTGTCCTTGTCCCCTTAAGTCTGGCCTCACCAGGGCCACTTTTCCTAATTTTGTTGGCCATCTAACTTTAAAATTCACATCTGCTCATGGCAGAAAATTAGAAAAATAGCTCAGTTTTAAGAAGAAAAATCCCCGTCTTCCTATCTGCAGGGAGTTGCTGCTAAGAGTCCGCGTGTTCCCTCTTGACTTTTCTTAACATACTGCCTGGGGAGACCCCGAGGCCACCCACTGGGGTCTGCAGGAAGCAGCACGTAGCTTGGGCTGTAAGTCAGCTTCCCGTGGATTTTTACCTTCTCCCAGTCCCCGGGAAGCGCCCTGGCTCTCCGTCTCACTGTGCCAAGGTGTGTGTGAACAGGAGGGCTGTTCTGGGTCGCCAACTTATGGCCATTTGCTTGTCCAAGTGGGGCCCGCGGTTCTGCAATCGGGATGCTTCCCTCTTGGACTTGGGGATAGCGGCAAATTTAGAAACCGATACCCCTGGAGCATCTCCTAGAAGCCCCTGAAGCCCCTAGTGGGGTTCTACTCACTCCACACTCCTTGTTGGAGGAGGCCATCCAATCCCCACTTCTTCCTCTACACACCTCCCTCACGACCCTCCCCCACCACCACCTCCCCCACCATCACCACCTTGTCCTCTCCAAATGGATTTGGAAAGTCACAAAATCCAGAATTCAGAAGCCAGTTTCTCTTACTTACCCCAGGGTCAAGGAGTGCTAATGTGAAATCCTCCAGGAGGTGAAAGCAGATGTTTTGGCAAAGAGTGAGCAAAAGCAACATAAATAAGTCCCCATCGTGGAGCAAACGAAGCAATTATGTCCTGACAAGCACTTTTCTTACATAACAGAGATTAGTATGCACATTCTTCTGAGTTTTTCACTCAGCATAACACTGTGGGTATTTTCTCAGCCATTTGAAAATGTGATTTTTGATGGTAGCATCTAAGGTTCATTCAGTAATGAGCTGGAACCAGGGGCTTCTATGGGTTAAAGATCCAACAGGGATATTTGCCAAGACTCTCTCCAATCCCCACCTCCCTTATTTCTCCCATCCCCAACCGACCTCCCTTCCTGAGACACTCCTTTGCTCAAGAAGCTACCTTAGCTCCCTGTGTTTGTCACATGAAATTGAAAGCCTGGCTTCAAACCCATGTGACCCGGTTGGCCCTCCTCATCTCTGCCAGCCAACGTCCCCTCCCAACCCCTATCCCAGCGCCCGACTCGCCTCTCTGCAGGACACCAGTCTCCTGAGGCCCCCACACTGCCCAGTCTTGCTTCCTCACTGGCCAGCAACTCCCTCTCTCCACACTCCCCCACCCTGCTCAGCCTTGTGCCAAGTCCCCACCCCTCCAAGCAGCCTCTGCTGCCTCCCTGGCTACCCCCCCACCCGCCATCCCACTCTGCTGCCTGCTCACACAAATGCTGACTCCTTGGGGGCAAGCCTGAGACGTCACCTCGCTCCCTGGCTCCTCAGGGCTGGGTGGGCTTGGGTCTGACGAAACAGCATCTCCTGGAGTAAGGACTGTGCCCACCACGGGCCCCTGGGTGGCCTGTTTCTACTTAGGCCTGTTTTGCTGGCCAGTGCTGCTGGGAGCCAGGCCTCAACACCACCGCCCTCGGGATCCTGGGTGGGCAGAAAGCGAGGTTGGGCCTGGCTCTGACTTTGTCCTCAAAGAAGAATCTCCAGCGTGGGGAATTCTGAGGAAGGGCCCCGGAATGCAGTTGCTCGCTCCAGACCTGGGTGGGTCCTGGCTCCACCCTTCCGCCAAGCTGTGCCATCCTCCAGGACAAGAAGTAAAGAGGGGTGAAGAAGGTTTCTCACAACACGCCGAGTAACCCCAGAACCCAGAGTAGTGGAGTCTGTCCTCCTCAAAGCTCATGAAATCTTTCACCAAAGTACTTATTCAGCTCTAGCTCTGCTGGGGTTCAAGGCCAGCATATGGGACAGGGTGGAGGACAGATAAACATCCCCTCTGAGCTTATCAAAACTGATGAAAGGGTGGCAGTGAAGGGTCCACAGACAGCCTGGGCTCCAAGCACCTTCCCACAGGGCACCCGGCTCTGGTGAGACCTAGGCTGGGCAGTCAGCAGAAGTGGCTGGAGTCTTCCAGGATTCCCGACTTTGTTCTGAAATCCAAAGTGAAAGCTGTCTTGAGCTTCTCGAGAGAAGTCTGTTTGAGAATGGATTCTGAGGAAAAAGGAAAGAAGCCCATGGAACTGGGAGGGGTGGAAACCCCAAGCCTGCGGCCAGCCCGACAGCGCCCCCTGGTGAAAGAAGGGCGATTGGCCATGCACCGTGAGGCTTCCCCATCTGGCCACACTTCACCCCCAAGGTACCCTAGGCCCTCACGCAGTTCCAGCCACTCATCAACCTTTGTGCTTCACACCAGAGAAAAATAGGCTTGGCTGAGAAAAAGGCTTGTCCAAGTCACAAAATACATCTGGGAAGTCGTGGGACAAGGACTGAGTAGCCACGGACAAAGCACAAACCCCTGGGTGCCAGTGTGGGGGGTGGAGCACTGGGGGAGACGTTCTTTTTTCTTTAAAGATTTATTTATTTATGCACACAAGAGCTGGGGTACAGGCCAGAGTCCAGGGTGGTGAGAGGATTCACCAGACAGAGTGGGGAGCAGAACAGGCAGATAGACTGAAATACACTGCTGAGGGGAGCAGGGGGCACAGCAGGAGAGGTCTGCTGTGCCATGTGGGTGCCCGGCCACGGCAGGGATCAAACTCATGCTGCAGTGGCTGCGGTTTGCTTCATAGTTAGTTGCTTAACCCACTGCGCCACCAGGGAGGCCCTGGGGGAGACTTTCTGAAGGAGAACACCTAACACCCTCCTTGCCAGGACAGGAGGTACCTGGATCTGGGCAAGAGCATGGGAATGTTGGGGGGTACGGGGGGGCAGGGGGGAGAGATGGAAGAAGAGAGGCGTGAAGAAGAAATCCCTATAGAAAAGTCAAGCCTTTACAAAAGACAGTCCTGCGTCATATGTTGTCTTTTTTCTTTCCTAAATTTAAATAGTACATCTGACTTAACTCATTGTGTTGGGGCCTCCAAGACCACCCCCAGTTAAAGGATTCACGGGAGAACCCGGCATGCCGTTGTACTCACCACTAAGTTTTGTT
This sequence comes from Galemys pyrenaicus, assembly GCA_019455555.1. NCBI lineage: Eukaryota > Metazoa > Chordata > Mammalia > Eulipotyphla > Talpidae > Galemys > Galemys pyrenaicus. The sequence continues at coordinate 1,322,767 of JAGFMF010011399.1, forward strand.
TTTTTAACACTGACAGGATAGAAAACAAATGCGCAAATGGAAAAGTAATGTCCAGGGGAAACTAGGCATTAGCTTCCTGGAGGTTCTAAGGGATGTCCTGGCCCCCAGAGAAATTGTTTGGAGGCTCGGGGGCCAGGGCTTTTGCTGGTGCTGTCTGTCCCCTCTACAGGGCACATACCCAAGTCCCAGGCTCCAGACGAAGGGAAGCAGGTGCCAGCACACACTGCCACCACGCAGTCCAACGGCCTTATCATTTCCAGGATGGCGAGACCCCGCCCAGGCCACAGGCTTTTAACAGTCGCTGTTGACTCGTATTGTTTCAAATTGTCATTCTAAATAACGGAATGCTACAGAGGCACACATTTTTCTGGTTTCCCTCCTGCCTAACTGGCTTTTCCTTTTAGGTCTCCTTCGCTGGCTCCTCTGGTCTCTTTGACCCGTAAATGTTGGGGGCCCTGGCTTCCCCACCTCCCTTCCCATCACTCCCACCCTGAGGGCTGTGAGTGCCTCCTGTCACACTGATGATGCTGTCGGGACAGCCACTCAGCCTCCACGCTTGGATGTCAACTCGGCATCCGGAACCTAACGAGACTATTGTCATGGTCCTTGTCCCCAACTTCCCGCCTCGGTGAACCCACCAGGATGCAAACCATGCCCTGGCAGTATCCCGCTTGTCCCCTCTCCCCTCCCATCAGCACCACTAGCAAGGCCTCTCAGTGTTTCCTCAAGGCCTGTCCTCCCGTGTCCACCCAGCCCAGTCCCGCCTACCACCTGTGAGCTGGACCACTGCCATGACCTTTGCCCCATCTGCCCGCTCGCTGTCTGCTAATGGGCAGTTGTCCACACAGTGACCAGAGGGAGCTCTCTAAAACGTGTGTCGTTCATTACATCCTGCCTCTCTCTCCAGGGTCCCCTTCTCTTGGGGTCCCTTCATTCCTCTGCTTCCCAAATGGGGCTTCTATCAAAGGCATCAGCTCACCCACCCACCAGTGCCTTGGCATTTCTGTTTCCTTTCTGCAGACGTCTGCATGGGAGCCTTCGTCAGGCTGCGGGAGCAGGCTCACCGGGCTCAGGGAGGCTGTGGCTGCTGTGCCTGGCCTCTGAGCCAGCAGCGCAGGCCCGAATAGGAAACATGGTTGAGTGGGTGAACAGACTGAACTGGAGCCCAAGAGGAAGAGTGAACCCCACATAGATCTGTCCTCACCTCCAAGTCTACAGCTTTGATGATGGGGTAACCCGTGGGAGAAGCTGGAACCTTCTTTCATAGATAAGCACACACCCAACCCAGACAGAAGTCACCAAGTTTCAAGAAGGATCTGATGAGGGCTGAAGGAACCTCGGCCCCAAATCTATTCCCCGCAGGTGAACCTGTGGGTTCTACCACGGGTGCCTCATGTTTAAAGAACATGGAGCTGTCCCTCTTCCACCTCCCGTGCCTGCCGCACGAACCTGCTGGAAATGGCTCCAGCTGGCCACAGTGGCCAGAGTCTGAGCCCGTGCTGTGCGCAGGTTCTGTCTCCAGAGAACCCATCGCCCCAGGGGAAAGGTCAAATCCAGAGACGAGCCAAACACTGCTTGTTACACACGTTAGCTGTGTGGACAGGGGCCATGGATCTGCGGGGCAGGACTTAGACTAGAAACAACCACGCTGGCTGTGACTGTCAAAGTCCTGGGAGGAACCACGCCCAGCCTGGGCTTGGCTGGTGCTCCCGGAGAAGGCAGAAGGGAGGTGGTGAGAGGCAGACCTGCAAGGGTGCCTATGTCCACCTTGCCCAGCCTCTGGAAAATGGGCTTGTTGGGAGAATTCAAGGCAATACATCCACACCCATGCCCAATCTCTCTGCCCCAGAGTGGGCTGTTCCTAATTGACATGGTCAGGACTGGATCCTGAGAAGTCCAAGAGGAAGAGGAATCTCTTTGTCTTCCCAGCAGTCACAGCCACTCTTGAACCTGGAATTGTCTGAGGGCCAAGGAGGTGGGCCCCCGACGTCGCCATGCAGCCAGAAACCGGACAGTACAAAACGGGGTGAAGATAGGACAAGGCACGCAGGGGCATCCTCTGAGGCCTCCTCCACCCTACTCCCTCCTGCCTGCAGAACCTCCTTCCCCGCAGGGCCTGCAGCCGGCTCCTGCCATCTGCTGTGATTTATAGAAAGGGGCTGTGATTAATCAGCCAGTCAGCGCCGAGTGCAGCCATTTTCTTTCATTTCCCTGCCCCCTGACCCCCAGCACCGGCCCAGGCAGCGCCGGGCAAGTGTATTAATCATGCACTTTAAAAATATTTAAAGGAGGAGCGGGCCTGGAGCAGAGACTCCTTTAATGGACTGGTTTTCAGCAGAGGGTGAGTATGCTAATTAGGAGATAAAACAAACTGGCTGTTTGAAATGCAAATGAGCCGGTGGAAGTGCTGCGGGTCCCTTCCCCTCTCGCAGCCTGTCTGGAAGGCTAAATCTTACTTCGCCCAGCCACTTCCCGCCATCCATTTCTAACCAAAAAAGATAGTGGTAATTCTGAAAGTGAGAGGCGCTAGGTCTTGTTCCCCGCCCCCTTCTTCTCTCATTAGGAACAAGGCCAGGCCGTCCAGCATCTCCCACACTCTGGGGCTTGGAGAAACCCAAGCCCAGAAAGGAGACTTGGCTTCTCCCCTCCATTCCCGGCCCTCACCCTCTCCAGCTACCTCGGCCCCCGGGTTCCCTCTGCTCCTTTCCCTCTGCCTTTGCCAAAGTCTGCGTTTCCCACTAATTTCCGACTTGTCTCACGGCCCAGTTAACCCCCCTCCTTCCTGCTGGCCCGAGCCTCCCTGGACACAAATTGGAGCGGCACCAAGCTCCAGCCTTTCCAAAGATCGAGGGCAGACAGAGCCTTTCTGTCCACACAGGAGCCTGACGCCCTCCTCTGGGTGTCTGTCAACATGATCAGATCCATCCTGCTCCATCTGGCCCGCATCCTGCCTGGGTACCGATAAGTAGGTGCTGTGAAGCGTAGTGGGGCGTTGAGCAGTATCATCAATTTCCCCCACTGTCAGTTTTCTCCCCTCTCTCTGCCCAGTTCACACATCCTCAGTCTCCAAACTCTGTCAAGTTGTGTCTCAAGTTAGCTCATCTGGGAGGCAGACTTGAGAGGAAGGTGGGGTATAGCAGTTTATTGGGGGCCTCCCTGATGGTGCAAGGGGTTGAGCATTGCACTGTGGAGGCTCTGCAGCTACTGCAGTGCAGGTTCGATCCCCAGCCAGGGAGGGGACCCACATGGCGCAGCAGACCTCTCCTGCCTAACTTGCTGCTCCCTTCAGCAGTGTGTTTCAGTCAGTCTGCCTGTTCTGCTCCCCACTCTGTCTCTGGTGAATCCTCTCACCCCCCCATGCCTATGGCCTGTACCCCAGCTATTGTGTGCATAAATAAAATTTTTTAAAAAGTTTATTGGGGCCCTCACGGAGGAAAGAAGCAGGGTAGACAGAGGAACCCCAAGAGGTGATGCAGACCCCAAAGAACTGGTGCCCACCCAGCAAGGACACTGGACAAAGCGTGCCTTCACTGGAGATGTGGAGGGTGGGGGGCAGGACCACCCCAGAATAGTGTGACTTCAGCGAGAAAGCTGACACAGCTAACAGCTGGGGGCCATTGACCCACTGGAAGACAGGCAGCAGTCCTTTCTCTAAGGGCTGCTGAGCGGTGCCTCTCCTGGGTCCCCGCTTTGGTTCCCCTGAGGGTAGAGCTTGTGCAGGAATGGGAAGGAGAGCCCTGAGGGAGGGGAGAATAAAGGGCGAGCCACAGGGTAGACACTATCAAGCTGGCACCCCAGGGTGACTGGTGCTTGTGCCTGAGGCTTCCTGAAGAACATCACAAACTGAATTTCAGAGCCATCCCCTGTGGGGTGAAGGAAACTTCATCCAGCTGTTCTTGCCCCCATAGATCAAGGAGGCCCTGGCATATTAACTTCCCCCATCCTTCCAGGGGGCTCAGTCACGGGGGCTAGCAGTTTGCACCAACACTCCCACTTCATCAGACCAGAGGCAAGGGACTATCTGTACAACTGCATGTGAGTAAAGGCACCCCAAACAGTATGGAACCGGTCACTGCGGCAGATGGGGGCAGGAGACGGAGGCAGGGGACAGCAAGAGTTTGTCACGTGACCCTATTAAATTCAAGCAGCTTATGTAAACATCCAAGAGAAGAAGACTCGGAATGATGTGCTATTTATCCATCTGTGATCTGCAGAGATGCCGAGGCTAGAGCTATACAATAGGAACCTCAGTGAGAGAGCATGTGAAAAGCCATGAAGGTAGATGGGGAAAGAGAAGAGGTATTTGGACTGAATGCTAAGAATTTCTTCAAGGTGGAGAGACAGGAGGAAGGTGCTAAGACCAAGATAGTACAGCCAGAGAGTGGAAGGAAAGCCAGGACCCTGTGGTCAGGGCACAGAGAGGGGGTCCGGGCAGTGGGTCTGTTTTGCCAGCTGGGAAAAGAAGATAGGGTGGCCGGGAGATATTTGTGGTCGTGGAGAGATTGTTTGTCTCCAGCTGCTCTTCACTCAGTGTAATAAGAAGTGATGACAGGGCCTCCCTGGTGGCGCAGCGGGTTGATTGCCGCACTGTAAAGCATCCGCGGCACAGCAGCATGAGTTCGATCCCCAGCCAGGGAGGGGACCCACATGGCGCAGCAGACCTCTCCTGCCTCGCCCGCTGCTCCCCTCAGCAGTGTATTTCAGTCGATCTGCCTGTTTTGCTCCCCACTCTGTCCCTGGTGACTCCTCTCACCTCCTGTGACTCTGGTCTGTACCCCTGCTCTTGTATGAATAAATAAATAGATCTTAAAAAAAAAAAAAAAGAGTGATGATATAGCTGAGAATTTGGAGAAAGTTTTCGGGAGTTTGAAGAGAGTAAAAACGACAGACTCCCAGAATGTGGGTGTGAGTGATGCTTTAGGGTTCTCTTTCAATCAACATAAAAAAAAATCCCAGGGCCTCACACCCCCCATCCTCCCCATGATGTCTGTGTGACTGAATAAAAAGTGAGGGGCTTAAAAAGGTCCTTTGCGGGGTGGGGGGCAGGGTGCAACATTATAGGGTCAGGGTGCAGAGAGTGTAGAATGCGGCTCAGAGTGCGATTTTGTTCAGCAGAGAGAACTCGGGGTGTCATCTCATCCTGGCTGTGCTTCTAATTTAGACATGTCACTTTCACCTTTTGTGCCTCGGTTTCCTCACCTGTAAAAGCATACGACGGGCTAATTGAATCTGATCCCCTCCTTGCACAGTCAGAAGACCACACCCAAAGCTAAAAGTCCAGTGCTGAAACAATGCTGACTGCCGTGTCACAGGACCTATCATCTGAGAGCTTCCAGAAAAAATAGAATCCTTTTAGGGTTTCGAAGCTCCACCCACCAGTCAGTTACCTGCCTCTTCTCCAGGGGTTGGGAGTTCGGCCAGCCCTGGAGGGTGATGAATTCCCATGCCAGAAGCTATGCTGCCGGCCTGCAAGCTGCATCAGGCCTGCTTCTCACAGCTCTTGCTGGGGTGACCTCCTGAATGCTGTTGGTTGAGTGCGCTGGGCATGCAGGGGGTGGTGCCTGTTCACTGGAAGGCTGGACGGGAACAAGAAGTGTGGGTGGTAACTCTGCCAGCTCTCTGTGTCTCCTTTCCCTCCTCTCATCTTCCCTCCCCTGATCTGTGCAAGCGCACCCTACCCCAGCCCTCCCATAAATGGCCAGGCTCCTCTTGCAGAAGAAGGGGGAGTTCAAGGCACTGCAGGAAGCTGTGGAGGGCCTTGTTCTGCCTGACACCTTTATTAATCGCTGGGCCAGGAAGATAAACAGCTTGTTAATTAAATTTGCAGATGTTGCTAAATTGGGAGGTGTTCTGATTACTCGGTCCTGGGAAGATAGAATGGTTCCACGCTGGCCCTTGCAGAGGTCAGCGGCTGGGTGATGAGGCTGCATGGGTCAGAGGAAAAAAGAAGGGCGAGAATTCACTGAGCGCTTAGCTCAGGTCTGGGTGCTGTAGGTGTTGGCAATGCGCTGGGGGAGGGGGCCTGGGCCCCAGCTGCTCACGGGCAGGGCAGGCACACAGCTACTTTCTCCCCTCCTCTAGGCTTCCATTGGCTCATCTTTGCAAGATGGAAGCTTCACAGTGGAGGCGTCATGGCTACTACCAAGAGGAGGAAGAGGCCTCCTTTTCCAATTCAGGAGTGTCCGCACCCACCACCCAGCACAGAGCTCTGTCGGAGAACCCTTCTTGGGAAGTGGGAAAAGTCAGGACACCTGGGGCTTGGTGTGGAACGTAGGAGACCTGCAGGGTTTAGGAAGGGCTGGGGACCGGAGCTCTGAAGCTGCATGTGAGGGTGTGCAGGGCTCGAGATCCATGGGTCAAGGAGTTTTCTGGGGGAAAACTTAAGGGATAGACTGTTCTCAGGAACCTAGGTTTATGGAGTCCAGAAAAGTCTGGAGATGGCTGGTATAAGGGGACAAGTTGTAAGGGATTGTAGAGTATAGTCTGAGGATCTGCTGAGTTAGGAGGGTCTCAGGATTGGGGCTTGAGGATGCTGGGGGCGCTGAGGTCTTGGCTGGGAGGAGCAATCTGGGAGCTTGACACATCTGAGTCTGACTATTTGGAGGATTTGGGAAGTTATGAGTCTTGGGCTGTCCGAGGGTCAGTCTTAAGGGTCTGGAACTCAAATAGTTTGAGACTTGAGGATCTAACATCTAGAGGATCGAGGGGTCCAGAATCTAGGAATGTAAGGGTCGGAGGGAGACAGGGATTCTAGGACTCATGACATAGAGGTGTCTGGGAGTTGGCGGGGCCTTAGATCTCATTAGTGCTGGGTTTATTAGGAAGTCTGAGACTGCAAATGTGAGGTCTGACGGTGGTGAATGGAGAGAGGCAATTGAAAGCTGAATGTGGCCCAATATCGCCACCTACTGTGCCTTTCTGCACATTACAGTCAGAAAGGTGGCAGCTAGGATGCTGGTTCCTCCAGCCCTCCCAGAGCCTCCTCTCCCCTCTCAGGGCCTGGAACCTCCAGGTGCTCAGAGCACCTGTGCAGGGAGGAGGGACCCGAGAAGCATCTCGAGATTTGCAGATGTTCAGATCACACCCCATCTGGTTAGACCGGCACCTGGCCTGTAGTGATTAGGGAACATGTTCGTTGAACAAGGAAAATGAGATTTTGAAAGTGGTCCACCTGACAAGGGCAATGCTCAACACACACGCACACGCACACGCTTTTATCATCCAGAACAGCCCTGATGTGGTTGCTGCTGAGGCTTAAGTCAAGTAGGGCAAGCTAGGATGATTAGGTAGTTTTAGGGACAGTACAGGTGAGGCCTCAGGAGTTAAGCTTTGAAAATAAGGGTAACAAAAGGGATAAAAGAAAATCCGGAGATGGGAAATACAAATATGAGCACCTTGTACAGAGGAGGAAGTGGAACCTCACCAGGAGGACCAGTCGTGAGGCTCAGAAGCCCAGGCCTGCCTGTTCGACACAGTGCTCTGCCGGGTGCGCCCGCTGAGCGCTGGAAGCGGGGCCGGGCCACGGAAAAGAGCTCAAAGCGGAAAAGACGTGCTGGATTTCAGAGACTTAGTGTACCCAAAGCAGGACTTCTCAGTGACAGCTGGCTATGTTTGTTGTGCGTTGGACACGATTATCTCCTCGGACATACCTGGTTAGAGCAAATAACTTGTTGAAGTCAGTTGTATAGATTTTGTATGACTTGGTTTGGTCTTACTTTCTGAAATATCACTACTCAGCTATAAAAAATAAGAAATCCTACCACTTGCAGCAACACGGGTGGATCTGGAGAGTCTTAAGAAGCTTAGTGAACTAAGGCAGCTGGAAAGACCAGTGGGGTGGGGTTTCACCCATAGGTGGTAGGTGAAGAAACAAAACAAATTAACAATGAAAACACAACAAAATAGTGGGCTCTTGGAACAGAATAGTGGTTACCAGAAGGGAAGGGGAAAGAGGGTATGTAAAGTGGGTAAAAGAGGCCTTGCATATGGTGATGATAGAAACTGGGATTCCAGCATGGATAACTGCTGATTTATAAGGTTGTACACCTGAAACCTATATAATGTTATAAGCCAATATTACTTTAATAAAAAAATAAAATATGACCACATGAGAACTTATGATGTCTGTGGTGGCTCCTATTTATATTGGGTGACACAGGTTTAGAATGAATCACTGGTCACTAATGAATCAGATTCAAGGTCTCTGGTGGTGGCTGAGGGGTGCAAATGGTTCCAGGGGGCCTGAAGATAGTAGAGGGAAGCCTGAGGCTATGGAGAGTGACTGATTGTGGGAGACAAGTTAGCCTGGAGGGTGACATTAGGCAAAGACCACATCACAAGGTAGTTGTTCTAGCAGATGAATAACAAAATCAACCCTCCACCCCCATTTTTTTCTCCCCTTCCCTCACCCAGTCTCAAGGATAGATAGAGAGATGGCGAGGGAAGTCATTCCTGGCAAAGATGCAAGAATGGGCTTGACTCTTCCTGCTGAAGGGGACGCTACCTCCGGAGAGGAGGATACAGGTGGCCTGAGCCAGTGGGGTGGGTGGGCAACTGGGGTAGGGGATGACTTGAGGCCCCCTGGGGTGTTTGTGCTCAGAGTCTGTCCCCCCCACCCCCCAGCCTGGCTCACACAACCAGGCTCAGTTTCAACAGCTGCTTCCCCAGCCCCTCTCCTGGGTGGGACCCAGACCTCCTCCCTCCAGACACCCGATGAGGCAGACCTGGTCCTGTCTCCCAAGAGCTGTTGCCCAGAAGAGGAGTTGGGACTTTCTAGCAGGTACTGTCCCCAGTGTGATGTGGGACGTGACAGGGCAATAGGAAGAGAGCTGGGTAGGACCAGGGACATATCTGGAAAGCAGTCCCCCCAGGAGAGGCAATGCCAGAGCAAGAACGTGTGATTCAAAGAGAAGAGAGGCAGAACGAACAGCAGGTGCCAAGACTTCCTTGGAGTCACTCTGCTGAGCATCCTGGGAGTTTGGAAAACTCCCATACAACTCAGTGTGTGGAGGGGAGAGAACAGAAGAATATGGAGCGAAGGCGCCATGCCCTGGGGGGGATGCTGAGGCTTTGTCCTGGTTGGGAGGAAAATGGATGAGTAGGTGTGGCTGCAGGCTGCCAAGTCTGGGGATGGGTGATGAAGGTCTGCTAATAATGACAGTAATGAAATTAATAATAGTGCTAACAGCCACCGAGTGCTTACTGTGTTCAGTGCATGAACACATTCAATGCTTTCAACCACTCTGTGTTATTACATCAGAAGCACGCAGCTATTAAGCAGCTTGCCCAAAGTCATACAACTAGTAGAGCAGGATTTGATCAGGGTCCTTCTTCCCTGCCATCTACTGAGGTGAAGAGGAATGGATGCTTAGGAACACCTGGGGTGCCCCAAGTTCCATCCCCCCACCTCCACCCCCAACTAAAGTCCTAGCCTTCTTCCTCCATCCTCACACCTGCCAGGGAGCCTCCCTCTACAGGGTGGATCTGCAGGCCCACTCTGGATGTTCACACCCCCATTCCAGTCCCCTGACTTTAGCGGGGGCAGTATTTTATAGACCAGTGAGGTCTGCAGCCGCGTCTCTGGCATGCAGGACAGAGGGGGTGGTGGATGACAACATTCCTGTGGGTGGGAAGCATAAAGTGCAAGTTAATTTCTTCCAAGAAAGGAAACCCTTGACACTTCAGGCAGATGATGAGTAGAACTGAATCCCCCGAAGGGAGCGGCAGGGAGCGTGAGCGATGACACTGCCAGCCAGGCCGCCAGCAGGCGGAGAGCAGCTGCTGCCTCAACACTTGGTCCTGGCCCAACAGGGCCTTCCAGGAGGTGGCACCGAGAGCAGAGCCTGGAGACACTGGCGCTGGAGAGCCAGCATCGCAGACCAGCAACAACCCCACTCACTCCACCCCACCCCTTCCCCCACCCTCAGACTCCACTCTCCTTCTCCCCTGGCGTGGCCTCCAGCCAGGGGGCAACCTACCCAAGAGCAAGGTGACAGGAGCCGGGGATCAATTTTAAGAATTTGTCAAGTTACGTGTATCAGAAATATCTTGAATGGTGTTTGGAGAAAAACACATGATTTATTTTCTGAAGGTATAATCTACGGTATTCTTAGTCCACTAAAGAATCCTGGCGTTTGGATACAATTGTTCAGAAGCTTCCAAGAGGATGTGAAGTGCTCATCCTTGCGGTGATGGCATGCGTTGCTGCTCCCCACCACTAGAGGGCGGCAGCGTCGTGATGTTTAACCCTGATGTCTGGACCAGTCCTTAGTGTGGATAGCCAGGTATCTGGGAGATTCTGGGGAGGACAAAAGGGTAATGCATCTCAGGTGACAACTAAGAAGGTAACAGTTGTACTTTTATGCAACAAGAACTTCAACATCTCACTTAAGTGTCATTAGAAAGGCACGAGGGAGGAATTTTTTGACTCAGAGAAGTTAAGTGGTTTGCCCAAGATCATTCAGTAGAAAATGACAGAGCTGGCATTTAAACCCAAGTCTGTCCAACTTAGAAGCTGGAGATCTTCATTAATAAGGGCGCCCTGCCCCCAAGATCAAGGTCAAAACACGACTTCTGGACCTGGTGTTTCTGCCATGCAGTCTGCTCTTGCTATAATTCAGTGCTGCTCCCTGAGCAAAGCCAACACCGTCTCTGTGGAGCTGGCCCATCAGAACCCCGCCGACGGTGCCGCTGGCCTGTGCAGGGCACCTGCCGTCTGTGCGGGCACCACCAATGCGGCCCACCCTTAACCACATCAAAGGGCCAAGGCAGAATCTCCTGTCTGGGGGTGAGATAAGAGTAGCCTTAGTTTCTCCCATGAAATAATGAAATGACGCTAAGACAGAGGTCTCTTCTCAGAATTGCTCGATGCATCACCAGTTTTATTAAAAACAGTCTCAACGCTCCAGCACGGTCTGAATGGCGAGCTGACTCTGTGGACAAGTGGAACAGGTTGGGGCTGGGGGAAGATGCAGCCACCTGAGGCCTCCGCCCCACCCCTCTCCAGCCAGCGGGGATTTGGAAGAGCAGGGAACAAGAGAAATGAGGGGAATGGAGTAGATGAAAGGGGAAGGAGAGAGCCAGAGGGAGGAACAGGCCATGAAGAAGAGAGCATGTCCTGTCTACTGCGTGACAGCCACCACGATTTAAGGGCACCCCTCTGGCTGGCACTGTGCTGGGTTCTTAGCCTGAATCGATCCATCTCCTCGCCCCCAAACCTGTGATGGATTTCCCCCATTTTACAGGTAGGAGAACTGAAATGAAGGAAGTTGTACTAACCTGCCCACGGGCACATCCACGAGTGAGGAGGGGTTCATACCCAGGTCTGTGTAAGGTCCACCTGCATGCACCACCCAGGGCTTTTGTCATCCTCATAGGCCCCTGCAGGCGGCAGGCCCCGGGATGAACTAGTCATGTCTCCCCTTTCCCCAGGTACAGCCAGCCCCTTCGAGTTCAGGTGCACAAGGACCCTGGAATCAGCCAGACCTGGCTGCGTCTTCATTCTGCCTTTCGTGACCCCTGGATAGCACTTCACTTCCCAGGGCAGGCAGGCCTTCCTCAGATAAGTGGAGGAAGCAGTGCGCCCACCCTAGAGGGCTGGGGGAGTGAGGCTAGGATGGTAAAGAGCAGGATTTCCCAAGTAGGCACCCCGAATGGCTCCCGGATGAGCTGAACTGGGATAAAAGTGGGAGAGCTGGGGCAGAAAGACTTGTTGGGCCTTTTGCCAGAACCCTCTAAGGACTGTTCCCCAGCAGAGCTGGGGCCATAACATCTTCCAACATGTTAACGTCCATGGGGACATTAATGGCTCCCCAAATGACATGGAGATCCTACCCCAGGGCCCCAAGTGCAAGTGTGGACAAGGACCACGGTCCCCTGAGGTCCATGTGAATGCCTGTATTGAGGGGCCCCCACTGCCCCCCTCTCAGGTGAGCAGCACACAGGAGGGGCCTATCTAGACAGCGGGGTGATAGATGGTAGCTGTCCTTGGTGGGGACAGCCCAGCTGCATTTTGAACACCCCCAAACATCCCTTCACCCCATGAGGAGGGACAGATTTGAAACCGAAGCTGAGGCTCCTGCTACAGATCTCTCTCACCACCGTGGTCTCCCCCAGCCGGTGTCTTCTAAGTTTGCTGAGCACCAAGAGATGATGCCAGGCACGGCGGGCAGGAACCTCAAGGACACGTCTCCTCAAGGGCAGGGTGTGACCAGGGCGCTCCCAGAGCAGCACAGAGGCCTGAAGCTCTGGAGCCAAAGGGCGATCACGGATTCTACACTCGGACCTCAGGCCACTTGTCCTTCCGTATAAAGGAACCCGGTAAGCCGAAGATCTGCAACAGCTGGGAATCAGCACCCAGGAGCCTTCTTATGCCAGAAAAACGACCGAAGTGGAGCTGCTACCATCCAAGAACGGAAGCAAAACGAAGACCACTGAAGTAGGCAGGTGGACAGAGAGGCAGGAGAGAACTGTGCCCTTCTTGGCCCAGAGCTTCCGGGAGGCGATCCCTGAGCTCAAGGCCAGGCCTGACGGGGCGTCTTTGCTTTCCTCGGAGCCCGGGGTCACACCCGATGCTCTGTCAGCCTGAGTCCCAGAAGGAGATGCCGTGCCCGAGAGGCTGAGGGCAGAGGCGGAACTCGTAATTGGTATCAGAAGTTGCCACTACGGGCTGCGTTCCTGCTTACTTCACAGTCAGCTGACTCTCTGCGTGTGGCAAGCGTTTAAAACGTTAAATATAAAATTAGAATTTCTAGGCCTCGCTGGTGGCGCAGTGGGTTGAGCAACGCACTATGAAGCAAACCGCAGCCACTGCAGCACGAGTTCGATCCCTGCTGCCGGCCAGGGAGGGGACCCACATGTGCAGCAGACCTCTCCTGCTGTGCCTGCTGCTCCCCTCAGCAGTGTACTTCCGTTGATCTGCCTGTTCTGCTCCTGCTCTCTGTGGTGAATCCTCTCACTTCCCACACCTCTGGCCTGTACCCCAGTGCTTGTATGCATAAATAAATAAATCTTTTAAAAAAATAAAATAAAATTAGAATTTCTCCTGCGCTCTGATGTTAACTGCAGCACTATTCACAATAGCTAAGATATGGAAACAAGTGAAATGCCCCAAAACAATTTGGATCAAGAAGATGTGGTCTATATACACAATGGGATACTACTCAGTGACCAAAGAAGATAAAACTCTGTGATTTGCCACTAGAAAGGATTATGCTCAGTGAAATAAGTCAGAAGGAAAAGGAAAACTATTAAATGCTGTCACTTATCACTTATAGGTGTATAAGGAAACTGAAAAATGTGAAAGAAAAAAAAAAGGACAAATCTTGCAGGCAAACTATAGGCCTGAGGCATACAGCAGAGGAGAGAGCGGGATTAGAACAAGGGAGGGGACTGTGAAACAGCACAAGGGACTGGAGTGATGGTTCTTGCGTGCTACGGTGATGGGAGAAGTATGTGATTACACCTGAGGAGAGAAATCAGATACAGTCCAAAATGAACAAGAAAAATTTAAAGCCTAATGAAAAACAGAAGAGTTTCTACTTCTACCCTAGACATACTGGGGACAAAAATTCCAATGCAAAAACCCAGACATGTAGAGAAAAGAACACAAACGTCATTCTAAATGCCTCCTTGAACATGTAAGAAAGGAAGGGAAACCACAGAGACCTCAAAGCTGAAAGGAGAGTAGCAAATGATCCTGGAAGCCGACGGCTGTCCTATGGGTATCTGGATATATATGAAATCCACAGTGACTGGCTTTAATAGTCATACAGAGGTGGGCCTCCCTGGTGGCGCAGCAGATTGAGCGCCGCACTGTTGAGCATCCACGACACTGCAGTGCGAGTTCCATCCCCTGGCCAGGGAGGGTACGCACATGGCGCAGCAGACCTCTCCTGCCTCGCCCGCTGCTCCCCTCAGCAGTGTGTTTCAGTCCATCTGCCTCAGGTGAATCCTCTCACCTCCCGTGACTCTGGCCTGTACCCCAGCTCTTGGAGGCATAAATAAATAAATCTTAAAACACACACACACAGTCATACAGAGGAAAGGCCAAGTCTTGGGCCCAAAAGGAGGAGGAGGGTTGAGACTGAAATCCTTGGGGAAAGCTAGAATCCCTCAAGAGCTGTGTCCTCAGTGAAAAGTGGGGTGGGAAAAGGAACAAACAACAAAACTTGTCTGTCCTGTCTCCAGCTTCTAGTAAAGAAAGGGAGGAAAGGGCAAGTGGGAGGAAAGAGATAGAGGGAGATAGATTTCACCTACGCCATCCACCAAATTTAAAGACAGAAGCTCTCCTCACACAGCCATGGGTCTGAGTTTATACTCCGCAAGGAATCTCCAAGCTGAGAATTGAGTTTTCAAGATGGCAGCGCTCCAGGGGCGGCTGGTGGAAACACAAAGCTCTCCAGGGTATCGACCGTCCCCCTGTTGGGAGCCCACAGACTCACATTGGCTAAATATGAACTCATAATGCAACTGGGCCAAAATATGAAGAAACCATCCATCCAGAGCAATGTCAGCCAAAACAGCAATGTCAGCACGAGACCACCAGAGATGCAGCGTAATGGGATTATCAGACACAGAATAAGTAAAAAGTGGTACGTTTTCAGTATTTCCAGAAATGAAAGGGGAAATTAAAAATACCAGTAGGAAACCCAAAATGATCAAAAATGACCAAACAGATTTGACAACCAAATATAACATCTCAACATGAAAGTCTATTACATTTCTTTTTATTTATTTATTTATTTATTGGGCCTTCCTGGTGGCGCAGCAGGTTGAGCTCCGCACTATGAAGCATCCACGGCACAGCAGCATGAGTTCGATCCCCGGCCAGGTAGAGAAGCCACATGGCGCAGCAGACAGCTCCTGCCTTACCCACTGCTCCCCTCAGCAGTGCATTTCAATCTGCCTGTTCTGCTCTCCGCTCTGTCTCTGGTGATTCCTCTCACCTCTGGCGATGCTGGCCTGTACCCCAGCTTTTGTATGCGTAAATAAATAAACTTTTTTTTTTTTAAAAAAAAAAAAAAGCTCAACAGATGAGGCACACCTACAGAAAAAATAGTGAACTGTGGGGAAGGAAGTAAAGAGTTGAAAGAATTACCCCCAATACAGCCAAGAGAGAAAAAGAGGTAGAAAATAAGTCAACCCCTCCTCAGACTCCCACTTGGGGGAGAGCTGTGAGCTGGATCCTGGACCATAGAACAGCGAGTGTGACAGAGAACAGGCACTAAAGCTGGAGAGGAGCCCCGGTCTCTCTACATCCACCACTGCCGCCCAGCCCTGAGTCGTCCTTAAGAGGGGAAAACTTGGGGAGGGGAAGTGTCTCTGTGATTTGAACTTCATACTTCCCCTTAAATTCTTCAGTATAGCTGTCATCTATTAATTTACATAAGCGCCTGAGCTGCGTCAGCAGAGATTCTGTTTTGGGTTGGTTTAGAAAGAGCAAAACCGGGCCTCCCTGGTGGTGCAGCGGGTTAAGCAACGCACTATGAAGCAAACCACAGCCACTGCAGCACGAGTTTGATTCCTGGCCAGGGAGGGGACCCTGGCATATGGCACAGCAGGCCTCTCCTGCTTCACCCGCTGGTCCCCTCAGCAGTGTGTTTCAGTCCATCTGCCTGTTCTGCTCCCCACTCTCTCTGTCTCTGGTGGATCCTCTTGCCTTCCTGGACTCTGGCCTGTACCCCAGCTCTTGTGTACATAAATAAATCTTTTTTTTTTTAAAGAGCAAAACCCTGTCCCATGTGAGATTCGACCACATGATACCTGGTCCCTACAAACACTGCCAACTCTGAGAGTCTATTTCTTTAGGACATTTGGAGATGATGGAATTGAGATGTGATCTCTATACTCAGGGTGAGTCAGAGGTCGAGGGATGCTTAGAAAGAGCTTGGCCCACTCTGTCTATCTAAAACACCACCACAGAGCCCAAATCATTTCTTTGGAAGGAAATTTTTCAGTGGTTTGGGAACATGTACAGATAAGTAAAGCCAGTATCAATCAAAATGCCTCAATGTGATTCTGTTAGCAGATTCTTCCAGCATGAGCTTGGTGGTGGGAAGAAGGCGGGTAATGTGCTGGGTTATGGGACCTGGGGAGGGCCAAAGGTGCTGGCTAGTGCCGGGTGCAGTAGGCTGAGCAGAACGTTCCACAGCCTCCTTCCTTACGACCTGGCTACATGTCTGTCCGTCACCCTCTCACATTACTCTGACCGCGGAGCCTGTCTGACCGGCAGGGGGCAGTACAGGGCTAAAAATGAGCCTCTCCCCTGACAGGTAACCTGCGGCTCAACTAGCTTCTTTTTAGGGTGACTTTAGCTCTCATTTTGAAGAGGGGGGGCCAGATGTAGACACAGTCCCTGTGCCTTAATGTCTCTTACTGTCAGCTCCTAGAAGGTGGCCGAGGGGGAGGGGACAGGGTTGTGGGCAGCATGCAAAACCAGGGTGCCATATCGGTGGGAAGGGGCACATGGGCCAGGTCTGGCCTGAGTTGAGGAAGGTGATTCTAAGGATAAATGTATAATGATCTTCTTGGGGCTGCACCCTCGAAGGTGGAGGACATTGCGGGAGCACTGTGAGACCTCAGCCCATAGGGCAGAGGGGAGGAGCAGGGGCGGCTTGGACTGGGACCAGCCTGAGAAGGCCTCATTTCTCAGCTCTGTCACAGATGTGAACGCTCTGTGGGCACAGTCCCCTCTGTCTTATTCAGTACTTCATCAATGCTTTCTCTTGCAGGGTCCTGGGGCTGTGGCAGCCTCCACATCCCACACATTGTGCTGGAGCTAAGCCCTTGTCACCCCCACCCTGACCAGCAGCCCCCTCTCATCTGCCTCAAGTAGCCCCTGCAGAGCAAGGAGGAAAGTGAGCTGTGCCTTTGTTGAGACACAGCTTCATTCCTCCCCAGAACCCCCCCGCCCCCCCACAGTACAGGGGAACTGAGGGACTGCCCACTAACAGGGCAGAAGGCCACCCCTCCCCAACCTGCTGCCCTCTTTTTTTTTTTATTTAAGATTTTTACTTATTTATGCATACAGGCCAGAGGCACAGAGGGTGAAAGGATTCACCAGAGAGAGTGGGGAACAGAACAGTCAGATCAACTGAAACACACTGCTGAGGGGAGCAGTGGTGAGGCAGGAGAGCTCTGCTGTGCCATAGGCCAGGGTCCCTCCCTGGCCGGGGATCAAACTTGTGCTGTAGTGGCTGCGGAAGCCCCACAGAGCGGGGCTCGACCCCTTGCGCCACCAGGAAGGCCCTTGCTGCCTTCTCATGGCTTCCCCAACCCAGTTCCTCCTGGAGAATCATGTAGCCACCTGTGACCCAAACTGTGTCTCCCAAACCCACTGCCCCATGGAGATCTCTGAGAGCTAAACACTCTTATTCTAGGACCTTCCCTGGCCTGTCTGCAGCCCGCATTCAGGGGAGGACTGGGGATCTCACTGGGACACCACTGCGTCTAGCAGGCCCCCTAGCAGGGACTGTCACACTTAGCCAAACTGGTGCCCTGCATGCAGCCAGAGTGAAGAGAGAAATGGGACCTGGTGCTGTGTGAGAGGCTCTGGAACTGCAAATCAAGCAGGAGATTGGTAATGAGAGAGCCCAGGAAAGGGGAGGGTGGAAGTGGGGGAGGAGCCAGCTGGTCTCTGTCTGATGTTCCTTCCACCTCTAGACATTCCTGTTCTTTCCCTGGGATTCATGCCCTGCTTTCCCACCTCTGGGGAGGAGCCGGAGGACTCCTGCTAACCCCTGAGGTCACGTGCCTTGCCCTGGGCCTTTTTCTGACCCAAAATGTGATTACAGTGGGCACAATGTGGCCTCCAAGCATGCCCATGCTCTAATTCCCAGGGCCTGGACCCCCCCTCCGCCCCCGTAGGTATAGGCACCAGGGACTTTGCAGATGAGATTAAATCCAGGGTCTTGGATTATCCTGGGCCCAGTATAATCACAAAAGTCCTGAATGGGCAAGAGGCAGGAAGGTCAGAATAGAAGAGGGGGAGAGAAAGAGAGTTGAAGATACCACTCTTCTGGCCTCGAGATGGTGAAGGAGCCCCGTGCCCAGGAATGTGGGAGCCCCTAGAAGCCAGAAAGTCCACAAAATGACTTCGATGGTAGCGTCTTTAGCAGGAGGTCAGCTGTACAGACACCCTGACGTAATCCAGGGAGGCTCTGACCTCCAAGACTGTGAGAAAACCCAGTCGTTGGTGTGTAGGTTCGTGGCCATCTGCTGTAGCAGGGTCAGGAAACTAACATAAGGTCCAGTTGGCAAAAGTCCTCTCTCACGCCTCCCGTCAGCGTGGGCAGCACCACTTCTCTGTGACTGAGGCAGGTCCCCACTCTCCCCAAGTCTCCATCCCCCATCTGTGAAGAGAGTGCGGTGATGACCCTGTGTTTGTCACCCCTTTTGCCCCCAAACCCTTCTTTGTCCACCTGAGAGCCACGTGCCCCAATTCTCAGGAGAGACCAGGGAGATGAACTCCCTGGGCCCCTGCACCCCATGTCCCCCATCGGTACTGAGACACCCACGGGGCACTGTGCAGAGCAGTCTTTTGACATCCTGCCCTCCAGCCCACCTGGGGGTTGTCACATCCGTCATTCAAATCCGGGCGCTCCAAGTCTGCCCACGACACAACAGTGTCACCATCATGGTTCTGACATTCGCAGTGTGTCCACTGCACACAGTGTTCTGCCCCCCGTTAGGATTTCCCCTTGTTCCAGGCACGATTTCGCTTGCTAGGAGCCTCAGAAGTTAGGGAAGGGCGAGTGTGTACAGAGACTTTCTTGGCAGGTTTGCTCTTTTCTTCCAGGGCACCTGCTGGGAGACAGGGCATGGGTGGAGGGACTGGCTGGGAGAATGGTAGGTGCTGTGGGGGGATCCGGGGGGTGATCTGAAGGTGGCAGATGTCCCCCTGCCTCCCCTAAGAAGATCTACCCCGGTTCCTAATCAGCTAGAACAGCAATGTTGACAGCCAGTTTTAAAGTCAGGCTGACAGGGGTTCATCAGCCTGTGTCACCTACCAGCCTGATGATGTCATCTGCCAGCCGATGATGTCAGGCAAGGGACTTAAACACTCCGAGCCTGTGTCCTCATTATACGCCCACATAATGTGTGAGTCCCTGTTTCCTGTCCCCTGAGGAAATGGGAATTGAGACCTGCTCTCTGTGAGAAGGCTTCTAATTGCAGTGGGAGGTGTTCAGGGCAGCTGGGACCACTCTGGGAGAAGAATGCAGCCAGGTGGCCTCCTGTTCCATCCGCAGGTGAGACTGAGACAGAGCATCACTGCCATGCTTAGGCTGAGAGCCGCCCACCTGCTGGCAACTTGTCTGCGAGCTCATGGCGCCCTCTACTGGCCTCATCAAGAAAGGCTGCAGTGTGCAGTTTCAGGTCCAGGAACTGAGTTCCCCAGGCGGGGCCGGTTCTCCCCACCTTGGTCGAAAGCCCGAGATGGCTCACTGGGGCAATGAATAGGGCTTTAGACTCCACTGTCACCACAGCACCCAATGTCCAACCCCGGGGTCCTTCCCTCTCCTTACAAGTCAGAATTCCCTGACTTCTTCCCATGCTCTCCCCCCAAGCAGCCTAACCTGGCTTGCAGAAATGCACATACTGGGGAAGGAGGGCTTGTGGGTTGGCGCAGCCATTCCAACCCTTCCATCTCATGTCCCTGGGAGCCCACTGTAGCCAGGCACTTGCCAGGGCTTGATTCTCCAGGGAGGCACCTGCTCAGAGGGAACTGATTTGAAAATCAGCTTTGTGGAGCCAGAACATTCCATTCCTGAGCTCAGCAGTTTCCAAGCAGGGCACACAAATGTGCCATCTGTGGCATAATGGCCCTTGGAGGCACGGTCTGGGGGCACTGCCAAGGGGATGGAACCACTCTTGGCAGGAACACCAACCTAAATTTTCCCGGGTGCTATCCAAAGTGACTGTGACCAGGCCTCTTCTGGTTGACCAGAATACAGTGAGCACTTATGGATCGCTGACTGTATACCGAGCACCCTTCTGCACACTTCTGCCCCGCACTTTTGCTGGTCAACTTGGGGCAACATTGACAGTTCTGTGCTGTGAATGAGTAAACACAGTCCTGACTGTTAATGGCCCGAGTTTCCTCCAGTCTGGCCTCTGGCAGGATGTCCGTCTCACCGCCAGCAACCTTCTACTTCCTAAGTATCCTCCCACTCTTCCCGCTCTCCCTCTGGAGCCATCATCCTGCTGTTTGAAGGCTGCATTGCCCTGCTAACCCTCCAGATGCTCTCCCCTCTCAGTCCTAATCTCACTTGCTCCCATGCCCACCCCTGCCCCCAGAGCTCACACAGCAACCCTCTCGAAAGACAAGAGGGACTGTGAGCCTTCCCAGCTCTAAGTTTACACAACCTTCACCACAATCTCCCAGCACAGCCCCAGTGCGCAGTTCCATCCCTTCTCTGGAGCCCTGTCTCCTCCTCTGGAGAGGAGACATCACACCAACCTTGGGTTATGGTTGCCGGGATCATGGACTTGAAGTGCCTCACCCTGCGAGGCAGGAGGCAGCTGTTCAGTGCACCGAGGCCCGGAGCCTGGCCAGCTTGCTGGGACGAGCGCCATCGCCTGGGTCTCCTCTACGGAGCACGCACCTCACGGTGCTCCTGGACAGCACTGTGTGGCCACTAGTCAGTGTTGGACATGCAAAGTGGAAGCTGCCCCAGGGCCTTAGCCAGAACAGCCTTTTCCCACAGAGAGTTACCTGAGCACCAGGGGTGGGGCTTCTAGACATATCTCTGACCCCGATGGCCCTGCAGTATTTTGGGTCCCAGGGAAGTAAGGCTCTTTCAAAACTGTGTTGGAAAGACACAGGGCAAACCATGAAGAACTCAGCTTTCTGACAAGGCCACAACCCAGACACCAGACCTCTCTCATGCCTACACCTCCCCTGGCACCAGCCTCGGCCCCTGCCAGCACTCTCCGGGATGTCGGCCCCCCAAGGCATCATCAAGGATGATTACCTCTGTGCCCTGCTGTTCACCTCCACGCTGTGCAGTATGGGAAGGCAGAGCTGCTTCTGTCGGGAGGATGAGGGAGCACTAATGCGCCATGTCGCTGCACCCTGCTCATGCCGGACAGAGGGTCCAGCGCTCGTCATCCCGGGTGGGGGGTGCTCGGACCAAGAGCAGCAGGACAGTGTGGACAGCTACAGAAGCATCAGCTCAGGTTTTGTCATTCGCTCCTCCTCTCGAAAAGCAGAAGAAAAGCAGGTCCAAGACACGCCGAGCAATTGCAGTGTTGGCTGTCTGCTCACTGGGCTCTGGCTGATCCAGCCTTTAAGGAGTTTGCTCAGTAGCTTGTGCAGTGCAGAGCGGAGGGGCCAGGCTGGCCTGCTGACTGGCTCGCCAGCACAGAGGCGCTTATTTCACGTTTTGTGGGAAGCTGCCGAGAAGGAACTGGGTCCAGGAACCGGCAGAAGTCGAGGGCGGGGCGGGAGGCCAGCCTCTGCCCTGGTGGTCACTGTGGTCACGTCTGGCCACAGCCTTTGTTCTTTCTCTACCTCAGTTTCCCAAGCCGTCAACTTTGACCGCATCTCTTTAAGGGATCCACCGACTACAAAGTTCTCTTGCTTGCGGGTTCACTGAGAAGCAAAGTGTGCTAAGAAGTATCCATGGGTTACAACCAATATGCAGAGATAAACATTCTGGTGTTTCTCATGGTGACATCCCAAGGTACAGAAAGCCAAGCAATGCGGCCCTCTGGCCAGAGGGCTTTCCCATGTAGCTCGTCATGGAGGCGGGAATAGGCTCTGGAATGGAAGCAGAGGAGTGGCTTGCAGGTGGACAGGCATTCCTGGTCTCTGACAGGAGGTCGGAGCCTGAGTGTCCTTGCAATGCTGGGGGTGCGGGGCAGGATTGGGAGCAGGGTCAGGGCTTCCAGCCCAGAGGGGACCCAGGGGCTTGAAAGCCAGGAATATCATATCTCTAAGCTCTGCAGGAGACCTTAACATGACAGAGTGCTTTGTTCTTCGTGAAAAAATCTCAAAATGTGAGGTGTAAATGCTGTTAGCAAAGATATAATGTGAACACCTAGCCACATTCAGAGCCCTTAATTTGTTCGCGGTTGTTCTACTGTGTCAGGTATTAGTCACGTGATTGTGCTGACAGCCTTTCTTTGACCCAATCTTCAATCGACCCTGTCCTCTGGTAGCCTGTCCATGGAAACAACACACGCGTACACACGCACACGCACACACACACACACGCTCACACACACCAAGAAACAGATGAAGGCCTGAATTACCCCTTTTGAATGTTTTAAATTACTGTGACCTCCTTTCTAAATTACCTACATGATTAAATTAGCTATGGGAAATTAATTCATTCCTCTGCCAAGTGAAAGACTCAGCAAATTAGCCATGGAGGCCAAGAACACTCACAAACGATGGACCTGAAATGATGCTTTGGCAATAATTAGGGAAATGGAACAAAGAGCCCATTTATCAACACTTGGGATGTATTCTTTTGCATTCTCTGATGAAAGAAAATTGATCTCCTTTCTCTTTCACTTTTATCATGTATTTCCAAAAATAATCATCAGATTAGATTCACTTGGGCACCAGCTTTGGGAGTGTCTTCCTTGAGCTTCAGCATGTGTGCATATGTGTTTGCACGTGGGAGACTGTGTGTGTGTGTGTTTAAACTTCATCTCAATTCTAAGTCATGGGCCATTAATAATGTCTGAGTGCAAAACTTAGGAGCCACTAAATATTATACTATTTATAAGTAATCTGTTGCCCAAGGCATTGAGCTACTTAATGAAGCCTTGAATTAATGTGTAACTTAAGAAATAGATCATTCTACAAATATAGGCTACCAGAAGCATAATTAAAGCTGTTCTATTACTTCATGACTTGGATGGGTCCAAGAGAAGGAATAATGAATACAACTAACAATAATAAATAAAATTGAGCCAGGCATTATGCAGATGAGTTTACCTGCTAGATCTCCCCTGGTTATCATAAAAACCCTGTTGTAAGAGATCTATCTATTATCACCATTTTACGGATAAAGAAACTGAGGCTTACAAGGCTATGTTTCTCTAGTCCAAAGTATGCAGTGAAATTCAAATCCAGGTGCAGACGACTCTTCTAATGACTGGACACCTCATGTCTGGACTAGAAAGAGTGAAGCAGAGTGGGTATATGTGCCAGGATGTGAATTAGTTTGCCTAGGTGCAAGTATGGGATTTGCTTGTCGAGGAGCTGATATTGACTGGTTGGCCAGTGCACTAAATTAAGGTGAAATTGAGAACAGGTCTGATGGCAAAGATCTTGAAAGTGGGTGTGCATGTTCAGCAAGCTATGCTGACTACCGAGTTACCAAATCCTTGGGGCCTAGCAGCTGGGGTGGCCTAGTCACTGACCAAGGTGATGTGGGGAGTGGCTGGTTCGGGGAAAGCTAGGTGAATATGAACTGCTAGAGGCTGTCCAAGCCAGACACATACAATTGCCTTTAACCTTTACTCAGGGAGATCCGCTGAGTTCAACTAGCCTGAACTTCTCAGGGTTCCAAGATGAGGCTGACCCCGTGCTGACCTCTATTCCAGGAGGGCTGAGCCCCAGCCTATAGTCATTCCTTGGGGTGTAGTCATCACTTGGGGTGATGCAGATAGATGCTTGCTCTTTGATCACCCACAGCTGCTCACATGTACACCCAAGCATGAGTTTCGCCTGTCTGTCTCCCTACAGCATGGTGGGAGGTCTTGATAGCAGTCTGTGCCGAGAGCGTGTGCACGCAAGGGTTGATGGGTGGGTAGTGGGATGTGGGGACACTCCTATGGACAGGTAGATACAAGGTCTGTACATCACTCAGCTTTTGCACTGGTCTCTGCAGATTGTACACTTATCTGGGAGTGCTGGTGTAGGCCTTAGCAAATCAAGTGCCTTCAGGGATTGAGACCCACAGTCATTACCTACAGAAGCAGGCCGCAGGCTGGTGACACATCAGTCTGATAGCCAGCTCTCTCATTTCCTTCTATGCGATCATTCCTGTATTCTCCTTTTGACATAGCTAGCCAAGCGCTCGCATGTGGTTAATGCCATCCTTTGATTTCATGAGGTTGGGAGCTGAGTCAAGCACCCCCACAACACAGGAGTTCTATCACCTCAGAGGAGACCCTGGTTTATTAGGGCCTGGGGGCTGCAGGCTCACTGGAAGATTCTGGAGCACCTGGAACCTCTGGTGACTGATAGCCTCTGGCATCTCAAGTGTGGCGAAAAGAAGGAAATTCAGATGAAAAGGACCAGCTCTCTAGACGGGGGTGTCTCACCCAGGCCTCTGTTGGGAAAGAGGTGATGTACCCTCCTCTTAGTGCTGGTGGCTTTTCCAGATGACTGCCCTGGGAACTGTCCAGCTAGCCTTCTGCTAAACGGCAGGGCAGCTCCTAAATTACCTGTCCTTAGTAAGGTGGACATGTGCACAGGGGAGAGGCTGCCCCTGGACCTGTGTAACCATCAAGTATTTGCATTCCTAACACTTAATTAGAAAGAAGCCCAAAGGCCCAAGGAGGCCCACAGTTGGGTGGGAACTTGGTGCTACAGAGAGTTTCCAGGTTTCACACTAAAATCACAAAAAAGAGAAAGATTATTCAAGCTCCTTCTGTCATAGGTGTGAACTTGGAGGTCCCGAAAAATGGGATCTTGTCCCTACCATCCCCCACTCTCCACAGTCAGTAACTTGTATACAGTTAGACACATATTTACTGCCAAGGACTAGTGTACATCTCATTGTAATAATGTTACTGAAGGCTGAGATTTATTATCTAACCCTTTAATCCTCTCAAAGATCCTATAAGGCAGACATTATCATCACCCCCATTTCCCAGATGAGGAAACGCAAGCACAGAGAGGCTACGCCAGCCCCAAGCCCCAGTCCACGGAGGGAGCCCTGGGCCCAGGCAGTCTGCCTGGGACAAGGCGCCCTCGTGACCACAGCACTGAAGTGACCTCTTCAAAGTCTTTGCTTGAGGCCAAGGTGTGCTCTTGGACTTTTATGTTTAAAGAGAGAGAAAATAATGAAGTCAGGAAAGAATCTGAAGAAGGAAAGTTGGCAGAAGGTCTCAAGTATTGACCTGGAAAGTTCAGCTTTTGATTCTCTCAGTAAGAGAGTCCTTGAAAAACAGGCAACGCCCTGTTCCAAGCAGGGGCACACGACAGACAGGAGCCCTGAGGCGCTGGGCCAGCTACCTTGGCTGCAGACTCTCATCTCTTTCCCCATCGCACCGCACAGGGAGGGGTTCTCAAGTGTCCCCCTACTAGCTGCTTTCCAGCACAAAGCTCCCAAGACAGCAGGACTGTCAGGAAGACCAAGAGAGACTCCTCTTTGCCTGCAGATAAAAATTGGTGATGTATCAATGTTGTAGAAGTTCATTGTTATTTGCTCTCATTTTCTATATGCTTGAAATTTTCTATAGTAAAAGATATTCTTTAAAAGTATATATTATATATGTACATACACAATGTATTAGATTGGAATATGTAGATTACATATGCATATATTATGTATATAAAAATATGCCTGGACTCAAGAAATGCTTCAACTAGCTTAAAGTAGCAAGGGCTGAGTGATGGGCAATTGAAGAAGATGGTCCAGGTAGGGTCAGTTAAAATTTCTGGTGCAAAGTATTAAAATTCCCTTAAGTCTACTTAACCAGTACTCTGCATTCACAAATACACACACACAAAGAAAAAAATGTGCTGGTGGATGCCCACTGCACCCTGAGTGCTCATAGCCTATATAGGCTGGTCTCTGCAACAGGGGTCAGTAAACTGTGGCTCACAGGACAAACTTGGTCTCTAGCTGTTTTTGTCAATAAAGTTTTACTGGGACTTGGTCACATTCATCCATTTACTCAGGGTCTACATTCACACAATGGCAGAATAAAGAAATCATTACAGAGATGATATGGCCCACAAAAGCTGGAAATATTTACTATGCAATTTTCACCCAGAAAAGTGTCTACTCTAGAATAGCATGGGCTTCTGCTCTAGCCAACTGATTTTTTTGCTTACTAACCAATTATATATGGTTCCCAACCTATGTGGACCTATTGTATTTCTCATTGTAACTACATGATTTAAATAGTATGCAAATCAATTAAATTACAGTGTAAAAAAATGTTATTTCCATGAAAATTAAGATAAATGCCTTGGAATGACCCAATAAATACAAGTCATTAAAAGTAGTTGCTATTAAACTGAATGTGGGCAAAGGAGTCATATAAAGGGGTTAGGTGGAGGGACATAGCACAAATACAGAATCATTTTTCATTCAGAGAGCTTTGTAAACATCTTTAGGGATCACATTAAAGGAAGTGGAACTAGAAATTATAGCTAATATCCTATAGATGTGTTTATATATGACGGACAACCCACATTGAAGAAAAGTTCTGGTCTTGGTCTTACATCAAGATATTGGAAAACAAAAGCACATCTGGGTTTTAAAAAGCAAAATAAAGAGATTTAAGGAATTACATGCACGTGGTTCTTGAAACATGTTTGATGACCATCTACTTGAATCATTATTTTCAGAACGGCCCAATTGCTTATTCCAATGGTGTCAGATAGGAGGGCTTATTTTACAACAGAAAACTCATGCTACAATTGCTTTAAAGGAGGAGGCTTCCCTTCACATCATCCTGTACTTGCCCATCTTCCCTTCACTTCCTTTGCAGATGTCTGCACCACAGGAGGCAGAGTGTGGTGGGAAGGGTGCCTTGTGGACACCTTGGCATTGGTGTTCCCCAGGAAACAGGGAACTGGGATGGAGGTGGAAAGTTGTAGAAGTGGTTGGAGTGGACAGAGATTAGCTTCACTGAGCAAACAGCTAGTTGATTGAGCAAGTAAGTAAACATCTTAAGTTCCTTACTATCTGAGAAAAGATTTAGAAACACAGGATTAAGGAATTCTAGAAAGAATTCTGAGCAGCAAGAGTAGAAGTGGAAGTATCATGTGCACTCTTTGGACTTTTAAATACAGAGAGAGATGGGAGAAATTCTAGTTCTCTGTGTGTGCATAGTGATACGTGCATGTGTCCACTGAGAGAGCTGAGAAGCAACGACGCCCTGGTAACAAGGAGAACACTAGCATTCAACCTTAGGAATAATGTGCCCTATGGGATAAAATAAGAATTCACGAGTCCATACTGACAAATGAATAAATGTAGACATAAATCGATGAAAAGGAGTGGGAAAGTTCTCACAAGAGAATTCAACTACTAAAAGTAAGATTGATAGAAATAATCACCGTCAGGCAACCATCTTAGTAGTAGCTGATTTAGGCAGGATGGATCCTGAGGTTGGTCTTTGGAAGGCTGATGAGGAACAGAATGGAGAAGATGGCACTGTCTCCCTACAAAAGGCAGAGGGGAAAATAAGGACTTTATTGTGAAACTTGGCGGACCTCAGCTTGATCAGATGATGACAACTGGTATCAACAAGGGTAGGAGAGGTCCGTGATCTCAGCACATCTGTGCTTCTGTCATGAACATAGGGCCAAGGGCTGGGCATGCGCAAATCCCAATCTAACTGAGGTCATCCTAATGAGAGAACACCAGCACACTTCAAACTCTCAAAGCAAGGGAGACAAGGAAAGACTGAGCGTTTGTTCCAGATGGAAGGAGACAGTACAACTAAATTCAATATGTGCCCTTGAACTGGATCCAAGACATTCCTGGCATAGGTGGTGGAAATGGAATGAGGATGGGTTTGGACGGGAGCTTTGTATCAGTGCTAGTTTCCTGATTGAAGAAATCATTCTAATGTAGCAGAGTTTTTGTATTGGGAGAGGTATATGTTTGAGTACTTAAGGTTTATGGGGTGGGGGAAGAGAAGGGGAGACCAGAGAGGAAAGGGAAGAGAAATGGAGAGAAGAGAGGGCCAGAAACAAGGATGAAAGGAGCAAGAGAGGGAAAAGAAGGGGGATGAAAGAAGAGAGAGAGAATACAGTGAAACATTAATGGACATTAATTCTGAAAGCACAGTATTATTCTTTTGTGTGTATGTGTGTGAACCCCCTTCAAATACAGTTTTATTCAAGACATTGCCTTTTCCACTCACTTAGAAACTGTTACTCCCCTTCCCTGTGCTCATGCTCCCTATTCAAGTATCAAGAATAACTGAGAATATTCAGTTCAACTTTAACTGCCATGGAATAGTTGTATGTTGTTGAAATTTTTCTGAAGGCCTGAGGCATTTGAAATAAAAAATTACTTCATTACCAAACAACTAAAATAATAATTGTCAGAAATTAAAGATGAAAAAGTCCTGAGTCATACAGGCTTCAGGTGTGGTTTGCTCAGGATCCCAGCCTACTTCTTTCTACTGCACTCTCAGTTCTGCCTTTCTCTGTTAATTTTATCCTCAGCTTGATTTCTTCTTGATCCCAAGGTGGCCCCCAAACTTCATGGGGGAAAACTGGATTAACCCAATCTGAGCCCATCCACATGCTGATGAGTGGTTGTACCATAGTGAAAGGTGAATCCCCAAAGAAAATACGCATTGTTGTTGGGAACTAAACTTTGCACTGAGTCAATAAAAGCCCAGGCCAGCTAAAACCCAACATCTACATAGATTTAGTGCAGATACAGAGGAGGTAAGAAGACACTTTTTACAAAGAGAATTGAAATTATTTTCTGGAAAAATAGAAATTATTTATGTGATAGAGATGGCAAGCCACAGACTGAAAGTATTGGCAAAAGAATTATTTGATAAAGGATTTTTTTTCAAAATATACAAGAACTCTACTACTCAGCAATCAAAAATGAAAAACTAGACGCATTCATAGGGACATGGATGGAGCTGGAAGGGATTATGCTCAGCGAAGTAAGTCAGAAGGCAAAA